>PVKU01000769.1:0-244072 GCA_004027475.1 Anoura caudifer | reverse complement strand
TAGTTGCTTCCAAGATCCGGTACTTACAGGAATATCATAACCGGGTTCTCCACAACATTTACCCTGTACCTTCAGGAACAGATATTGCAAACACCCTGAAATACTTTTCTCAGACCTTGTTAAGGTAAGCTTTAAAATATCCTCTACTTTGAAAGAACTATTAGGTAGGACTGTTGAATTGATTGGGATCTAAGTTTTTATTGAGCTGAAAGTTTTGAAGGGCCTCGTGTTTTCTAGTGCTCTGCCAGAAGGGTCTGGACTCGAGTTCTCTGGGTGTAGATAGCAGATCAGATCACAGGCCTAAGTGAAAAGAAAGACTGGGCTGCCTGGCTACCGCCGGCTTTCCTCAGCTGGATGTCTTATCCAGAGCTTTATACAACGATAAAAGTTTTATGTCTGGCAGAAACATAGAATGGGATTAAAAGGAGAACCTATTGCTAAAATTAAGAATAGGAAGCACTTATAGTCGTAAATAAAATCAGAATTATGTAGCATTTTAGGTTTATCAGTAGTATTTCGTATTTCTTGAAGTATAAGAATTATTTTTAATTTGTGGAACACTTCAAGTGTTCAACATGTTGCACAATTAATATGGAAATTCTCCGGAGGACCAGACAATAAAAACAAGTATTGTCTGCCTTCACTAGAAGGCATAGCCTGGAGGGGCCTATCTGCTTTACAGCCCTCATTAGGGAGAACGAGCAGAGGCCGGCTTGGTTGTTTGGGAAACAAGGTCCAAGAATGAGAGGAACACTTTCTGTTAAATTCTAAGGCTTAGTTAGCCTCTCCCATCACCATGATTTTCTCACTCCAAATCTGACTTAGGAAACACATAAATTTGACTTGCTACTGTTTTTTTTTTTTTTTAGTTATATAAAAACAAAAGTTTTGTAAGATAGGAATTAGGTGGGGAAAGAACACCAGTTTGGATGAGTGTATTTGCACTGGGCTCGCTGAGGTCCGAGGCTTTGCATGGGCAGACTGAACTCTGCAGAAAGGCGCTTCCGGCAGGCAGTCGAGTCAGTCATTGGCCTTCTGCGGTCCTGCTGTCTCTTTGTTCTCATTCTTCAGAGTATCTCTTCTTCATAGAACCCTTCGTGTCCCTGCTCTGTATTAAAGGGCTTCTGTTTGTCAGATTCATAGACTTCATACTTGCAGAGTAAGTTTAGGACCCTGTTAGAGGGCATTTCCCTTCTTTTCAAATTACAGTGGAATAATTAGCTCAGTTTTCATAGTAACAATCAGATAAGTTTATACACCAAGGCATCTAATTCTGTTCTCTTGAATTCTCTTTTTGTCTTGGAGGTCAGTTTCCTCAAAGGCAAACACTTTCCTTTATCACAAATTCCAAAAGTTGTCCAACTGAGAGGTACTTTTCAGTAGGGAGCAAATTCTGAATTCTGTTTGCAAAGAAACTGACATCCTAGTTGGCACTTGGAAGCTTACTGCTTAGGTCGTAGTCATTGTGCCAGAAGGTTCAGAAATTTAGGGTACTGGTGTCATGTTTACAAGGCACGGAGCTCCCGTTTTCCTGAGCAACGGGTCATTAGAATATGATCGCGGGGATAGTGTTTTAATGGTGAAACCGGTGTTAAGGTAGTTTTGTTCAAGTGGCTGTTGGAGAAGATTATGTGCCATTGAGCCGAGTCCATTTTAAAGGGAGACATCCATGGCTGCTACCAATGGCAATGCTGATATTGTATAATAATAGTCATCATATGTGTCAAGCACTGTTCTAAGCACTTTCCATGTGTTATCTTATTTAATCCTTTACAATAATTCTATGAAATAAGTGTACTATTACACCCATGTTACAAATAGTGAAACTAAAGTATAGGGTGGTTAAATTACTGAGAGGTAATATCTAGTGAGTGCCGGAACCAGGATTTGACGCTGGTGCTTCTAATCCACCGCGCACGCTCCCAGCAATTATGCTATTCTGCTTCTCCTTAGTACTACTAGTTATCATAACACAGGGACACTTCTGTTAGTGACCACCTGGTTTGGCTTTTGGGGATGCTGGCATCCATTAGGAGTCCGCGGAATGGTCTGGGTTGTCTTTGAGATCAAAGTAAGAAAGGAGGTGTTTGGTGCGGAGACTTACCTTCTTTTTGGATGTTAAATTGAGCTGTACCGGAGGTGATGTGGACCGTGTTTCAACTCCCAGATGTTTTAGCTCTATCTCCCTCTCAAACACTTCATTGCGGACAGCATGTCAGGGCAGAGTTGACAGCCTGCTGCCCACTCGCGTGCACACCCACACCCGTGAAGTCTGAGAAAGGAAAAAACTCGGCGGGGGTGTGTCACCAGTCAGGGGTTGGACTTCAGTACTTCCAGATTCAACTCTTCGGCTGAACCCAATGCGTTTTCTTTCTTCTTTTTTCCTACCTCTGCTTAAAAACAAACAAAAAAACCTCTTTCATTTCTTGTTTACTGGAAATACAGAACTGACGACTATTGTCCTATATATTGGACTAAGTTATGATCATTTTCACTGTTGGTATATACGTCCCTAGCTATCATATTTATATTTCTTTATTTTATTTATGCTATTAGAAAGTTCAAGACAATAAGATAGTGTAGGTATTTGGTGTCCAAATTATTGACAGTAAGATTTTTTACTTACAAACCAGATGTTTCCTTTTTTGCATTTTATGTAATAAAAAAGTTTTTAATTACAGTTTACATTCAATATTATTTTGTATTAGTTTCAGGTGTCCAGCATAGTGGTTAGACAGTCATAGCATTTTACATAATTTTTATGTTCAGAAGCACTTCTTGCTTTCAAAATTGATATTCTGGGAAGAAAAGAAGAACACAGAATAGAGGTTAATTTTCACAGAGTAACCCTCTGTCTTTCTATTTGGGTATTCTCAAAGATGTTAATATTATATTATTTTGGTTAAAATTTGCAGCCTGAAGTTCCAGTAGCTTCATCTGAGTAAGAATTGCAGGTTTAGAGTAATAGTCCTCTGGCATCCATGCATGCACATAACTCAATGAATTTCAGTAGACTTGTATATATATTTCCAAAGTAAGAGATTATCCTAGCTGTTTAACTTCAATTAATTTAATGCACAGGAGAGGAGGGATTATATTTAGCATAACTGACTAGATCAGAAGCTGCATAGTACACGTATGCCCACTTAGCTCATAATTAGACTCATGTTAGAGTTCATGGAGCTTCCCTAACAAAACTCTAGGTTAGTGGAAAGTGAGTCCTATGTGTTACTCAGTTCACTAACCCTTGTTGAATTGAACTAGCTTTCGGTCAAATTTCATCTATTGTGGGAACCCCTCCAGAGCATTTACTTCCTCTAGCAGTGACCTGGCGGTCTGGGTAAAATTTCATCTGAAGGCTGAGTTGTACTCATTTTAATTTAGTAGGAACCTCAGTGTAGGAATGAATACACAGTTTGCATACAGCTTCAGGGTTTAGATTTTTGTTTTTGCTTTTAGTATTAGAAGCAATTTTGAAGATCATCTAGTCTGATTCCCCCTTCACTGCTTCCAGAGGTGTCTGTCCATTTGTATTGGAAGCATTCTGGGGCCATGTTTTAAACATCTACAGTCTTCTTTAAGGATCTTTCCTTTTACCTGGATGTACATTTGGAAGCATTTAGAGGTTTCCAGTCTTTCTGTGGCAAACATTCTTTGAGAACCTTCTCCCACGTCTCTCTTCTGGGACTCAGGCTGCTAGCATATGACATCTTTTTAAAAACCATCAAGTTTGGGGAAAGCTACTTGCTGCTAACTCCTTAGAAAAGTTTAATATGTTTTTATAAGGGGTTCTAGCCTCAATTCACTAGTCTTAATTGAATTATAATGTTAGGCCTTCAAATTATTGATTTGAAGTCCACAGGGTAGCTTTAGAGCATAGCACGATCAGGGACATTTTGTTTAGTGCATAAATTCAACTCAACATTTATAATTCTATAGCAAGTTTATTTTATGTATTACTTTTCTGTGCTATAAATACCTTGGGGCAACTTCTCATCTCCACCAACACCCACGGAGATCTTTTGTAAATTTCTCCTGATGTTGGAAGCAAATGCTTGATAAAGAGGATCTCAGGAGGGAGAAGGAAAGGTGAAAGGTTGCCTGCTGGGTCAAACTCTTCTGAGCAAGGCGTTGTTGATTTTCTGTTTGGTTGGATGTACAGACTTCTGGGAACGAATTTCAAATGGGGAAGATGGTTTTATGGTTCCCAAGCTAGACAGTTTGGTTGGGGAAATAAGGTTTTTTTTTTTTTTTTTTTCTGAATAAAATTCACAAAACATCATAAAATCACAATACATTATACATTTATTCATGAGCCCTTCTTAAGTTTTTCCACAAATGAAAACATTTCCTTACATTGAAACATGAATGGTGATTTAAAACTGGTTTCATGGATAACTCATCTTCAGCCATTTTTTTTCTCAGCCTCACCACTTGTTAAATCAAAAGGCAGTTAGAGAGAAGTCCTGCCATTTCAGTGCCGACACTCTCCCCTCCCTGCATGTCAGAAGCTGTTGTTGCTGCCATTGGGGACCCCCCTGTACAGCAAGGGAGAAAATATCAAAAGAGAATCTCCAAAGTTGGCTTACTAGTGTGTGTCAAATTATATCATACTTTGGAGAAATGCTAACGTATATTTGAAAATATAATATGCTCTATTTCCCCCATCAAGGAAAAGTCTGATGAGAAAGTTGTACTTAAAGGATAGCATTAATATATGATAAACAGAAAATTTGATTCTTAATAGCAAAATGTCTTTTCATATCACTCCTCGAAGATCCACATCTTGTAAATTTGAAAAGATGCTGGTAGTAGGCTAACTTAGGGCTGACGTTTGGGAAATAGTATTTCTGATTTATATCCATCTAAAGGCATTGTCAGTGGGATAGAATCCTGCAGGATTAAAATAGTTTTTTTGGTGATTGGGCTTATCATCAACAATAACGTTCAGAGGTGGTACTTTTAGGAGTAATTGAATTATATGAGCAAAGTATAAGTCTGATGGAAAATCTGATGGTATTTATGTTAGAAGTAGGCAGGCAGGAGCAATTGCAATGTTGATATTATCCCATTGTAAAGTATAAGCTTACAGAGTTAAATACATCACACACAAAAAAGGTAAATTAAATCCCTTTAAAAGTTAAAAACAACTTACACTAAATCTTAAGTTATTTATTGCTAAGAAGTATTACATAACTATTCTGAAATTATTTTTATTATTATTAATTGTTTTTCCCTGGACTTTGGGTAACAGAAGACAAAGGAAATCGAGGTAAATTAGGCACATAGAAAATAAAAAGCATGTAGCCACTTTTCTTACATTGTAACATATTTTGCACTAAGAGTATATAAAAGTAAATGTAAATTTTGAATAGCAAGCATGCTTGACACTAACCAATTCTTCACCCCACTGTAAAATTGTAAATGTAATATCATTAACTAAGAACTTAGTAATGTTTGATGCACATAGAATAAGTGTAAAGCCAGGTTATTTTTATGTAATGAAACATTTATAAATTGTTATCTATTTTGATTAACATATAAAAGCACGTTATAAGTGTAGCAGATATTATCATAATGTATAGCTGTTGATTTTAATGATAAATAGTATAATCTCATTTAAAAAACCTAAACATTTGGCTACGGAGTCATTTCTTCTGTTTTTAAAATAACAGCTTTTCTGCTTTATCGCTTTTACTAAAAGGTTTTTATTTAAAAAAATGAAGGCTAAAAGAAAGCCAGTTTCTTTTAGAATTTATTTTTATTCCCATCAAACTTTTTTAACTTTCTAAATTATCTTTCCTCTAGTTTTTAGTGAGTTTTGTTGAATAATAACGTAAGTAGCAGCAGTAAATATAAGATCTTATTGTATGATATGCAGCTACATGACAGATACTGCTTGCTTAGTCTTTAGAATTTTGAAGGTAACTATTTAATAAACCACTGTTTGTATTCATAAAATAAAATGTTTCCTCCCCAACATGCCAAATTAAAAAAAAACACACATAAATAACCATTATCATTAGTTCACAAACATATGCTACAGCCATCTAATATATATTATTTTACAGCTTTTCCAATGTAGTTTAGCTAACATTTTAGAAATATGTATTATTTCTAAATTCATATGCCTGTTTAAACTTCATTATCTCAAATGATACTGACAGAATGTCATGAAACAGTATCATAATATACATATAGACATTATTTTGATGCAATAAACATGTGATTTTTAAGACTTTCTTAATAAACACACATGTTTATTCTTTGCTAAAACATGTTTCTGCAAGTGCCATACCTATATTTTGCAAGTTTTTATTTACTTGGTTAAGACTCTGTTGCTGAAAACTTCCTCTGCTTTGAAAGCTCCTTTTAATTAAGAATAAAAGCCCTAACTTGTTAGACAAACCTGTTGTTTTTCCTCCTGGGAAACTTCTCCTTCACCAGACTGATAAACTGTAAAACATGGGTTTGGCACTGAAACATGCATTTTTATATTTTTGCTCCTTACTAACCAGATAGCACATGAGATGCAATGCAACTTCCACAAAAGAAACCTCGAGTTACTGGTATCTGAGCACTTGGACTAGATTCGTAGCTGCTCCCGGTGTGGCCATTGCATCTTATGTGGGATGTATCTGGTGTTTTATTATTTGTTTTAGAGTGTCATTTCAATGTAATGTGCTGTTCTTTGTGTCTTTGTTGTCTCTTTTTTTTCTTTGTCCCCCCAACAGCATTTTGTCCCGCACAGGGAAGAAGGAAAACCAAGATGCCTCCAATTTGACAGTGCCCATGACCATGTGTCTTTTTCCTGTGCCATTCCCACTCACCCCATCTCTAAGACCGCAGGTCAGTTCCATCAACCCTACTGTTACTCGCTCCCTCCTTTACAGCGTCCTGCGAGATGCTCCCTCTGAACGCGGCCTGCAAAGTCGTGATGCTCACTTGTCAGACTACCCTTCTTTGGACTATCAAGGCCTCTACGTGACTTTGGTGACTCTCCTGGATCTAGTTCCTTTACTACAGCATGGCCAACACGGTGAGCATTTGATTGACAACTTTGAAAATGTACACGTGTGTTTATGGAAGCCGGAAGCTATTGTTATTGGAATAAATTGCTTGAAAGGTCTTCGTGTGGCTAAAGCCTTTCTTACACTGACATTTAATTATGGTGTTTTCTATCCTAACATTTCGCTGTTCTACGGCCAGAGGGATGTTATCCAAGGGGGCCTGAATTAAGTGGGAATGGGCTGGGGAAAGGAGGAAGACTGTAACAGAAATTTATCTCTTCTGCCCTGAACTGCTTATCATGCAGACTCTTGTTGAAATGATGTGGGAGCTAAGACTTCAAAAGTTTCCCCCTTGACAGTGTAAGGGGTGGAGCCTGAAGAGCAGGTCAAATGCACTGGCTGAATTTTGTGATTTTTGACAGACAAATCACAAAATCTCCCTGGGATTTTTTTCCTATTGAAACCCAAGATATTAGATAAGAAGAAATCTCAAAAAAAAAAAAAAAAAAGGAAAATGAAAAAGAAATCGCTAAGCACTGGTCCAAATTTAAGTAACAATCAATATTTAACTACAAAATGTTGGCCAAGTGGTTCAGTGTCTCTCCGCGTGTATGGTGTGCGGCGCACAGTGTCAGTGGTGCTTCGCGACAGAAGCCTGAGAGCATGCTCCTTACCTCTTCCCCTTTCTACTGGGTGTCCTTGGTCAAGTTCATTATCTTGTTTGCTTACCAAATTCTTGTAACCCGTAAAAAGGAGTACAGTAGTATCTACTGCTTAACCATTCAATATTACGTTTGGGTGAATCAAATGGGAAACCATACAGTACGAAAAGAAAAGAAACTTTTTTTTTAAGAATCAGCTGCACTTATGATAGTGAATGCATATTTCAAATTTAATGACAAAACTTGTTAAACAATCAAGCTTTATAATTTCAAGTTAATAAGCTTTTTTAAGGAAGAAAAATGAGAGAATTGTAATGGAAGTATATTGCTACAGTAGTAACAAGTGAGAAAATGAACTTTTAAAACATCAGTTGTTTCCACCGGAAAGCTCTGAGAATGTAGTTTCGGGAAGGATGGTAACTGGAGTTTCACTGGAGAACTATTGGAATTTGGGAAATGCGTGGGTGATGGGAGGTTACTTTGCCTCTTGGTTATGGTTAACTCTCCTGTGAGAATGCTTAATGGTTTATTGAGTAAGATGTGTTCTTAATTTAGAAAAAAAATTTAAATCTACTTTCATAAAAGTGATAATGGTTATTGAATGTGTTTTTGCTTACATTTACAATTCTATAGTATAGTGAATATAAAAAATGTAGAAATTTGTAAATTTGCTTATCCTATAATTTTGTAGCTGTTTTAAGACTAGTCACTTTTATTGTGATCCTGTCCCAGCTCAGAAGGTAAAGGAGATCACTCTGAACTAAGGCGGCCAGCGTGGTGAGCTTGCTGGGTGGTGGCCTTGTCAGAGCTTTCCCTTTGTGACTGCGTGGACCTGCCCGGTCCAGGGCGGGGCTGCTGTGATAAGGCAGCTATTCTTTATCCTTTTAAATCCCCTTGATTAAGAGAAAAGTACTCAGTGTGGTAACTCACAACTCGTTTAATTGCAATTAATGTGTATGGCATGACAGTTTGGGGGGAATGATTTGTATTTTTGCCTTTATACTCACAGCTATTTTGTGACTTTTCACTGTTAACTGTATACTGTGCTCTTGTTCTGCATAACAGAGCTTGGAAGATAGGGGAAAGCTCCTAACCATCCCTTAGAGCTTAAAGATAGCACTGTGTTCATTCCCAAAGGTGATCTCATTGACAGAAGCCCTGAGGGAGCTTGGGCCATGGAATTCTGGGCCCCAAGCCGGAACTCTTAAATAAGAGTCACTGAATTTTTGACTAGCTATCTGGGTGACTTTTGTACACCGAGTTTCAGAGCCACTGCACTAGGGCTGGAGGCTGTGTCTGCACAAGGGGCAGCGCACGTACCTGGAAGAGTCACATTTTTGTCTCAGTTCAGATAGTGACTCTTACGAAATCTTGGACAATCAGTTCCTTCTTCCAGGCCTCAGGCCTTTTTCCATTCTTCTCAAATGAAGAATGTTCCTGATGGGCTCTCAGGCCTTTTTCTGTGCTACTGTTCTGTAAATAGGCTCAAACGCAGCACAGCCTCAGTTAATTTTTAGTGAACCACCTGTGGATGTTTTGTTTCTTCAATTGGAACTGGAGATTGACTGCCCCTGGCTCCCCAGTGTGCAGTGCGGCCACATCCTCGCTGCTGACAGCTGTTTGCTTGGGAGATGGCATATTAATTCTAATGAAAATCAGAAATAACATCAGGCAACAAAATAGCACTAAGAAGGTACCTCTGTGAAACGAGGAAGTCTAATAATTTCTTTTACAATGGATATGAAAGTGACCGAGCCCTGGCTGGTGTAGCTCAGTGCACTGAGTGCCGGCTTGTGAGCCAAGGGGTTGCCGGTTTGATTCCCAGTTCAGGGCACGTGCCTGTGTTTTGGGTCATGTCCCCAGTTGAGGGTGTGTGGGAGGCAGCCACACATTGGTGTTTTTTCTCCCTCTCTTTCTCCTTCCTTTCCCCCTCTAAAAATAAATAAATAAAATATTTTTTAAAAAATGAAACAAAACAAAACAAAAAGAAAGTGACCGAAGTCCTCATTGTCAGGTTTCGGCTGATGACCTATATATTGGGAGGTCCAGAAATATCAAAAATGCACGTTCAGTACACTAGGTTTGGTCTATATTCATTCTAAAGTTAAATAGTTATGTTTTTCAAATGTCCTCTATTTTTACTCATTGTGCAGGTAATAATAATAGTAGCAATATTAGTATTAATAAAATGGCTAATATTTGTGGAGCACACCTTATGTGCTATGTCAAACACTTTACATTTGTCTCATTTAAACCTCCTAACAATCCTTCTAATGAAGTGAGGTAGGTACTATTTCTATCCCCATTTGAAAATGTCGATAGATTATTATTAGGTGGCATGTTCTTCTGTGATAATTGATAACTGCACGCGCAAGGCCGTGCAGCATCCGTTTACAGCTTCGTTCCGTGGTGTATGCTGAATCTGCCGTTGGGCTGGAAGATGCAAATTACCGCATTGCCCGAGACTCCAGATGTAGGAAGATTGTGGTTTGGTTGATGGAGCAGAAATAGCCTGGTTTTATTTCCAGTCCTGCCTGTGACTTTCTAAAACTTCCAGTGAGAAAATAATTTAACATCCCCGTGCCACAGTTATCTTGTGTAAAATGTAATTGAGGTAAGAATGCTAGAGGGATTTCAGGGTTCATTATCACATGGAAAGTGCTTCTAATTTATGAAACCGAGGAGCACTATGAATACCAAGTATTGTGAAAGGTTGATCCGTATTAAGGAAAAGTTCTTGTAATAGATGTTTATATTTCCTAATGTAATCATTCATTAGCCATTTATTGAGCAAACATCGTATACTCAGCAGTAGGATACATGTACTGAGCAGTAGGTACTCAGCATCGTGTACTGAGCAGTAGGTTTCAGAATTCTTAATAGGAAGGAAGCAATAGTCACTTACAACTTAAATCAGTTCATAAAAACTTAGAATGTACACTTAGTGTATTTCGTTAAATGGCAAAATATTCAGTGACTGATTCCTCAATTCTTCTTTGTAGATCTTGGACAGTCGATATTTTATACAACCACGTGTTTGCTGCCCTTTCTCAGTGACGATGTTCTGAGTACTTTGCCCTACACGATGATATCAACGTTAGCTACCTTCCCTCCATTTCTGCACAAGGATATTATTGAATATCTTAGCACATCTTTTCTACCAATGGCTATATGTAAGTTTGATCTTCCCTCATAGATTATTTTTATATATTGTACAAATGGAAATTGCTTTTGCTGTTTGAGGCTGTAGATTTTCAGGATTATAATGAGATCACTTGCTGTGGATATACGCTATGATTTAAATTCAGTCATTTCAGCATGAATATTATGGTGAAAACCAAAAACATGGGAGATGATTATACCTTAGAATTGTTTTATTCACGTAGTTTGATCTTATGCAATAGGAAGAAAGAACATGCCAAGGCATGATCTACATTTCTTGTGTACGAATGATAGTATTTTTTGCCTCTTGAGAAAAAAAGGTGGGGAGAGTGTTGCCTCAAATGTAGAAATTGTTATGCTTGCATTTGGACGTAGTGAGGTACACTGAGAGGGGCAGTGGATAGAGTCAGGATATGCAGATTCTAGGCGCTCCAGCTGTCATCCATTGTGTGATGTTGCTCAATGGATCATTCTGGAGAAACATCATCTCCAGAATGACAGTAGCATCATCTTCTCTCACCGGGGTGTCATGATGATAAAGTGAATCAAAACTCACTAAAACACTTTGACAAAAGCTAAGGCTTGAGACTCATGTGCAAGGTGCTGTTAGAAATATGGCGCTGTTTTAAATTCGGTTTCACTTTCTTAGACTTAATAATTCTTCAGACTTTCTAGACACGAGAGCAAAGAGAAAAATCACTGGGTTGTGGCTTTTATGATCAAAATCTTCCAAACACATTTTTTATAGAAATGGATTATGAATTAATCTATGTTTTAGTGAATAATCTGAAAAGATTATGGGTTGAGGACTCAAAGAGATCTTGATTCGAATCATAGCTCTGCCGCCAACTAGCTGTGTGACCGTAGGCAAGTTGACAAACCTTTCGTTTCTTACCTGTAAAATATCGATAAAATAATACCAATAGTTGCTTCTTGGGATTGTCGTGGGAATTGAGATGACGATCGCCCCAGAACATGGGTAAGGTGCTAGCGCAGTGCCTAGTGTTCAGAAAGTGTTAGTTCACTTCTCTCCATCCCTCAACTCTTGTTCTGTAAAAATACCTTTATTGGTCACACCCCATTACCAGTGATCGTTTGTCACCATTTTAATGTTATGTACTTATGATCTTATTAAAGTTGTTGCTCTATAAAGATATGTATCTTTGAGCTGCATTTATGTATTTTACAATCAAGTTTAATTTTAGCTGTGGAATTGTATGTAGTTTTCATGTCTTTTTAAGCAACGAGTCTGACTTCTGCCTAAATTATATAGCAATTCAAAAAAAATTAGCAGACCGGTCATACCATTCAAGTAATAGAATATTTAACCATTGTCTTATTTTGCTCTGTGTAACCTTACTGACAAGTTCTTGTTTATGGCTACAGCCTTGGAATAGGATAACTATTTAAAAAATAAATGCGTTAGCTGTTAGATTTAAAAAAAAATAGCAAGTGAGTCTTATCTTTGTAATAATTAATCCAATTCACTATATTTCTAATTTTTAGGAATAAGTTAATAATTTTGGGAGAGGCATCAAAGATATCAGGCCTCTGAAGTTATACTGATCATGCATTGTGACAGTTGGCAATTTGTTTCTTCACTCTTGATTAATTTCTGCTTAATTAGAAACAAGGACCCCAAAACATGCCTTGTAGTCACCTTGAAATTCTAACTTATTTGCTTGTGTGAACCCTGGCAACTAAGGAGGACAAAATAGTAAATTGAGTTTACAACACAGGTGTGAATTTTGGTGCTTATTTGGGAGTAACTTGTTCATTTAACGGTATGAACAAGTCGCTAATGTCTCCGAGACTCCATCTTTATCAACTATAAAGGAGGGATTTGGAAGAAATCTTCCATCTCTAAGGTTATTTTCTAGCATTAATAATCTAGGTTAAATAACATTGACATTATTTCATGTAAGAGACATGTATCTCCCGCTGACCCAATCGTTAATCTGGTTCCTTTATTTTGTTGCTCTGGTTTTAGTCACTTAGTTCTGACTGGTTTCTCTTCACCAATCCTGTGGTTCAATCATAGCCAGCATTTGTCATCTTTAAATCTTGGAAAAATAAAAATAAATTGTAGTGCTGACCTTAAAGCCCAATTTTATTAAATGAGTCAGGTGTTTCTTTTGTACTTGTTCCTTCACAAGGTAGGTACAAAGACACAGACCCAAAGATAGAGGGATCAGCTTCTAGATTCATCCATCGTGTTAAAATGAATTGATGTGAGAATGTGCATCCGTTGCTTGCATCCTTGTTTTTATTTTTTGGAAGTTGTTTTAGTGTCTAGAAATTCTGACTGTAACAAGAGAGGAGTGTCTAACTCCTTCCAGACTATTTTTATTTCAGAACAGAGATGTTAGGATGAAGGGTGTTGCATTTTCTGAGTACTTGATAGAGTCTTTAAAACCAAAGAGCTTTTATCTCTTTGGTATGGTGTTCACAAGGTCAAATGTGAAGCATGGACAATTTTCCAGGTATTCAATGATGGTATCGTTAAGGGCCTAGAAGATCATGCTTTGAGCTCTGAGTAGGTCTAATGAGCTATCACAGCTCTTTCAGTTTAAGAGCTGTGAATGTTATCAGTTGTGTCCTTCCTGTCATTTTTGTCAATAAACCAAGTGCTGTGCTTTTATTTTAAATAAGTCCTTTGGGGATGGCATAGAGCAAACTGCCAATTATTGTAAAAATTTCCTTTGACATAACCTTTTCTTTTTATTTTTCACTGAAACTTCAGAGATTTATTTTTTATTTCAGTAGACCTTTTCTTTTTAAATTCTTCCATAAATAAGATATACTTCTTTTTATCCCAAGTTTGTGCAGTGGGCTTTATTTATAAAAATCTATTAAGGAATTACTAAGAACTGAAAAAATCATTTGCATTTCACCATGGAAACCTCTCTTTTTCTGATAAAAAATCTGTGATTTGTGGACTGAGTTGAAATATGGATTTTGGAAAGATGGTAGTTTGGCAGAGAAGAGAAGAAGCCGATCTCAAATGAACATTAATTGGTGAAGGCTATGTTATTTCAAAGATAATAATAATGCTGTACAATTTTATCAGTGAAAGATGCTGCTGGTTTATCTTGTAGCCACGGCTGTGCAGCCTCATCTAGTTTCTTTTCCAAGTTAAATTTCTCCCAAGTCATTTGACCTCTGGAAAAGCAAAAGTTCATTCAGATCTTTGCGTTGACTTAAGAGCAATTGTCTGACTTAATTGACTATTTGATTTCAGACCATTGGCCCTGGATCATTGTTTTGTTTTACTAGTATTACAAAGGATATGTATTGTGTTACTGTGATCTTCCAAAATCTAATAAATATATAACAAAAAAGACAGTCAAAATCCAGCACAAAAGCCCTGGCTGGGTAGCTCAGTTGGTTAGGGTGTCGTCCCAATACACCAAGGCTGCAGTTTGGTTCTTGGTTACGACACATATAAGAAGCAAACAACGAATGTGTAAATTAAGTGGAACAAAAAAATCGATGTTTCTCTGTCTCCCCCTCCCTTTCCCTCTTTCTCTAAAATTAGTAAATTAAAAAAACTACACAAGATACTGATGGTATTTAAACAATCTTTTATATGTAAAATCTGTTTTATTGGCAAATGATTGTTTTTTATAAGGTAGGCCTTACTGTACTCACAGGGTTTATTGTTGAATCTAGGGGAATAGTTCTGAAAGGAGATTCCAGAAGAGCCAAATTATTGTCCTTTGAGTCCTGACAAATCTCTTAACCTCATCAGACTTCCGTTTCCTTAGCTGTAAAATTGTGAATAATCATAACTTCCCCTGTCTGCATCCCGTGTTTGTTGTCAAGACCGTGAGACAATGTGTAGGAATGGCTTTGAATATTGTATGTTACCCCGGCGTATGAACAGACCAAATCCATAGTCAAAGACAGACACGTCAAGTTCCACGGTAACTAATACCAGTATCTGCTCAAATTCACATGTTGTCCTGAAATGTTGTCAGCTTAATATTGCTTGAGAGAAGGGGCCATCCTCTGATGCTTGGGATTTTTTCCCCTAGAGTTTGTTCTGTCATAACAGCGATGGTTATAACAGATTTTGATCTCAGAGCCTCCACCGTGTTGATGGGCTGTGCCGTGTCTGTGATTTTTATTTACCTACCAGTCTGTAAATATTTTAAAGCTGCACAGACTTCAGGCTCCTGATGTCTTAGTCTTCCCATTGTGTCGAACTGATATGCCCTTCTGAAGGCGTTGGTATCTTACGCTCACTCCCTGTCTCATGAAACACGGAGACGACTCGTTAAACCCTGCGGGGCAGCCTGGCCATGCGCAGGAACTGGTTCCGCTGTAAGGCAGAACTGGCACCAGAATGTGTTTCTTCCTCCCAGATGACTCCGTTACCGTCACGCCTTAAACAAGTATAAGGCTAGTGGGGTTTATTTAAGTGTTCCATTGCAGACCACTTCTTACCACCGTCTCTCGTCTCTGTCAGTCCAGTAGCTTCTGAACTGGTCTCCCCGCTTCTATTCTTAGCCCTGCTAAGGCTGATCTCCACAAAATGAGAGCTAATGTCCAAACACGTAGATAGATCACGTCACTTCCCTCATCGAAACTGTCTGGTAGCTTACAGTCACTCCTGTAATCAAATTCAGTGGCCTCTGTGATCTGGCCCCCGCTTCCCCTCCTGCTTCGTCACCAGCTCTTCTGTGTCCAGTCTGCATGCATTGGCCTCTGCCCACTTTCATCAAGATGCCACGCTTTTGCTTTTGCTCCAGGCTCTTCCCTCCATCTCAAAAGCCTTTCTCACAAATGGTTGCATGGTTTGCTTCCTCACTGTCTTCAGGTCTCAGCTCAAGTAGCACATCTTCAAGATGCCCTTCCTTACCCTCTAGCTAAAATAGGCCCTTCCCTCACTTTCTTTCTATTTCCATGCCCTGCTTTATATTTGTTCTCCGGTATTTGTGTAGAGCAGCACTGTCCACGGAATTTTCTGCGATGACGGAAATGTTCTGTAAAATTCTCTGTTGTCCAATACAGTGGCCATTAGCTACTGGTGGCAATTGAGCACTTAAAATGTATCCAGTGAGACTGGTGAACTGAGTTTAATTTAATATAATATAATTTAATTTAAATTTAAATGGCCATATGTGGCTATGGCTTCCATGTTGGATAGCATGTGGGCTCCACGAGGACAAAGCCCTGCCTGTCTGGTATATAGCTGTGCGTCCAGGGCCTCGGGCAATGCCTGGCATAGGAAGTACTGAAAAAGCGCTTTTTGAATAAGTGACTCGTGCTCAGGCTACCAAGTCAGGTGACTTGGGCTGTAGTCCTAATAATTAAGCTGGTGTTCTCGTGAAAATAATTTGATTTCTCTTTTGTAAAATGGCTTTTCCTGTACACTTTTTTTTTTTTTTTTTTTTTGGTGAGACTCGCTGTACATGATAGTATACTAGGAACTATGAAACGCAGGAGCAGGTGGAGGAATTGCTGTTCACAGAGGGAGGGGTGGCGGTAAGGGTTACTCCAGGGGTGCTGAGAGGGCCAGGGACTAGGTTTGAAAACTTGATTGTATTTCCTGAGCACAATATTAAGGGTAAAATTTAAATATTTTGATTAATTCCTCTCTTCCTACCATCGTATGTAGCTGTGGCCTTTTGCACGCTCATGGGGATGAGCAGCACATCTGTTTACATCATGCTCTTTAGCAAGATTCAATAAACGATGTGCCTGCGTGCGCTTATTAAATTAGAATTGCGATGATTTTATGCAGTCTGTTAGGAGGCTAAGAAATTGCAAGGCACTGTCTGTTTATATAATAAGCACCGGAGCCAGTTTCCTAGGGCTTGAGCCAAGGGAGTGCTTTTGGCTTTGTGGTGGACCATACTTGAGCGAGAACATGGATTTGTAGGGTAGAAGGGACATCCAAAGGTCACTGAGCCATTCGGGCTGTTCTGTAAATAGACCTCATCTAAATCATCTGAGGCACTTGGGCATCTCTCCCATTTACAAAGGCCTCCAGGCGCAGAGCTTCTCAGTCTCCCGTAATAGTGGTTTTCATTTTTCTGAAATGCTTATTATTAAAAAGTTTGAGATGAATTTAAACAAAGGTGAAATCCAAAAGAAATATATATGTGTATATATATATACACATAGGAATATACACACACATATATAGGAACATATATGTGTATATGCACATACATATATATATATGAAATTTTTTTTGAGACTTTCTTTTTCTTCCTTAAACAAAGGGCACAAGGAGCATTCAATTATTCCTCCCACACCTGGACACCTTACATTCTGTATTTTCTGTCTCATTTCTCATCTCTCAAGTACACTTCTCCAATTGAGGTCCAGGGTCCACTGGCATTAGAATCACTTGGTGCGCTCATTGGGTACGGAGCGCTCCTGCTTCCAGACTGAGGTAGGTCCTCCAGGTCCCCAGCTGCTGGACCTGAACAAACTCCCTGGCTCAAGTCTGAGAACAACTGCATCTTCCTCTTTAGGATTCGGCTCAAAGTCCTTTTTCCTTGATCAATCATATTTACTTAATCAACTTTACCATCTAAGAGCAATGAACTGATATCCATCTTCGTATAATTATTATAACTTATTTATATTGTAAATAAGTTATAAACTCATTATCTATCAGAATATCACCCACTTTGTGGGTTAACAACAGCCTAGTTGCAAGTGATGAATAAAAGCAAAGTCAGGTAAATGCAACTTAATTATAGACCTGTTTTGTTGGTTTGTTTATTCCTGTAAAGCTATTGTGATGGTCTCCATCTATCGTGGGGCTCAAAGTCTTCCATGTGAAAAAGAAAGAGAATCATGGTAAATTTTCTTTGTCTACTTTATGACAAATCTGTTCTTAGTGTTTTAATGGTACTTTTATACATGTGTTTTATTATAAGTTGCCTCATTCTTTCTGGGGTGTAGGTGAGATATTGTTCCCACATATTACACTTTCATATAGAATAAAGTAACATAAAATAAAATAAAGCAGATTTTAGGATTATCTGCTTTTAAGGTTGCCCATGTTCATGGTCTTGTCCATGATTTGCAGGAAGTTGAGAATTGACATTACACTCCCTATACACTGTTCTGGCCATGCTTTCTTGACAAGTTGCCATAGCAGCCCAAATATAAGGAGAGGTTTCTTCTACTTCTACAATTATCCCTGAAAAAACAAATTTATTTTATATTTGAGTCTTTTTAAAGCTTCTTTTATTGTGTCAATTACTGTTTTAGAATAATTAAGCGCTCTTTGGAGACAATGTATTACCCTGAATGACTTCAGTCAGTGCTGGTTTTGAATGTTTATTGGGGTTACCTGATACATTCTGTTAAAAAAGACAAAGAAATTTAATGTAGACTTGGATGTCATTGTAAACAAGCCACTTAAAGATGTCTTAAGTGGTTGTCACCTGGAGAACACAATTATTCAGCTATACGAAGAATTTTGAAGAAACCAGCTTGCTTTGCGATTAATGCTTGTGGACAGGATAAAAGGCTCAGCGGCAGTGTTATTCACGGAGTCAACAAGTGCTCTTTTTCAGACAACTCAGACAGATCTGGAGATGGTAAGCTTTGGAAAACTATGATAAAAGAGTGGTTCTCACGGCGATGAAGATGGCAATGGTTAAGTTACATGTAAAGGTTTGAAGAAAAGGTTTTTACCGACACTGAGAGTTGAAATAATTTTTAAATTAACATACAACTTTTTATAATTCATGATTTAAAATTTGTGTCACTGCATCAGTAAGGTACCCATTATAAGTAGACTGTTATTTTATTTGCATCTCTAAAGCGTGATATATTCAAGTTGGGTTCAGAAACTTTTTATTTTTACTTTCTGAAGGGGATATCCTTCAGCATGCCTTTATACCTGGGACATGGAGGACTCTGGTTTTTCTTTCTTTTCCACCCAGATGCAAACGTCTTCGGAACAGAGGTCCCATCTAAGTGCAGCTCTGCTTAAAGCCATTACAGCACGTTCTGGCACCGTCCCTGCTCCTTGTCGATTCTCACTAAATGCTGGCTACTGATGAGAACTGTAGCATTTGTTTGCAAGGACAAATTTTGTAGTTTTATTTGTGCAAAATTTTCATGGATTTGGATAGGACTTTCAAAAAAAGTTTCTGCTTAGCTCTCATGCTCTAGGCAAAGGAGCAAGTAACAATTAATATACACATATATTAATTGAGTCTGATCAAAAATATTTTGGTTTCAGTGGGTTCCTCGAGGAGAGAAGGAGTTCCCGCCCATGTGAATCTCTCCGCGTCCTCCATGCTCATGATTGCGATGCAGTACACATCGAACCCAGGTAGGGAGCTTCGGGGGGCTCGACTCATTGCAAAACCAAGAATGAAGGAAGATATCAAAGGAGCAGGCTGGAAATCCTCACGTGAGAAGAACTTGCTTGGTGGGTAGACAAGTGATGATGTGTTAGGAAACAGAGTTTTGAGTTGGAATAAATTTCCCTTGCCCGTTGCTGTTAGCAGTCATCTTGCAAGCTAGAGATGTTTTCAGAATGTTTGAGGACACAGTTTTAGAATAGTGCCTGGAAACTATTGACTATAAGTATACTGCAGTAGTTGAATTAGAAATATAAAAATCACCTGCAATTCTAATAATTAAAGAAAACCATTATTAATAATTTGTGAATTTGCTCCTCTAATGCCACACAAGTATCCCAGAACATAAATCTTTTACTACATTTCTGATTATTTTCTTAGAATAAATTAATAAAAGAGGGATTAATTGATTAAAGGACTTGAAAAAATTTCAGTAGTCTCATTAATTATATATGAAAGTACATTTAACCCATCACTGAGTATTATCATAAAATTCGTATAGAATTGGATGGGTGAAAAATAATATCTCATTTTGGTTTTCACTTCTTTGGTTACTAGTGATGTTGGACAGGTTTCACACGATTTCCTTCGTTAGGTTTTTACCCATCAGTTTAATTGCAGATGAACTTCGGGAAACTGACCGAAAGAGGGGCTGCCTGCTGGTCACATGCTGAGATGTGACAATTTCTACTTTTATTTTAATGTTTATTTGGAAAGTGAACAAATTTGGTGGCACTGTTTTCAACTTTCTACTTAATTTCATAGTCAATAATAATTGTATTTTGACTCAGGATGAGGAAAAAAGTATTTTCATTTTAAAATGAAATGCTTCCAGTGTGGAGTATCATCTTTTAAATATGAAATCTCTTACGATTGTTATGTGTGTTTAATTAAAATGCATGTATGTTGGAAGTTATATCTCATATCTTACTCTCTTTGGCTTAAAGTACCCTCAAAATGTCATTTATATTATATAGTATGTTCCGGAAAAAAGTCCTTCATTTGGAATTTAGTTAATTGGAGTCTCATCATGAGGCTTTGGTCCTAACTTCTAAGTTGCGAGGCACTAAAGCAATGCAGGTGAAATCATGTGCTCTGAGGGCACATGTGCTCTGAGGGCACGTGTGTGGGTTCACCTCTGAGCTCACCTGCACATTGCCCGTTAGCATGACCTTGAGCAAGTTTTAACCGCCCTAAGACCAAGTTCCCTTATAAAACTCCTACAAAATGGGAAAAATTCTTTCTGCAGTGCCTTTCAGTGTTGCAAGGATTCAATGAATCGAGCATATGTAAAGTGCTTACTTAGGGACAGGCATATTGTAAGTGCTCAATAAATAGCAGTGGATTGCCACAGTATGCCGTGTTCTTCTTGGAGTTGAGTGTTTCACAGGGAGACCACCGTGATCAGATAGAATTACCTCTGTTATTTCTAAGTCTGTGTCTTCATCTATTCATGGGGAAATGTTGATAGCCAGGAATTAATCCTATAGTAAGAATTACATTTGGAACCCCAAACCCATCTTGTGATGTGGGAAACTTTTAAGAAGTGAGGTGATATCCACCAGGAGACACTCTGGGACCAAGTGGTAGGTCATCACCTTTTGTTTGATTTTTTCTCGGGGAGATAGCAGGAGGCAGCTTGGTGCTCGCCGTCTTTGTGCATCAGGGATGGAGTACAGACCTTGTTCAACGAACAAGCGCCTGTTGAGCAAATCCTTTGTGCACGGGCCTTGCTGGGCATCAGGAAAACCATGAAAAATGTAAGATGTGGTGCTTGCCACATGGAGCTCATGTCTAAATGGGAAGATTAGGCATATTCACAACGAATCATTAGCTTACAGTATAAAGAAGTATGTGAAACTTATCAAATAAACACCGTAGATAGGGTTAATTCATCAGAAAGTGAGAACTCTGGATTAGAAGGATTAGGGAAGGTTTCATGCCACTTGAGCAAAGTATGGCTCTTAAAATATGGATAGAGTTTGACCAGTATGGTAACTAGGGCCTCTGGGGAAGGGGAACATAGGGGGACTATGTTCATGGGGCTGTCAGTGAACTACTCTGAAGCAGGGCCGTGTAGCAGACATGTGGAGAACAGTGGACGGTGTGTAAGAGAAAGTGGCCTGGAACTCCTGCACTTGAGAATTCACTGATGGCTTAAGAACAAAATTCCAATTCTAGAGGGTCATCTACATATTCAACAAATAGTCAATGACTATGTACCAAAACTGGGGACATCATTGTTAGCAAAACAGAACTGATCCTTGCCCTCACCTCATGAAGCTTATCATTCGGTGCATGGTGGTGGGGAGAGAGAAGACACTGAAGACATTTATCAAACAATTATAAAAGCAAATGTGAAGTTTCAGCTGTGACAAGGGCTTTGGAAGATGGACATTGTGCCATGAAACCCTGTAAAGGGAGATTCCCTTTTACTGAAGAGGTCATGGAGGGCTTCTCCAGGGAAGTAACTGAGGGATGAGTAGACAGCTTAACAAGGCCCACAGGGGCAGGGCTTTAGGCAGAAGAGCCCTGTGTCTGAAAGGAGTCTGATAAGCCAGTGGGACTGAAGATCAGCGTAGTAGGGCTGCCTCATAGGAGATAAGACTGGAGACTTCTGTGGGCCAGAACACGTGGGATGCTGTGGACTCTGGGAATCCTGTGTTTATCCCAAGTCTAATAATAGGAAGGCACTGAAGGACTTCGAGTGGTTATGTATGCGTCACCCAGGCTGCAGTTGAGACAGGATTCAAAAGGAGCCAGAGTGGATACAGACTGACCCACGAGGAGGCTACTGCATTTGCCGAGGCATATGAAAGGCAGAGATGATTGAGGCTGAGAAGTGGGTACATCTTAGAGCTGCCTAGGTCTGGTGGGCTTTTGGTCCCATAACTAAATGCATGGCTGGTCTGTTCACTGAGAAAGGGGGCACTGGGAGAGGAGGAGCAGGCTTCTGAGGGAAGCTCATGAGATCTGTTTTGCACATGCTGCGTCCAAGGTGTCTTTGAGATATTTCAGAGGAGATGGTATTCTTGGACTAATATTTTCTGTCAATTATATCTCAATAAAACTGGGGGGGGGGGAAGCTCTACACATGACCTCAGTAATAATTCTATACATCCAAAACACAAAAATGCAAATAAATCAGCTTACTTAAAAAAAATAGATGGTGATAATTAGGAAGTTGTATTATGAGCCTGGAATTCAAAATAGAACTCTGTGTTAGAAGAAATGAACTTTGGGCCTACATGTAAGTGTCCAGTGGCATTTATTGAATTTCCGTGTAGATGGTCACTGAATTGTATACGAGTGTGACATTGATTACAAGAGAGCTCAGAACGAAAAGTGGAGCGGATTTATGGCCAAGCTTTCAGGAACTCAGCAGAGAATGGTCCAGCGGAAGAATAGGCTTGTCAAGGAGGTGGAGAGTTTGTATCTGTTAGGATGTGTTTGGCTGACTAACAAAGGCCTTAAATGACTAGAAGGTTTGTTGTTTACTTAGCGGGAAGTGTTGGAGGTAGCTCCATAGTGTCAGGGGCTGAGATGGCATCTTTGTGTTTTTCTTGAACTTCTCAGGTTTGCAAAATGGCTGCCACCGTGAAGGTTATAATATTCTTACACAGCCACATCCACAAGCAGGTAATCGGATCAGTCAGGGCAATTGAGCAACGTGTCCTGGTGTGCCTATTTCCTTTAATCAAAGAGAAAAAAGTGCTTCACAAGGTCTCCAGCAGATTCTCTCTTAGGTCCTGCTGGCCAGAACCGAGTCACATGGCCATCCCTAGTGGCAGGCTCTACCAGGAGATAGACAAAGTGAGAGGGGTTGTTAGCAGCTGAATAGCAATGGCAGTGTCTGTGACAGGTAGTAGGAGAGGGCCAGTCACGAAGTCAAGGGGAGACAGGGTTTTCCAGGGCCAGCACTGCATTCCGCTGAAGGTCAAGTAAAAGGCAGACTGAAAAATGCCTATGGAATGGAATGACAAGGAGGTCATTGGTGACTACAGTGAGCTATGCTTCAGTGACACAGTAGGGTTGGAAGATGGATTAGGGAAGGTAAAGAAAAAACAAAAACCCAAAAACAAACAAACCAAAAACCCCAAACGGCCACCTTAGCTAGGGAGAAAGTATCTTTGTTCTCTATGTAAGCATAGGCAAATCAAAGAAGCTTGCTGTTGTACAGCTTTTAAGAATTCCTCAGCAGATGGAACTGGCAATCAAATGATAAGACTCCCACTCTAATCCATCATTCTAATCTATCCTTCTGTCACTTGCTATCTGTCCAGACTTGGGCAAGATAGGAAACTAAGTCTCGGTTTCCTACCCCCAACACGGCGGCTATGAGATTATACACATGAAGCTCTTAGCTCAATACCCCGCATAATGGATGCTCGCAAACGTGTCATTATGATCCTTTTGGGATATTTTTTTTCCCTATGTAGGTCTTGATTACCTTGATATAAGTTTCTGTTGTAAAGGTATGATAACTAGGGAATTTTCTTAATATTTCCTTTGTTGATAAGATGAATGAAATACACTTCTCAAGGATCTTGGAATAAAGCTTGATAAGGTCAAGGGCTTATATGTTTTGAAAAGTTTGATTATATGGGAATAAGTAAATTCCAATTTAATGCTTAGAGTGAAAGTCATACTAACGTAGTTTATTATTTCTCAAAGGATGTTTTTATTTGGTATTTACACTTCATGTTCGAATTACATTTTCTTCCTTACAGTGTATCATTGTCAATTATTGGAATGCCTCATGAAATATAAACAAGAAGTCTGGAAAGTAAGTTTTGGGCCACATTTAACTCATAGCCACAAACTTAATTTATGTAATATATCAATAGTAAAAGTTGTTTGCATGTTAAAAGTATTTTTAGGTCAAATTTACTGATATCTTATTATTTTGGTGTGTAGAACCTATAATTTCTTACCAGTTAGTTATTTATCGTTTAGAGCAGGGATGATCTTGAACTCAGTGGCTGGACAGCAAAAGTAATTGAATATCTCTTAATCTGGGAATTAGTGCATACTATATTATATGACAGTTTTATTTAATTTAAAAGATTGGTTGAGAATCTGTCTCTTTTTCAAATAGGAAATGTGAATTGTTAAGAAATGTGTTTTAGGAAATTTAAAAACGCAGTGTTTGGCAAACTGGCTTATGCTGTTTGAAAATCGATTATTTCACATTATTCTGAGTAGAGAAGAAGACTTTGTTAAAAGATAATGGACTTAGGAACTTACTTATTATTACTAGGTCCTGTATAGAAATACATGGAAGTACAGGACCTAGTAATAATAAGTAAGGAATAAAAACTAATGTTTTAATATGATAAAATCTGAGAAGCACATCGGGATGATGAGATTCCAGGGGAGTTAACCACCTCAAACCCTCTACTGAAATTTTCACTGCTTTGGTACTATTGAATGAGTTGCCTTTATTTTTATTTGACCATGCCAAAATATTTTGGTCAAGTCAAAATGTTCTTCCTGCTTCCTTTAGGATCTTTTGTACGTGATAGCCTATGGGCCCTCACAAGTGAAACCGCCAGCTGTGCAGATGCTGTTCCATTACTGGCCCAATTTAAAACCTCCCGGGGCAATCAGTGAATACAGGGGCTTGCAGTACACAGGTAAGCAGCGAGCAGGCCTGTGATACTCTGGCTTCATTTCTCCTGTGTCCCGTTTGCCTCACCTACTTATCTGTACTTTTCTCTTGCTGGATTTATGTATGTGCCTCTAGACATTGCTGTAAATCCATTCTGAAACTTGGTGGTGTAAAGTGAATGAATGAAAATTAATTTCAGAAGCATTTACGACACCGCAGTGTCAGACTCAGTCTCCTTTGCTGCCTGCTACCCTGAGGTCTTAACTACTGCTGACGTTGATCACTGCAGGGGTGTGAGTGGGGAGTCACGCTCCGCGTTTGCTCAAAACTTCAGGTGGCCAGTTCTGTTCTGCTGAGAAGATCCGGAGCATGTTCAGCGTTACTGGTTTATATGCTGAGTAAACATTAGATGACCCTGATAGCCTCGTTGGCCAGGGTAACAGCCGCTGACTATCGGTGTCATTAATAACTGGGAAGTAAACATTGAACTTAAAAGTCATGGCATATGTCTACCAAAAATAAAACAACCCCAGGTCCTCTGTTGTGGTTATGTTTATATGTCATAAAATCAAAGAAGCAACCCATGGCTAACGGAGTTTTAGGTGCCCCTGACTACCTTCTCCCCTGCCCCCTTAATTGTACACATAGTATTCTGAAAATGGAAGAGGTGGTTGTTTTGGCACAGTTAGCTTTTACTCAAGTTATTGTGGGACTGTGTACTGATATTCTGGATCCCACTTCTTTCTTGGCATTGCTTGTATTTCCAAGGGTGATTTGAGGTGGTTCAGAGGGCAATTAACTTAATTCTGTTTCTTATGTTCCTGGTTAAGGCCAAGTGTTGGAGTTATTAACACTTGTATTTTGGGGCTTTGATGGTCCTTGGTGGGCTTATTCTAAACTCAGAACCAATTATATTGGCTATAGTGGTAGCAATACTATTAATCAGGACAGTGAAGGTAGATAGGAAGTAGTTTTTAAATAATAGAAACTGGTATCTTTGGAGTTTTATATCCATGGTAGTAGAGAATGTTGAAGTATTGCTAAGTAAATAATTGAATGTAAAAGCAAAAATAGTTGGAAGTGTTAATAAAATAAAAGGTGAAATAACTAAAATATTTGATAGCAACCCCTCAACGGATTTCTGAAATAAGCATTTCAGGATGTATGAATGGGTAACCAGTATTAAATGAAATTTATTTATTTGGTAAATATTTGAAGAGTGATTTAATGTGCTAGGCCCTGTAGTTTTTGACACAACCAGACTTCGTGGAGCGTAATATAATCTAGATGTGAAAAATAATTCAGTTAGTCAATAAACGTTTATGGGATATCTACTAATAGCTAGGCAGTATTCTAGGCACTGGTGGTTACACAATGAAAAACCATACCACAATCACTAGCATCTCAGTATGTACGTTTGGTTTGTGGGGGAAAGACCAGGAAAGCACCTGACAGTGTGGTAAGTGCTGAGGCAGCACAAATACAGTTGACCCTTGAACAACACAGGGGTAAGTGGTGCCGATGCCCCTCCCCCACGCAGATGGAAATCTGTATAACTTTAGACTCTCTCAGAGCTTAACTACTGGCCACCTTCTGTTGATGGGAAGCCTTGCAGATTATAGGTGAATAACACATTTTGTATGTTATATATTATTATATACTGTATTCTTAAAGTAAACTAAAGAAAATGTTATTATAGAAATCATAAGGAAGAGAAAGTCCATTTATAGTATTACTGAAAAAATCATGCTTAAGTGGACCTGTGCAGTTTATACCCAGGCTGTTCAAGGGTCAACTGTCTGGAGTGCTGTGGAAACACACAGAAAGGACCTCTGACCTCACCATCATGGTGGGCAAGTTGAGGAGGGCTGAGTTGTCAAGAAATGTTCTTCAGTGAGTGACATGTAAGCTGATGCCTGAATGAGATGCACACACTAGATGTTATAAGGGGAGTGAATCATTAGTGGGAAAATGTGAGACTGAGACAGAAGGAACTGCATGGGTTTGGACTTGGAACCTAAAGATAGCATGCTGTACTTTGGTTACTCCAACGAGTTGTATGCAGCCGGACAGTGGAGGGACGGGAGAAGAGTAGCCAGGGATAAGCAGAGAGCCTGTGAAGGAGGCTGGATTTCATCCTTATGGCAAAGGGAAACTACACACAGGTTGTAAATGCCACATGATGAGGTTGGCCTGTTTAGAGCCTCCCAGAAGCCCCGGAGAAATTGAGAGCTGCTTCCAGATCTCCCTTGACCACACTCTCTTGAAGGGCCAGACAAACCTGCCTCCCCAGGATGGCTCGGCCTAATCCACCTAGGAGCAGAGCGGTCTTTCTTCTTTGCTTGGCCTCTCTGCCGATGCGCACCTGTCCTTCAGTCCAGCCTTGTAATCACCTCTCCACACACTTCCATTCTTTCGCCAGCATCATAATGCGCCTGCTACCTGCCAGGCACTGTCCAGGTTCCTAGGGAGGCAGCTTTCTTGGAACTCCCATCGAGTGGGTCATGGCGTTCTGTGCAGAAGACAGGAGATTATGGGAAAAGTTAACCATTCTGGTCCGTGTGTTACTATTTATCCAGCACTGTCTCCTTGTCGGACATTGTTCTCACTGCTTATTGTCTCATTTAATACTCGAGCATTCTCCTAATTGAACAAAATTTATGGACCAAGCGCCAGATAAGTTTTATAGACATTTTCGTAATTTCACAAAAATCTTGAGAGGTAAGGATGAGGAGAGGGACATAGTTTAAGTAACATCACTAAATTCACACAAATAATAAGGAAACACTGCCTGAATTTGAACCTAGATTATTTTAATTGAAACCCACATTTTTCCGGTGTAACATTTGGTATATTTGTTAACATTTTGATATGTTTCCTTCCATTTTTTTGATGCACATTTAAAATAAAGTTGAGATCACATTGTATATAATTATACAAGGTTACCCCCCAACCTTTTATTATGACAGTTTTCAAATACAGAAGTTTAAAGAATAACACTATGAACACATACATAGCCACATAGATTTAATAATTGTTAGTAATTCACCATAATTTTAGCTACATATATGTATATAAATTATTTATTGCTTTTAAGCATAGTAAATAGGAATATTTACAGCTCATTTGAATATGACCGAACAGTGAGGTAATCCACAGTGTTTGCCTCTTTTGAGTTTATTAGTATTTATCAACAACAAAAACTACTTCAAGTATTTTGGGCATTAAATATTAATTTAAAAAATGAAAAATTATAGTTTTCTTGGCAATAACCGCCCCACCCATTATGTTGTTCTATAAAGCTCTGCTTCTGTGGGAAAGAAAGAAATTATTTAGCAATTTTCTTGTTATAGTGTCCCAACAAGTAAATAACTTAGCCTTCGTGAGCAAAGGTCAGCACCAGTTATGCTATAGTTTCCACTCAAACTATGAGACAAAAGAGGTGGGAAGATGTGCATTTCCCGGGCAGAGACTGTTGAACACATAGAGAGGGCTAAGCTAACTACAGACAGCACTACGAGATTAAATTTCGGTTTAAGCTACCAAATTAGTGGAGTTAGATTCTTGAGTTGTATTCAAGTCAAGTACAAGAAGTTCTCCCATCTTTTCATGTCATAATTCCCCATCATTGAGTTATTTATATTCTTATTATCTTAGCTTTATCTCCACAAAATTAAAAAAGGTTTTAAACCTTTTCACCGTGCATTGTACACATGTAGAAAAACACACAAATTTTGGGTGTCTGTGGAACACCTCCTGCTATGTTCACCACCATGATTACCGCCTTCTGCTATCCCGAAGGCAACCCACTGACCTGCCTTCCAACAGCCGAGGTTAGTTTTGCCTAAGTTTGAATTTTATGTAAATGGAGTCATACATTACTTTTTTGTGTTGGTGTGTGAATTGTCCATGGGTTGAGCATAACTGTGTGCTTTGTTCGTGTTTATTGCTATATATAAGCTACCAAATGAACGTACCACAGTTTATGTATCCACTTTACTATTTTTTAAAATATTTTTAATTTATTTATCTTTAGAGGGGAAGGGAAGGAGAGAGGGAGAGAAACATCAATGTATGGTTGCCTCCGGTGCATCCCCTGCTGGGAACTGGCCTGCAACCCAGGCATGCGCCCTGACTGGGAATCGAACCGAGATCCTTTGGTTCGCAGGCCCGCACTCAACCCACTGAGCTACACCAGCCAGGGCTGTATGCACTTTATTATTAATGGATGTTGGGTCGTTCCCACTTTTTGGCTATTACAAATAATGCTGCTGTGAACATCCTTCCACATATCTTTTGGTGCACATGTATACACATTTCTGTTAGCTGCATTACCAGGGTGGGATTGCTCCATTAGAGGATTATGCATGTATCCAATTTTAGTGGATAATGGCAAAGAGTTTTCCAAAAGGGTTGTAGTAATTTGTACCTACATTAAAAAAGCGTGAGAGTTCTTTTTGTCTATATTCCATATTTTGGGCAGTTCTTTATTTTATTTGTTTTTAAAATTTTAACCATTTTTGAGGGTATGTAGAAGTATCTAATTGTGTTATAATTAGCATTTCCCTTATTACTAATGCACACTTTTTGATCTCTTTATTGGCTAGTTGGATATCTATATAATCCTTGTCAGTTATGTGTGTTGCAAATATCTCCTTTTTTAATTCTCTACATGATAATTTTGATTAACTCAAGGTTTCATTTTTTTAATGCAATCAAATTAGCAACCTATTTTTATTGCATTTATTGGGGTGACACTGGTTAACTAAATTATACAGGTTTCTGGGCACAATTCCACGACACATCATCTGTGCACTTTATTGCGTTCACAGCCCCAAGTCAGTTTTCTTCCATCGCCATTTATCCAGCCATCCCCTCCATCCCCTCCCCCCAGCAATCGCCACACTGTTCTCCGTTTCCACGATTTTTTTCTTTTTTCCTCAATTCCTTCCTAGCCCAGCGCCTCAACCCCTCCCCAATAGTTGTCAGTGTGCTCTCTATCTATGAGTCTGTCTCTGTTTTGCTTATTTCATTTTGTTCATTAGATTCTACATATGAGTGAAATCATACGGTATTTGTTTTTCTCTGACTGGCTTATTTCACTTAGTGTAATGCTCTCCAGGTCCATCCGTGCTTTTGCAAATGGTAAGACATCTTTCTTTTAATACGGCTGAGTAGTATTCCGTTGTGTGAATGCACCACAACTTTTTTGTCCACTCATCTACTGATGGACATTTGGGCTGCTTCCAAACCTTGGCGATTGCAAAGAATGGGCTGTGATGGACATAGGGTGCACATGTTCTTCTGAATTAGTGTTTTGGGTTTCTTCAGATAAATTCCTAGAAGTCTAATCTTTTTCTTTAAAGGGCTTTTTATATCCTATCTAAGAAAATCTTTCCCTACTCCCAAATTATGACAATACTCTTTGTTGTCATCAGAATATTTGTTTTTTACCTTTTACATTTAAGTGTATCTAGAATTAATTTTTCTGTACGATGTGAGAGGCACATGTCAAAATTTTCTCTTATGGATAGCCACTTGACTCAACATCATTTACTGAAAATGTCCTTTCCTTATTGGTCTGTAGTACTTTTTTAAGGATGGTTCTGTCTCTGGATTCTTTATTTAGTTCAATTGATGTATTTTTTTTCTCAGTACCGCAGTGTCTGAATTAATGTAGCTTAATAATAAAATTTTATATCCTTCAAGGCAAGTCTCTCCACCTTGTTGTAATTGTTTTTCTCTTTCTCATCTCCCCTGCTTTCTCCTCTTTTTTCTTTTCTTCTTCCTGGTTATTCTCAGCTGTTTGCTAGGTTAAAGAGTTTATCAAATTAAACACACATAAACATACATGGAAGTTGTTAAGACTTGTATTGAGAATGCCTTGAATCTATAGACCTGTCTGGGGAACTGATGTTTTTATAATATTGAGTCTTCCAACCCGCGCACATAGGGCATCTCCATGTATTTAGACTCTTCGGTTTTCCTCAGCGCTGTTTTCTGTGTTGACGTCTTGCTTATCTCACATGTAGTATGTCCCTGGGTTTTTATTTTTTGATGTATTGTCAATGATACATCTTTTTAAAATTACACTTCTTATCTCCTTGTTGCTAATCTGTAGACATGCAGTTAACTCTGGTATATTGATCTTATATCCAGCAACCTTGCTAGATCAATTTTAAATTCTAATAATTTATTGTAGTTTTGTTTCAAAAATACTTCTCATGTATGCAGTTATATTATGTGGAATGACAGCTTAATGTCTCCTTTTCAATTCTTGTGCTTTTTATTTCTCTTGCCTTGTTGCACTGGCTAACACCTCCTGTGCCATGCTGAGTTCGAAGTTCCTTCATGGTTTTGTTTTCGACTCATTGGGCTATGTAGGAGGATGATTATTAATTTAGAAATACATGGGGATTTTCCTAGTGGGGTTTTGTATTGATTTGTAGCTCGATTCTTCTGTGGTCAGACAACATGCTTTGTATTATTTCATTCCTTTAACACTTTTTATACTTTCTTTGGAGCTGAGTCTATGGTCATTTTTGTAAATGCTCCTGTGTACTTTAAAAGAATTGTATTTTGCAGTTGTTTGATACAGTGTTTTATATATGTCAGTTAAATAAAATTTGTTAATTGTGTAGTTCGGATCTTCTGCATCCTTATTGGGGTTTTGTCTTTCTTTTATCAGTTATCAGAAATAGAATGTTAAAATCTCCTACAATGATTGTAGATTTGTGTATTCACCCTTGTAGTTGTATTAATATTTGCCTGTATACATTTGGAGGCTGTATTATTACTGCGTACAAATTTAGAATGCAGTATCTTCCTGGTGAATTGAAACTTTTACCGTGATGAAATGCATGTCTTTATCTCTAGCAATGCTTTTTTTGGTGCTAACATCCACTTTGTCTAATACTAATAGCTACATCAGATTTCATGAACGCCTAGCGTAACTTTTCCTCTCTTTTATTTTCAACTTTTTATTCATATATTTCATGTGTCTTATAAGCAGCATGTCATTCTGTGTTTTAAACTCCATTTCATAACACTTGTCTTTTCATTGAAGTACTTAATCCATGTAGGTAATGTAATTACTGGTATATTTGATTAAAAATCCATTTTCTATTTGCTTTCTATTTCTCCTGCCTTTTTCTCTCTTTTTGCCTCTTTCGCACTGATTGAGTGTTCCATCTTTTCTTAGTGAGCTGCTCTGTCTTTTGAATTCTTTCAGTTACCAGCTTAGAGATTATACCATACATCCTTGACTTATCGGTGTCTAGTGCAAAACAGTACTTTTACCTTTTCCGGTAAAAGACCGAAGATTTTAACTTCTTCTGCCCTCTCCTGACTTCCATGGTATGCTTAATTTTCATAACTTCATAAAACATAATTATTATTGTTCTTTGCAGTTAATATTCATTAGATTTTCTTTTTTCTTGTTCTTTTTCCTTTTTATATCTCTAAGCTCTTATCTGGGATTTAATTTTTTTCTTAATAATACCCTTTTATATTACTTTAGTGCTTTCCCTACTAGGGATAAATTTTCTCAGTTAGTGTGAAAATGTCTTTGTTTTGCTGTTATTTTATTTATTTATTAAAAAAGATTTTATTTATTTATTTATTTATTTGAGAGAGGGGAAGGAAGGGAGGGAAAGAGAGGGAGAGAAACCTGGATATAAGAGAAAAACATTGATCAGTTCCTCTTGCACATTCCGTACTGGGGACCAAACCTGCAACCCAGGCAGGTGCCCTGATCGGGAATTGAACCAGTGACCTTTACGTTTGCGGGACCACCCCTAACCAAGTGAGTCACACAGGTCAGGACTTAGCCATTTTTTTCAAGAGGTATTTTCTCAGCGTGTCAAATTCTAGCTTGAGAGTCATTTTCTTTCCATACTTTGAAGGTATTTTATGATGTTTTTGTTTTTATTGTTTCTATTGGGAAGTCAGCTGGAAAATATTTTTTCCAGTTTTATTGAAAAATAATTCACATTCATCACTGTATGTATTGAGGCATATAGTATGGTGTTTTGATTTACATGTATCGTGAAATGATTGTTGCGCTAGGTTCAGCTAACATTCATGATCTTGTATACATATAATATAAAGAAAACAAAGAAGAAAAATGTTTCCTCCTAGTGATGAGAACTCGGAGTTTACTCTCTCATCAGCTTTCCTGTATATCGTACTGGGCAGTGTTAACTGTAGTCATCATGTTGTACATTACATCCCTAGGACTTATTTATCTTATAACTGGAAATTTGTACGCCCCCACCCTCCACCTCTGGTAATCACATTTATTATTTCTTTTTCTATGAGTTGTTTTTTGTTTTTAGATTCCACATAAAAGTCTGAATTATTTCACTTAGCACATCGCCTTGAAGATCCATCCATGTTATCTCAGATTGTTGGATTTCCATATACTTATGGCTGGATAATATTTCATTATATATATCACACCACAACTTCTTTATCCACTGATGGACATTTAGGTTGTTTCCAGTTCTTGGCTATTATAATAATATTGCTGTGAATATGGAGGTGCAGAGATACTGTTTTCATTTCCTTTGGGTATATTCCCAGAAAAGAAATTGCTGAATAATATGGCATTTCTATTATCCATTTTTTTGAGTATCCTCCATGCTGTTTGCCATAGTGGCTGTAACCAATTTACAATCCTACCAATGGTGCACAAAAATTTTTTTCTTCACATCTATCTCAACACTTGTCATCTCTTGGCTTTTTATGGTGGCCATTCTAACAGGCATGAGATGATATCTCATTGTGATTTTAATTTTCAGTTTCCTGATGACTAGTGATATTGAATATCTTTTCATGTATCTGTTGATCTTTTGTATATCTTCTTTGGAAAAATGTCTGTTCAGACCCTTTGCCCATTTTTTAATTGGTTATTTATTTTCTTATATTGAGTTATATGAGTTTTTAAATATATTTTGCACATTACCCCCTTTCAGATATGTGCAAATATTTTCCCATCCCATAGGTGTTCCTTTCGCTTTGATGACAGTTTCTTTTTCTATACAAAAGCTATTTAGTTTGATGCAGTTCCACTTGTTTATTTTTTATTTTATTGCTTGTCCTTTAGGTGTCATATAGAAAAGTCATTACCAAGGCCTATGTCACAGAGATTTGTTCCTATGTTTTCTTCTAGGAGTTTCAAGGTTTAAGATCTAACATTTAAGTCTTTAATCCGTTTTGAGTTAATTTTTGTGAATGGGGTACGATAGTGGTCCAGTTTCATTCTTTCATATGTGAATACCCAATTACTGTGGCACCACTTATTGAAGAGACTGCCTTTTCTCCATTGAGTATTGTCTGCTCCATTGTCAAATATTAATTGATTATGTACATTTGGGTTTATTTCTGGGCTCTTGATTCTATTTCACTGGTCTATTTGTCTCTTTTTATGCCAGTAGCTTTGTAGTGTAACTTGAGTTAAGGAGTGTGATGCCTCCTACTTCATTCTTCTTTCTCAGGATTTCTTTGCCTATATGGGATCTTTTGTGATTCCATGTAATTTTTAGGAGTGTTTTTTCTACTTCTGTCAAATTGCCGTTGGACTCTTGATAAGGATTGTATTGAATCTGTAGATGGCTTTTGGTAGTACTGATATTTTAACTGTATTAATTTTGCTGATCCATGAACATGGGATGTCTTTCCATTTATTTGTATGTTCTTTGATTTCTTTCATCAATGTCTTGTAGTTTTCAGAGTAGATATCTTTCATCTCCTTCATTAAATTTATTCCTAAGTATTTTATTGTTTTTGTAGCTATTACAAATGGGATTAATTTCTTTATTTTGTTTTTAGAAAATTTATTGTTAGTGTATAGATGTGTTACTGATATTTTCGTGTCAATTTTGTATCTTGCAATTTTACTAAATTCATTGATTAGATCTAATGGTGTTTTTGGCTGAGTCTTAGGATATTCTTTATATAAAACTATGTCATCTGCACATAGAGACAATGTTACTTCTTTTTTTCTGATTCTGATAACATTTGTTTCTTTTTCTTGCTTGATTGTTCTAGCTAGGACTTTGTTTTATGTGGACTAGGAGTGGTGAGAGTGAGCATCCTTGTCTTGTTCCTGATCTCAGAGAAATAGCTCTCAACCTTTCACCTTTGAGTGTGAGGTTACCTGTGGGCTTGTCATATAAAGCCTTTATTATATTGAGATATGTTTCTTCTATGACTAATTTGTTAAGCATTTTGATCATGAATGGCTGTTAAATTTTGTCAAGAACTTTTTCTGGGTCTATTGAGATGATCACATGAGTCTTTTCTTCCATTCTATAGTATTAATTGATATATCACATGGATCGATTTGTGTGTGTTGAACTATCCTTGCATCTCAGGGATGAATCTTACTGATCGCGGTGAATGATCCATTTAACGTGCTGCTGAGTTTGGTTTGCTAGTGTTTGACTGAGATTTTTTGCATCTGTATTCATTAGGGATATTGACCTGTAGTTTTCTTTACTAGTAGTATCCTATTCTGGTTTTGATAACTGGATAATGCCAGCCTAGTAACCTGAGTTTGGGAGTGTCAACTCCTGTTAAGATTTTTGGAACAGTTTGAGAAGATTGTTATTAATTCTTTAAATGTTTGGTAAAATTTACCAGTGAAATATTCTGGTCCTGGGCTTTTCTTGGTTGGGAGATTTTTGAGTACTGACTTAATCTCTTTACTGTAATTGGCCTATTCCGATTTTCTATTTATTCCTGGTTCAGTTTTGGTAAGTTGTATTCAATATGTTTCTAAGAATTTTTCCATTTCTTTTAGGTTGTCTAGTTTGTTGGCGTATTGTTGTTCATAGTAGCCTCTTATAAGCCTTTCTATTTCTGTGGTATCAGTTGTAATGTCCCTGTTTTCATTCACAAATTTGTTGATTTGGGCCCCCTCTCTCTTTCCCTTGGTTAGTCTAGCTAAGGGCTTGTCAATTACAGGAATCCCTTTTGTTTTTTAATTTAGAGCCTTATTTATAAAAATGAATTTTTCTTAAATGTTTCTATATATGCATATCTTTTCATTGATTTTTGCCTTTAATGTAAAGAGTGCTTTTAATTTGAAAATTTAGGTCCTTTTTCAGTCTTTTTCGGGAAATTTCTCATTAATGAAATTTTAAATTATTGCTTTCTTCAAATTGCTTAGGCATTTTTCCTGTGGAATACCTATAATTTATAGGTCAGATTTTTATTTTCTGTACTGTGTAGCTATTATAACAACTATTTTCCACATTTTATTTTATTTTATTTTATTTTATTTTATTTTATTTTATTTTATTTTATTTTATTATCTTACGTTTTATTCCACATAAATTTTCCATTTATCTTTTCCTTTACAGTCTTAGCTTTTTAGGTTAATTTGTTCTATAACTTAACTTTCCCCCAAATCAGCTCTATTTGTTGTTTTGAGTGAGGGTTTCTAATTTTGCCGTTTGAGTTGTAGTGTACTCACACTCACATTTCTTATCCAAATCCATTTTGATCTCATTCTGTTGGCTTCCCGTCTCACCCTGCATTTTGATGAATTTCTGCTCCTGCTTTTATAGAGGCCATGTGTTCTTGCATCATGTTGCAGATGCCACACATTTCCCTAAAATTTTTTGATTCATAGACTAGGTAATTTTCAGACGTATGTTTTTTTCTCAAGCTTTACTATGATATTTCCCTTTCCTTGAAGTATCTGTTTGGATCATCCTTAATTTTTTTCCTTTTTACAATCAATTTTATTGAGGTATAATTTTCATGCAATAAAATGACCCATTTTTAGCAAAGTTTGATGCCTTTTGACAAATTTATACACTAATGTCACCAATGCTGTGATTGACATGTAGAGCACTTCCATCACCCCGCAAAGATTTATTTCTCCTTCAGTTAGTCCATACTGGCGCCCCCCTTCCTCTATGGGCAACTTTTGTCATTACAGATTAGTTATCAGCCTGTCCTAGAATTTCATATGAATGGAGTCACATGGCAACATACCATTTTTATGTCTGCTTATTTCATTCAACATAATGTTTCTGAGATTTACTCATGCTGATGTAGAAGTAGTTAATTTCTTTTTAATGTTGAATAGCTTTCTGTTGTATGGATATATTAGAGTTAGTTTATTCACTCACTTCTTGATGAACATTTTTACCTATTATGAGGAAAGCTATAAACATTCATACAAAGTTTTTTATAAAGATACACATTTATTTCTCTTGGTAAATACCTCATTGTGAAAATGCTTGATCCTATGGTAAGTGCATGCTTAACTTAAAAGAAATGTCCAGACAGTTCTTCAAGAGTGGTTGTATCCTGTTACACACTCTTCGGCAATGTGTGAGGGTTCCGGTTGTTCTACATTATTAGCAACACTTTGGATTGTCGGTTGTTTTTTTTAGTGTTTGGTATTCTGATTGCCACATATTAGAATCATGTTGTTTAATTTGCATTTCTTTGATAACAAATGATAGCAACTCTACAGGTGCTTATGGCCATTTGTATATCTTTTTTGGGAAGTTCTCAATGAAATCTTTTATTCATTTTTCAAATTGGGTTGCTTGTCTATTGTTATACGTACAAAATAGAAGACTTTTTGTCAGACGCATGTATTGTGAGTATGTTCTGTCAGTCAGGGGCTTTCGTTTTTAAAGTATTTCAAAGAGCAGGAATTTACATTTTGATAAATTTCAGGTTACCCATTTTTTCTTTTGTCTCTCCTAAGGTTATAAAGAAATCTATGTTTTATTCTAAAAGTTTTATAGTTTTTACATTTAAGTATATGATTCATTTGTGATTAGTTTTTGGTAGTGGTGAGAGGTAAGGGTTGACTTTTTCCCCTTAGGATAGCCAATTGTTCCAGTTCAATTTGTGGAAAAAATTACTTTTTCCACATTGAATTACCTTGACTATTTTGTTGAAAACCCATTGACCTCATAGGCATGGGTCTATTTCTAGACCCTGTATTTTACTCCAGTGTCTATGCTTATGCCAGTATCACACTGTTTTGAATACTGCAGCTTTAAAGTGAAGCTGAAATCATGTAGTGTAAATGATCAGGACCGGTTCTTTTTAAAAATTATTTTGACCATTTTAGGACTTTGGCATTTTCGTGTAAATTTTTCTGTCAGCTAGTTAGTTTCTACAAAACAATGTGCTTGGATTTGGATTAGGATTACATTGAATATGTAGCTTAGTTTGGGGGATAATTGATATCTTTAGAAAAAACTTACTATTGAACTTTCTGATCCCCGATCATGGCATATTTGGTCATTTATTTGGGCCTACTTTAATTTCTCTTGGCAGTATTCACTAGCTTTTAGTGTACAAGTCTTGCAGATATTTTGTTAAACATATTTGTAAATATCTTATGGTTTGGGGTGCTATTGTAAATAATGTTTAAAATGTAATAGTCAACTTCTTTATTGCTATTATATAGAAACATAGTTAATTTTTGTATATCAATTTTATCTTGTACCTTGCTAAATTTACTTAGTTTTTGTAGCTTATTTGTAAGTTTCTCAAAATTTTCTGTATACATGATTACACCCTCTTGCAAATAAAAATGATGAAAACATTTTCTTCTTTCTAACTTGGATGCCTGTTTGCCTGCCTGCCTTCAACCCTGCTCCCTCCCTCCCTCCCTCCCTCCCTTCCTTCCTTCCTTCCTTCCTTCCTTCCTTCCCTCTTATCTCTCTTTTTCCTTTTTTCCCTTCTTCCTCCTTACCTTCCTCTGTTTCTTTTTCTCATTGCACCGGCTCATATCTCTAGTTCAGTGTTGAATAGAAGTACTGAGAGTGGATATCTTTGTTTTTTACCCCATCCTGATGGGAGGAACTATTAAGGCTTTCACCATTAAATACTATGGTAGTTGTAGGTTTTTCACAGGTGCTTTTTTTAAAATCAGATTGAGGGAGTCCCTGTCTATTCTTAGTTTGCTGACAGTTTTTATCATGAGTGAATGTAAATTTTGGTCAAATGCATTTCCTCCTATTTTGGTTAAATACATTTTGAGATGATCATATGACTTCCTTTTTTATTCCGCTTTGCAATATTAAACTAACCTTGCATTCCTGAGATAAATTCTAGAAATACAAACTGTAAACATTAGAGGAGGTGTTGTTAGTGCAAGAAAATAAAACTCAGCCCCATGTTAAATATTAATAAATAATGAACATTTTTGTTTTAAATTAAAGAAAAGTCTATGTTGTCAGCTGTGTTATAGTGCCAAATTTAATTTGCTAATTTTTATTGTTCTTGCTTCTATTTTTATGAGGGATATTGATCTAGTTTTCTTTTCTTTTTTAAAAAAAGATTTTATTTATTTTTAGAGGGGAGGGAAGGGAAGGAGACAGAGAGGGGAAGAAACATCATTGTGTGAGAGAAAAACAGTTGCCTCTCATAAGCCCCCAGTCAGAGACTTGGCCCGAAATGTAGACATGCGCCCTGACTGGGAATCGAACCAGTGACCTTTGGTTCTCAGGCTGACGTTCCATCCACTGAGCCACACCAGCCAGGACTGACTTGGAATTCTTTTATCATAATGCCTTCATCTAGTTTAGTTTACAGAGTAATATTGACTTCATAAAGTAAGATGGGAAGTGTTTCCTTCTCTTCTACTTTCTGAAAGAATTTATGTAGGATTTGTACTATTTATTCCCTTAAATAGTTAATAGAGTCACTGGTGAATCCATCTGGACTTGGGGTTTTCTTTGTGGGAATGTTTTACATTGTGTATTAAATGTAATAGTTATGGGACATTTAAACTTCCTTTTTATGGAGTCAGATTTTGTAATGTGTGATTTTTGAGGAATGTGGGCATTTTCATCTAACTTATCAAACTTATTGGCATGTCTGTAGGATCTTCTGTGATGTCCTACCTTTCATTTCTGATATTGGTAATTTTTCTTCTCTATATTTTTACTCATTAGGCTAGCTGGAGGACTTATCAATTTTATTAAACTTTCCAAAGAACCAATGTTTGGTTTTATAATTTTCTCTATTGGTTTTCTGTTTTCAATTTTGTTGATTTATGTTTTTATCTTTATTTTCTTTCTTCAGGTAACACTGAGTTGAATTTGTTTTTTTCTATCTTATTAAAGTAGAAGCATAAATAATTTTTTGCATCTTTTGTATTTTCTAATATAAGAATTTAAAGTTATAAATTTCCCTTTAGCATTGCTTTACTTGCATCCCACAAATTTGATATGCTCTGATTTTATTGTACTTTGGAACAGGATATTTTAAAATATTCCTTGTGATTTCTTCTTTGATTTGTGGATTATTTAGAAGTGTGTTTTTTCAAATATACAAATATTTGGTGACTTTCCAGATATGCTTTTGTTACTTCCAGCTTAATTTCATTGTGGTCAGGAAACATACTCTTTGCTATTGCTCCATATACATTTTTAAGTCTTATTTTATAGGCCAGAATATTGTTTATGTTAGTAAACTTTGTGTATACCTTTGAAAATAATGTCTATTCCACAGTGGTTGAGTCATTACGTCAAGTTGTTGAGAATGTTTTTCAAGTCTTCTATTTTTACTGATTTTCTCTCTGCTTGCTTTATGAATTACTAAAAGAAGATTGGTGAAATTTACACTAATTATGGACTCATTTCTCCTTTTAGTTTTGTAAATTTTGTTTCACATAATTTAAAACTGTACCATTAGATGGACAGATATTTATGATTGTTATGTCATCTCTGTGAAAAATTATCATCACTGTGAAATATTCCTATTCATTACTGGACTATATGCTTTGTCTGATATTTACATAGACACTCCAGTATTCTTATTAGTATTTGCTTATGCTGTGCTCGTCATGTATTATATAATGGCACAACTTCTTCTATCTGTTTACTTTTAACATATCTATATTTCAAGTGTTTCTCATAGGCAGCATATATTTGAATCATGTGTTTTGAAAAACTTAAGTCATATTTGACAGCCTTTTAGACCATTTACATGTAATAGAATTATTTCTTTAGGCCATTTACATTTAATGTAACTACAGATATAGTTGGGCTTAAGCCTATCATTTTGTACTTGTTTTCTATTTATTTCATCTGTTCTTGGTTCCTTTTTTAATATCTTGCCTTCTTTTGGGTTAATTATCTTTTAGTATTTCATTTTGACTCTGTATTGAGTTGTTAGCTATCCTTATCTTAAAAAAAGAATTGCTTTAAGGGTTACAATATATACCTTCAATTTTACAGTCTACCTTAAAATAATATTATACTAGCTTACATGTAAATAGTTGATAGAATTCACTGGTGAATCCATCCCATCCTTTTTGTCTCACAACACATGGCTATTATTTTTGTTTTAAACAATGAATCATCATTTAAAAATAGGTTAATATGAGTAGAAAGTCTTTTATTAATTATATTTACCATGCCCAGGACTCTTTTTGACTTTGTGTAGGTCTGAGCTTTCATCTAGTATCATTTTCCTTCAGCCTCAAGACCTTCCTTTAACATTTCTAGTAGTGGAGCTCAGCTGGCAATAAATTCTCTTTTCTCGTGTTTGTCTTCAAATAGTCTTTATTTCATATTCATTTTTGAAGGATATTTTCACTGGGTATAGAATTCTAGGTTGACAGTTTTTTTCTTTCAGCCTATTAAAGATGTCGTTCCATTGTCTTCTGGCTTGCATTGTTTCTGACGAGAAATCAGCGATCATTCTTATCTTTGTTCCCCTGTAAGTAATGTGTCCTTTTTTCCTGGCTGCTTTTAAGATTTCCTCTTTATCACTGGTTTTCATCAACTTGATTTTAATGAGTTTTGGTGTGATTTTCTTTGCTTTTATTTGCCTAAGATTCATTGAGCTTCTTGGATCTGTGGGTTTATAGTTTTCAGTAAAACTGAAACATTTTGGCCACTTTTTTTTTTTCAAATAATTGCCACTCCCTGCTCCCTTTGCTTCTTTTTGGCTTTTAAACACACATGCTTACTCTTCTTCCTATTTTCCCACAGCTCCTTGAAGCTCTCTTTATTTTTCTTCCAGTATTTTAGTTTGGGTTGTTTCTGTTGTTATGTCTCCTAATCCACTGGTCTATTCTTCTGTATTGTCTAATCTGCTATTACTTCTGTTCTGTGAATTTTTTGTTTTTGATATTGTATTTTTAATTTTTAGAAATTTCATTTGGTTCTTTTTTATATCTTTAATCTCTATACTCATTGTGTTCATGTTTTCCTTTAAATATGTTTATAATAGCTGTTTCAAAGTCCTTGTTTGCTAAAACTACCTCAGTTCTGTAATTTCTGGGTTTGTTCCTAAGGACCAATTTTTCCCCAATTATGGATTACATTTTCCTCCTTTTTAAATATTCAGTAATTTTTGACTGGATGCTGGACTTTGTGACTATTACATTATTGAGTGTCTAGATTTTGTTGTCTTCAATTACAATGTGTTGAAGTTTGTTTTGGCTGTCAAAGTACTGGTGGATCAACTTGATCCTTCCAAGTCTTGTTCTTATGTTTTGTTAGGGTGAACCTTGGGTTGCCTTTTCACTAATGGTAGTTCAACCCTCCTACTATGGTTTGACTTGCTAGAGTCGCTATTGAACATTTCAGGTTTTCACTGAGTTTCTTCTACTCTGGATGGTTGGAACTTGAATATCTTCCAGTCCTGTATGAGATGTAGGAATTATTTAAGTTGCAGATTCCCTATAGTTGTTCTCTATGCAGCCTAATGAAGTTTTGCCTTATATAAGTTCAGCTTAGTATAAAGCCAACCCTCCAAAAGGACTCCTCCTCAGATTTCTGGAGCCCCTCTTTGGTACTCTACACAGCAAATTTATGTCATCTTGCCTGTCTACACTCCAGTTTTTGTCCCCTCAACTTGATAGAACCAACCTATTGTGCTTATATTTTTCCCTTCTAGGGCCAAGGTCTAGAAAGCTTCCAAGAAGAAAGCCAGGGTGATTGTAGGAGTCACTTCATTGTTTCTTGTCTCTTATGGTTCATTGTCTTGTACTACCTGTAGTCCAGTTTCTGAAAATAGTTGTTTTATATACATTTTCCATTTTTAGTTGTTTGTGGTAGGAAGGAAAGTCTACTACCAAATGACAGTTACTCTGTCATTTGGAAGCAGAATTCTTCTGCTATATTTTATGCTATATTTTTGTTTTTATTTTCAAACAAAGGGAGGTATGTTATGATTATATTTGCCATGTGGTAAGGAATGTGTGGTGTCATTATATTAGAATCAATTGTAATGTTTTCCCAATTACAAATACCTGTGTTCTATGTTCAGAGATTTTGATTCAGCAGATCTCACATGGGTTCTAGGCATCACTCTTTTGAAATCTTGACAAGTGATTTTTTTTATACACAACCAAAATGAAGAATCACTGTTCTAGTAAGCTTAAATTTAGTGTGAATTCAGTGAGCTAAAATGAAAAATCCTACTACCTGTTCTTAACTCAGTTTCACTCTGTAAAAATGGAATAAAAGTTTAGAGGAGTAGGACTTTCTGGGTATCCCCACCATCCACATGCAAAGCATTAATCTCTGGCAGAGCAGGAGTCTTTATATTCTGGCTTTAATCAAGTGCTATGGCTATTGCACATCCTGATTTGTTTGTGCCTGTCCCATAGCAGTGTTTATATACTTTGAATATTACATCTGTCTAAAAGTGTCAAGAAAATCTCTTTGATATTTATAAAGTGATCAGCATGTGTTCTTATAATATACAGATCCCAAGATGATTTTATCTTGGGTGTGCCAACTCTGTTTTGATTAGTGGTGCCTTCCTGGAGCTCAGTTTTGAGAACTATTCTGAAGTCAGTTCTGGACTCAGCAGGAAGGAATGCCGTTATGGATTAGTGCCATCTCTCATGAATTTGGGGTTAAAGGAATGGGGCAGCATGTCCTATGTATTTGCAACTGCTGCACCGGTTAAAGGCACTCTTTTTCTCTAGTTTTCACTAATTACATAAGAAAACTTGTTGCTACTTTCTATATTCATCTTGACTTTTCCACATGTAGGAAATAAATACTATAGTTATGGAATGCCTATAGTCAAATAATTCCTTCATTTATCCATTCTTTACTAATTTCCTCTTTCTCTCTAAAGATATAATCATTGATACTGTTACTAGAGTAGTGGTTTCTTGTCTGTGCTTTCTGCCTTTTTTGTATATATTTTTAAGGTCAATGGCTCTGTTGATCATATTTTCTTGAATTCCAAATTAGACATGGAATCTTATGCTTCATCTAACAATAGGGTAGAATATTTGAAGTTAGAATGCTTCTAGATAGAAAATTTTATAAAATATTTGGAGCATAAATTAATCCTGGATTATTAATAGTAAATGTTTTTGAATTATAATTTGATACGTAACCAAGTAACAATATCCTCTCACCCGCAAATTCTTCTATATTAGGTCCATCATGGTCCTATAACATTAGAATATGGCAATTTAGAAACATTTCTTACTTTCAAACATATAATTCTATTACTTTTTTTATGATGGAATATTGTTAGCTAAGTGCTTTGGGCTGCAGAGTCATCTGGATGATAATTATTACTTGTTGTGGTTCTTGCTCTGATCTGTTCCAGATCACTCGGTTCTTGTCCTCATTCTCTGTGTGTCCAGTGTGTTAAGGAGTTGCATATTAGCCAGTGTCAGAGATTTAGTTTGTGGGTCACATGTGAGAGAGAGCTACCCTTCATTTGGGCAAGAAAGTCATCTTTTCAGTCCCCACATTTGATGGGAATGGGGTGGGAAGTGGAAGTTGTTTTACCATTCCTTTCTGTTGTTATCAATTTGAAACCCTTTCTGGTGCCAAAAATCTAGGGTGTTTAGCATAGCATACGATAGTGAGAAGAGCAGAGCGTGAAGAGCCAAGAGATACAGGTTCTAGTCCCAGCTTGTCATTTACTAACGTTGTGGTCATAGCAAGCCACTTAACCTTTTTAACCTTAGCTTACTCATCTGTTTAATGAGGTTGATAATCTGCTGTACCTACCCCACAGAGTTGTTGGGAGGAACCAGTGAAACCATAGGTGTGAAAACCTTTGAGAACTTGCTGATGGTATATCACTGTGAGGTAATATCGTGGCATTGTGTATGCAACCTTATATTAGATTATTTCCCTTCATAGGAAAATGGGTGATGGGGTTGTGATATCTTTGCTCAATTTTAAAATTTTTCATAGATTTAAAAATTATTTTAGGAAGCCTTCAGATGACGGTTCTATTTAGGAAAAAGAAAACTAATGGAGTATCTGCTGTGTGTTTTACTAGGACCCAGGTACTTTCACTGAGAAGTATTCATCGACTATGCTTTGCTTTACAGCTTGGAATCCCATCCACTGCCAGCACATTGAATGCCACAATGCGATTAACAAACCAGCCGTGAAGGTACTGTTTCCTTAGACCTGGCCTCGTATTGTGTTGTCAGAGGTCAGCTTATCAGGAGCAAATCGTTGAATGAAATGTTAGCTCATTCATTATTCGGGGAATTCAGCTTAATACTCCACAGTGGTAAGACTTTCATGATTCCCATAATTTAGTTTCTATATCTGTTCTTCTTCCTGCCTAAATCACAACGCCCTCTTTTTCGACAATGCCCAGATGTCAACCGGAAGGAGGTACTTTCTGTCGGATTTTTTCAATTATTCTTTCCCTCATGGTATGTCATGCTGCATGCACAGGAGTCCTCTGACCTCCCGATGGTTTCTGGCCTCTTACTCACCCTTCAGATTTTCTCCGTCTTACAGGCCTGCAGCCAGTCTCCTCCTTGGGCCCAGCCTCACTTTCCTCGTAGGCTGTTTCCTATAGCCAGTCCTCCGGGATAGGCCAAGCCATCTAACTTCCTGCCACTTTTTTATGGAGGTGAAATTCACTTAACATCATTTAATCATTTTACAACGAACAGTTCAGTGGCATTTTGGACTTTAATAATGTGGTGTAACCACCACCTCTCCTACTTCCAAAACATTTTTATCATCCCCCCGCATTTTAGTTTCTGAGCCCCAGTTTTCCTAAGGTGCTGCATTTTTTAAAATTTTCACTTTATTCTTCCCTGAAAGGTAACGTGCTTGTAAGTGTGACATGTTTTTGCGTGACAACCAGTCTGCGTGGTGTTCTCTTTACAGTAGGAGCTCTTCCCAAGTGCACACGGATGTGACATGTGGATCAAGAGTATCCAACACCTAGAGGCTTATAGATTAACGTTAAATGAAAAAGGAATGATGCAACTGTGTAGTGTGATGCTGATTTATTTAAAAAATTGCATATATGGATATTTATCTTCACGTTCATAGTGAAAAACCGCCAGTAATGCTCATCATAGCACTACCAGCATTTGCATTGAGATGGAGTGTTATTGTTTCTTAAATTTTCTTTTTCTCCAATTTTCCAAACCTCTACATTAGGCATAAATTATAATGTAAGAGGCAGATACGAACATATTAGTATGGGTATACACTGACCTGTTCACAGTAGAACAGGACTGACACTATTTGTCACAAATCAGATGGGTCCTGTTAGTGAATTCATTTGACATGTTCGAGGTCAGCTAGCTAATTTCTGTTCAGTCTTTATAGTTCTACCATCCTAGGAGTTTTTCCTTTTGAGTGCAATGGACAAGTATCTTTACCTGACAGAGATGTCAGTGGTTCATTAGAAATGAAAGTGAAGGTGAAGAAGAGGTCTGCGTGGGGTGAATGGGAAAGACTCAGGGAAGGTGGGTTTATCCTCACAAAAAGCCTAATATTTCCATAATAGTGAGCTATACCACTAAGCAGTATGGATTTGCCAAATAGGAAAGTATTATTTATTTTTGTTGCAATAGTTGCAAAAAAGTACTTTTGGGGCAAGAGCGAAGAGGTGTGATGGGATTCACCATGAAAACATGTTGGAATTCATAGTTCATTATATCACATTCTGCTTCTGGTTTTACTTGATTCTACTTGAAAAGCACTTTATGAAATACTTTGGAGCCCAAATAATTTCCTAACGTGGGAATCAGCAAACTATGGTGTTTGGGAGGCAGCCAGATCTGGCCTGCTGCTCATTTTGGTAAATAAAGTTTTATTTAGTCGCTTATGTATTGTCTTTACTGCTTTTATGCTACAGAGCAGGGTTGAGTAGTTGTGACCGAGAACGCATGGCCTGTGAAACCTGGATATTTATTCTCTGAACATTTACAGAGAGTTTGCCAATCCCTGATTGAACATACCAAAATGTAGTTTTGTCCATTGCATCAAAGGAAGCATGAAACCTACTGAAGGGAAGTTTCACATGGGGTGTTTAGCATTCAGGAAGTATATAATTTACAGATTTTGATGGTGCATTTATTTAAATTTAGGAATTCTAACTTTTGTGTCCCTAATCATTGAAACTCCTCAGGGTTTTAACTTTATTGACAGGCTGTTTGGTTTATAAATTTGGTTCATTTTTCTGCTTTAAATCGGTAAAAACAACAAAAGACAAGTCAGAGGAATGTTCCAGAAGAATTTGTGGTATATTAACTACGTAATTGGCTAGAGCATGGATTGCTCATTTGTTGAAAAGCAGGAACAGAATTCAAAACGACTCTGGCAAGTCACAGAAACTTAAACTGATGCAAAGTACAAAATTCAGCTAGTCCTCTGAGTGTTCTGTTCACCTGATTTAAAACATCCAGTAACTGAAATATCCTGAAGATCAACTGAAAAGAGATGAACGCTCTTCATCTCTGTGCTTAGGCTAATGCAAACTCGGCCATAAATAATCCGAAACTGAACGGAGCCCAGCAAGGGTAAACAAACTACAGGTTATGTGTGGAAGAAAAAAAGCACCTGCAAATTTAACATTGGAGGACGAATATAGACCTCAGATTCCAGCGTGAATCATTCAATGGTAGACTTAAAGCTGCATTTTCTGAATGAGGTTTCTCTTACCCAAAAGAGAAACTCTACTGCGAGCATTTTGGTAGCAGTTATGATTTTTCATTTTATTAATATATTTTCCTTTTCTTAAAGAGATACACCGTGTTTGCCACTTTAGAGAGTAACATAGAAGCAATTTGAGCTGCTGTTGAACAAGATGATTTTTTTAATCTTTGTGGAATGAGGGTAGATTCTTTGGTACTATATTGGTTACTTGAATTGCAAATAACAGGAGAAATGGAAAACCACAGTAGCCACGTTTAAAATCAACCGTGTGGACGCATGTGCCAGTCAGCGCAGGGAAAACAACTGCAGGTTGAATGGGTTTAACTAAAAGTGTTTATTCCACTTTGCTTTGGAAAATCTGTCATTATTGAAACATTTGTACTCGTGATGTCAGGAATGTGAGGAATGGGACAGGAGAGTTGATTCTGGCTTTCCATGTGTTTCAGATGTGTATAGACCCTTCCCTGTCAGTAGCTTTGGGCGATAAACCGCCCCCGTTGTATCTCTGTGAAGAATGCAGCCAGCGGATCGCAGGGTAGGTATAAGGGTCCTCAGTGAACAGGAAATAGGGCAACAATAGGAAGATAAGAACCATCACTTGGACTTAAATTGGTTACATTACCCTTATCTCCCATTCTGCTCTGTTTCTTAAAGAGTGCTTTGTCCGATGTTTAATGCATAGCAAACTTTCATTGGAAAGATGTCAGCTTTGAAAAATTGCAATATTTCTCTCTGTGCGACAGGAGAAAACAATTCCACTTACTTGCAAGCAGCTCCAGTTTTCAAGTGACCCTGTTAAAAAGGCCACAGAGAAAAATAAAACTGGTTTTTCAAACATGACATATAATTCATAGGGGTTCCCTTTGTGTGTTAGTTTCACAGAATCATACTCAGCTTTGTACAAATCATGCTGTATTTTGGTTGGCTTAATTAGCATCTGGAAAGTATCATTCAAAGATAACTGAATATGATAAAATGCCTATAATTTATAATTTAGCTGGAATGCACTAGACATTTAAAAAGTTTATTATGATAGTGCTATTAATTACACTTCCTTTCTATTAAAAGCCTTTTAGCAAGAGCGTGCAGCTTATTAGCATTCATGTGGAAGGGTAACATTGCTGGATGTTCAACAATGAATTTTGTTTTTCTTCCTAGGGACCACAGTGAATGGTTGATTGATGTTCTTCTGCCACAAGGTACGGTTTACTTTAGAATAAATCGTGAGTAATCATGACTAATGGTATGGTTGATTTGTCTCCTTTTGTACTATTTTATTGAACACAGTAACAAAAGTATTATATTCTATGAATATTCATTGATATGAAGCATTATATCAATGTCTTACTTATAATCCACCCACATGTTTAATAATGAGGGAAGAGGTATCATTTCTAACCCAATCAAGGGGAGATGTTAGAATCAGGATTCTGTAGGACTTAAAGCCTTGCTGATTATGTTGAGGGGTTTTCTGTGTATACAGCAGGTGTTGCCAATGATATGTTTGCTGTGCCAGGTCAGAAAGGGAATAAGGAACATCAGCGGGAAGAATGCTGAAAAAACAGGACTTTCTTCTGCTACTATTCCTAGTCTCCTCATCAGTAAGATGGGGATAAAGTGTACCTGACCCATGTCCGTAAGGAGATGAGATTGTAATACTTGTTGCTTGTCAGAGGTCTAAGAGCTATGCCCGTGAGTTGACAGATCAGGTAGATAAGTGAGTACTCTTCTACCCATGCAGAGACAGATATTCCAGCCCCCTAACTGGGGGCTGAAATGACCAGGAAAAATCCTGGAAAGCGCAGGGAAGATGGCAGGTGGTCAAAGCTGGGAGCACACTGAGTGCAGACCCGGCACCCGGGAGAAACTTGGTGTAGGACTTCAGAGGGAGGTGCAAAAAAGACGGTGTAAGGCCTCATTTCAAAAATAAATCTGAAAACCTTCATTAACTAAATTCTGTGACCTTTAAAAAAACGTAAGGCCTTTGCTTGGTGATAATTTTACTACATCATCGTAGCCTGACTTTTAGTATTAGGTCATCCAAACCTAGTTAAGTAAGGACTGATAGAAATGGATAGCTCAAGTCTAAAAAGTTGAAATTAGTAAGATTCTTCTATAGTTCTGATACATCGTCCTCACGGTGAAGCTCTAAATATATCCCTGCAACTCAGAGTCGTAGTAGACTGGAGCAGCTGTACGGAGGGGATCCCTAGGCGTGTGGGTAGGTCCGTCTCCACCGTGGGTGGCCTTGTGATCCTGAAGAAGTCATGCCACCGCAGGGGCCCTCAATTTTGTTTTCTGTCAATGAGAAAGTGAGATTACAGTTACATGGCTTTAACATGATCTGAATTCACAGTCATGTCTGAGAAGTTTGAATTACTTACAAGAATAGGCGGAGTATTTGCAGCGTGGAAGGGTTTTCAATGCCGTTAAACATAAGTAGCTGATGATTCATGAGTCGATTGAGAAGCTGTTTTGGCCAAGTCTAGAGGTTGTATTACAAAACTTGTTTGTACTCCTTTTCACGGCTGCCCGTATGGAAAATGGGCTCTCTTTCTTTGTTGATATTTTGTGTGCCTTCCCCTTACAGCTGAAATATCTGCCATATGTCAGAAGAAGGTAAGAACAAACCATCCGTGGGGCGGGGCATGATTTGCTGCGTGTGTGTGTGAATTCACTCATTGACCTCTGCCTCATCTCTGCACCGTGGTTTCCCAGTGTGTCCATGTCACTGTATTTGTGAGGGGGGAAGAGCGATGATTTAGCACGCGGGACTGCTATGTCCTAATGCTGTTTCCATTTCTGCTTTTGCTCACCCGTCTTATGCACCAGTGTTTTTGATAACTAATCTGAAATAAAAGCCATGTGCTTCTCTGGAATAGAAGTCTAATGACAAAAACGTTTGAATGACAGTGTAATACGTGCAACTTAACTTTGATAAATGATGCATCTTGTATGCTAAACATCCTTATTTTTTGAAGTGGGCTCACTGTATGTGTTAAAGCACACTCAGACCAACTACGTATGGAAAAGAGTTATTCATATGTAAGTTGGATGTTATCTCTAGTTAAAGATTCCACCTTCAAATTTCCTTTGGCCACCTTCATGACAGTTTCCCTAAACCATATCTCTCTTTTTTTTTGGGGGGGGGGTGGTTCTAGTTGTGGAAAAGTACAAGAGAAAGTAGTATTGTATCATATAACGAACTTTGGATTAGCTGGCTGAGTCACTTGGGTTCTGATCAGCTTCTGTTCCCACCTACCTGTGAGACCACATACAGGCCATTTAAACTTTTTAGGAGTTAGTCATGAATGGGTACCTTTGGAGGGCCATTCCAGTTATCTGCTGCCATATAAGAAGCCATCCTAAAATGTAGTGGTTTATAAAAACAAACATTTGTTTGATCACAATTCTGTGGATTGGCAGTTTGGCTTACACTCAGCTGGGCTTCTTTTGATAAATCCCTGAAGGCTCACTCGTGTGTTTGCATCAGTTGGTGAGTAGGCTGGGGATTCGCTGGTCCCAGGTGGCCTCACTCCCCTGTCTGCGGCTTCCGCTGGGGTGCCTGCAATGGCTGGGATGCCTGGGGTGTCCAGCTCACCCTCCTTCTGTGAGGTGTTGCATCCTCCAGGAGGCTGGTCTGGATTCGTTCAGGTGGGAGCAGTGGTCTGAGAGAATGAGAGAATGAGAGAGGAGATTGAGAGGCCTTTTGAGACTGAAGCTCAGATGTCATGGAACATCAGTTCTGCTGCGTTCCATTCTTCCGAGAATGTCCTCAGGCCTGCCCAGCTTCAAGGAGTGGGGGAAATAGACTCCTCCCCTTTATATAGCAGCAAGAATTTTGTGGCCATGTTTAACTTACCACAATCCACCCTCTGAACGTTGGTACCTACAGTCTGTCCAAATGCAAAGTACTCTTACCACCTTATAAGACCTTAAAAATTCTTATCCACTTATGGCTTCAGGCTAAAAGTCCTTATCTTGTGATCCACTTTTGGTCTGGTTACTGATGAAACACTTGGGGTGCAAATTCTCTTGATCCAGAGACCTGTGAACTAGAACAGCAAGTTACCTGCTCTCTGCACACCCAACCCACAATGGTGAGCTAGGCACACAATGACAGCAATAGATTTCTGTTGAAAAAGAGGAGGCGGAAGCAGGTCGCAGTCACTGGTCTGTAGGACCTCCAGCCATGGACACACCAAGCGTTCTTCTTTCTCTGGGGGTAGTGAATGTGCGTTAAATTGGATCTGCTTTTGCTGTCTTGCAGTGGTTCCCATATCTGTTGCTGTCTTTTTGGGCATTTTGTTGCACTTTCCGAGATGTCTCTCATTTTTTATGAGCAATGTCCCATGTGGTAGCTGCGTAATTCTCTCAGTCTGCTGCTTCCTGCATGCGGAAGGTGGGGTCTCACAGACCCCCTTTCCTGTTTCCTGTTGAGCAGTGTCTGTCCCCTTTCGTCTAAGCCGGTGGTGTTTTTGCTAGTGGGATTTTAAAACTTGGTGGATTTTCAGTAAGTCTCACTGGGGTTCTGTGCCCCCAAAGCTGTCTATAATTCTTTTTGAGACAGTCCTTTCTGTTCTCTGGGCACTTCAGCCAGCCCTTGAAATGATCAGGAGCCCTGTTCTAGCTGAGAGGCTCAACTGGGCAGTACCCTGTATCTTTCTGAAGTTTTAACGAAGGATCGCACAGTCATTCAGCAAACTTTTGGTTTGATTTTTATCCCGAGGTTGTTTCCTGCTTTGAGAATCTTTCAGAAGCCAGAGACACTAGGATGAGAAACAGTTTTGTTTTCTAAATCAGCATGTTCTGGCTCTGGTGGTATACCTAACGTATTTGGCATCCAGATTAAGTTTTTTCCACTCCCTTCCTTTATATGATAAAATTACCTTACTAGTAAGCTTCCGATTAGCACATTTTTTCCTTATTCCTTAATAAACATTGTATTTTATATAACTGTTATTTTGGAGACCTTCCATCAAGTTCAAAGTAGCTCAGAATGGTTTGAGCTGGCCTTGGGTGCAGTTCGTACTTTTGGTCTCACGCGTTCCTACATTGGGACAGCAGGTTTGGAATGAGCATCGAGATTGTAAAGATAAGAGGTAGACCTTGGCTTACTTCAGTTCTGTTGTTCTGTGAGACCCATTGGAGCTATTTATTTAGGTTTAAAATTTAAAGCTGAGCATGAAATAGTGGCTGGAGTGAACGTGTGAACACCACGCCCAGCTGAATTGGAACCTAAGGGAAATCTCTCCAGTTTGCTTTTGAAATGAATGCATAGAAATGGCTCCATGTGGGTTGAGGACCAACTGTGGCTTGGAAATGTATTATTAAAACCTACGAGGAACCATAGTGGCTGTCTAAAATTTTGGTGAGCCAAATGTTGTTTTGGGGCTGTTTCATCGCTGATGTTATTTTAGAATTGATGGTGCGTGGTACTGAGGCAGGGTGACTTTTAGCTGGTAGTCCTGATACTAATATGTGTAGCGCACCCAGGCACTGTGTAAGAAATCATCCATGATGTAGCAACACAAAACAATAACCACTAATTATACTCAGAGAGTCTGTGGATCAGGGATTTGGACAGGGCACGTCCACAGCCTGCTTCTGCTTGATGAGTTTGAGGCCTTACCTGGGAAGACTTGAACAGCTGAAGGCTGGAATTACCTAAAGGCATCTAGGTGGTGCGTTTGGGCTCTGGGAGGGGGCGGCTTGAAGGCTTGCTTTAGCCAGGATTGTTGACCAGAGGCTTACACATTACCTGTCCATGGGGCTTGGCCATGGCAGAGTTTTGAGAGCAGTGCCCTGATGAGGAAGCTTAGGGAGAGAGAATGTTCAAGACGTTCATTCAGGTGGAAGCTGCGTATCTTTCTATAACCAGGCCGTGGGAGTCGTTTGAGTTATCACTTGTGCCTTCCTCTCTTGGTGGAAGTCGCCTCCAGCCCATCTCGATTTAGGGTCTAGATTCGAGAAGGCATATCTGAGGAGCCAGACCCTAAGAGCCTCCTCCACGGCTGGACTTCGTGTAGACGAGCAGACCTTGGACCTCCAGTTACGAATCTGCATTCGGGAAGAATGTGAACAGTGTGTGACGAGAAAGCAGGATGAGAAATTGCAGACCTTCACCTTCAGGACTTCATCACAGCAAAGAACTACCCACTGAACCCGTATCCACATCCTGCCGTTCACGGAACAGTGGGATTCCCAGAGGAGCAAAGACTAAGTATAAGCAGAAGGAAGAAGTAAAGTCTAAGATTATACTCTGACCTATCCCACACTGCTGGTGGTGTGGCATCGGTTTGTGCGTAAGCAGGAGAAGCCTCAAACCAATAAAAATTCCTGAGCCTCCACCATGAAATTTACTGTGCAAAAGAGAATCAAAGGGCAGAGCAGGACAAGTGGCCCGTTCGGACAAGTCAGGGCAGCCTTGAGTGCTGAAGAAGACTTAGGCTCCAGATGCAGAAGACACACACTGTTTTAATAAATAATTTTCAAAAATGATGATTAAAAATATTATAAACATTTTAACTTCTTTTATGATTTGTTGGCCTGAATCCTTTTCAGAAAATGAGATTTGCTAACACCAGTACCCAGAGCCTCGAGCTAAAGTCAAAGTGGAACAAGTCTTACCCCAAAATGGCCGTTCAGATCCGCGGCTCCATACGTTGCCAATGTCTTGATGTAGGTTTGGTGCTCACCTCCTTCCTTCTTCGTTCTCTCCGAGGTAGCTGTCATGGAGGGTTCTCAAATCTTCAGCGAGCTCTGAGTTCATAATGGCTTAGAGTATTATATCCCCTAGAGGTGTCCATGTCTTATTAAGCTCTGCTGAAAGACAGAAAAGCTCTCTGGACCCAAGACATTGAGTACGCGGTGGCACATCTAACAGGCTCGGGGCACACTTTTGGGTGGAGGTCAGGGATGTCTCCCGAAGGGATTGGAGGAGGTCTCCTCCAGTCGCTCCGTGTGGCTGCTTCTCGCTGCTCTGCCTCTGGCCAGTGTGGCTCTGACAGTGGCCCCCTGACCTTCGGGGCCTCATGCTGCTCCACTTTCCTCATTTCTGTCACTTCATCTTTTGATTCCTTCCTGTGGATGATGTCAGTGGCTGATTCTATGAATCGCTTTTGCCGTGTTTTGATACGTTACTGTGACATAGTCTTAAGGTCTTGACTGAGAGTCCTGGTGGGACTAGAAAGGCCCGCCCTGGGTCCATCGGCTCAGGGTAGTAGAACTGCCTCGCTGCACCCCGTGCAGCCAGGACAGATGAGCTGCGGGTATGTGTTTGCTGTTTTAGTGGTGGATAAAGTAACTTTGAAAGTTTATGTTGGGGGTTAAAATGACTCCTTTTCTATGTTGATGTGCTGTGATGTGCTCTTTCTGGACCGTGGTTTTATTGTTTTTCCTTCACATTTCTCTTGAAAACTCTTGAAACACCAACACGAAATAATCCCCAAAGCTGCCTGGCCCCTCACTGAGGGCACTTTACAAGGGCATTTCAGCTCAGTCCCCCTCACGTGCGGGCTGTTTCTGCCACTCGCGCTGATGGAAACCATTTCTCACCTTTATTTTTAACTGTGGCCGAACTCCAGCTGACTAGAGATGACCTGCATTTTGGACACTAGTGAGTGGCACTTCAGAAACACGCTGCCATTTTCAGTGGCCCCTTAAGTTTCCATTCTTTCCAATTCTTAGGCAAATTTACCTCGGCGATTAATTCTAACTGATTTCCTTTTTTTTTTTTTTTTTTTTTTGCCTCTAGAACTGCAGTTCCCATGTTAGAAGAGCCGTTGTCACCTGCTTTTCAGCAGGGTGCTGCGGTCGTCACGGGAACAGGCCTGTTCGGTACTGCAAAAGATGCCACTCAAACCATCACAGTAATGAAGTGGGGGCTGCCTCGGAGACCCACCTCTACCAGACCTCCCCCCCACCCATCAACACCCGAGAGTGCGGTGCCGAGGAGCTTGTCTGTGCCGTGGAGGCCGTGATTAGGTAACAGGCTGTTTATTAGTGGCTCACTCAGAAAACACCGCCTTGGCTTTGAGCCGCCCTTCCCGCTTTGAGCTATGTAAATTTAATTCACCTTCAAGTGCCCTCAGCCCAGAATAATGTTGCAATGATGATGTTTTAATTCATCCATTCGACAAATATTTTTATCAAATGCCAGTTATGTGCCAGGTGTGTGTTAGGCACTTGAGAGCCAGAAGAGAGTAAAATGTAGTCTCTGCCCTCAGGTTGCCTACGTAAGTAAAAATAGAAGCGCGTAACCGTGATCCAGGGTGGGGGGCACAGTGATGGGACAGCCAGAGGTCTTAGGGGGATGAAGTGGGAGCACAGTCAGAGTGAGAGGTGGGGAGAGGGGGGCCTGAGGCTTGACCGACAGCAGCAAAGTTGGGGAGAGCTCTGGGTAATTCAGTACCAGGGTCAACCAGAAGGCTGTGGGATAAGACAAGGGCCGAGCATGCATGTTCCTGGCTTTTTCTTCTTCTATCACACGACAAAGAAAGGAGCTTAAAAAATGGTGATAGCGAGACTTGTTCTCTTTTTCTGTAATATTAATAGAGGCAAGATTTTCAAAAATTAAAGAATAATATTAGATAATAAGTTTTAAGGATAGGGACTAAGTCTCTTCTGTTTTTCTCATCCCAGTTTCTGACACGTACAGAAATGTGATGTTTGTCAAATAAAACATGACAGAAATTTGGAAGTAGAAAAAAAATCAATCATACTGCTGTCATCATTGTCTGTTTTGCACATGTTCTTCTTTTATTCAAATGCATGTTTTATTTATATAACTGTAATCACAGTGTACTTTTTTTGTACTTTTTTTGATATAGTATACTATTAGGTAGTTTCCATGTTGTGATTTCCACATTTATCATTCTTAGTGGATACATAATATTTATCTAGATTGTTTTTTTCCACTGTGAAGTATTTAGAATGCTTCTAAGTTTTTACTGTTATAAATAAGTGGCAAATATTTTTTGCATACAGTGCTGTTTCTATATTTTTTATTTACTTAGGGTAGATGCCCAAATGTGTTTGACTGGGTCAAAGGGTATGAGTATTTTAATGGTTTTGGTGCATCACCAAACTGACTTTTAAATTGTGTATGTGAATTTACTTTGCCAACAGCACTGTCTGTTATTGCTGGGTTTTGCTCACCCAATATTAGGTATTATTTTTAAAAACTACCATTCATTTAGCAATTGAAAAGGGCGTCTTCGTCGCTCATTTTCAGGTTTTTGAGTACTAGATATTGAATATTTTTCCATTGGGTACAAGCTCATCAATCTCTTCTTGCATCATATATTTGATGTCCACATGGCTTCATGTTAGATACGGGGGAAGCTCTGGCTTCCAGTGGGATGGGTGGTGAACCGGAAGCTGGAAGGCATCAGTTCTGCTTGATTCTAATTGATTGGAGGAAGGAGCCTCTTTGTGCCTCACTTTGTTCATCTTTAAAATGGGGATGGATTAGCAAATAGGAAGGAAATGAAATTAGGCTTCTTGGGGTAACTCCTACCAATTTAAAAGATGCTTGAGTACCCAGGAGGTAATTGCTCTGAACAGGCCATCCTCTAGACTGTGTTTTCTGATAGTCTGTCTTCACATCTCTGCTGTCGGGCAGCTTGTTGAAAGAAGCCGAGTTCCACGCTGAGCAGCGGGAGCACGAGCTGAACCGCCGGCGGCAGCTGGGCCTTTCCTCTTCCCACCACTCCCTGGAGAACGCCGACTTTGACAACAAGGATGACGACAAACACGACCAGCGGCTGCTCAGCCAATTTGGAATTTGGTTCTTGGTAAGAAAAGAAGTTGGCTGTTCTCTGCTTTCTTTTTTCTCATTCCAGCCTTATACCCATGAAGGGTTACTCCTTCCTCTTTAAAGAACTTAAAGAGTAAACAGGGAAAGATTGCCCTTAGCAGTGTGACCCCACACTCAGGACAGTGGCACTCGACTCTGGGCTGCACGTTGGATTTACCTGGGGCAGCTTTTTAAAAAATGGCAATGCCCAGACTTCACGCTGGGTTCTTGGGAACTTTTAGAAAGCTTTCTAGTTGATTCTGTTGAATAGCCAGGTGTTGAAACTTACTGTGCCAGGTTCTAGATTGTTTAAAATGCACCTTTTGCCAGAATAACTAGGGTATATTGTGAAATATTGGACTCAATATGATTTAGATTATTGACATTCCTATTTCACGTTCCATTGCCTACGTACACGGAATTTTTCTTGAAAAGATGTGGAGCTTCTTTTTTTAAAAAAAATATTTCAAGTCTACCTACAGCCAAAAAATTATAACCAAAAGTAACACAAGGAATTTGATCTTGACTGATTCAGCTGGAATATTCATTCAGTAAAGATTAAACATACAGATCCAAAGTTTCCAGCAAACTAGATTTGCCAGTTCTGCAAAGAAGCAGACTTGTTTCTGCCCATTGGAGACATGAATTAAGTCTCCATGGTGATAGGTCTTTTTCATGCTTTCATATGGTTACCTGAAAAGGTCCTTTTAAAAATCATAGTGGAATTTAATTGTTGATTTTACATGTCTTGTTCCGACAACATATTATCTAATGGTATGATGACTACTATTGTGAACTCTTTGAAGGCAAGGATAGGGTTTTATGAATTCTTGTAATTCTGGATCTTATTGTACTGCTCGGTGAAAGGTTATTTCAGGATGAATGAATGAATGAATGAATGAATACATGATTAGTTGTTTTAAAATGTCTATTTGTAATGTGGTGAATTAGAGGTGCTCTAACATTCCAGAATTATTACTGATAGAAATTCTTGGCTAAATCTGATCATGTTAGAACTAAAATGTATATAGCTATTTTTTTCACTGAAGGTGTTTATGAAATTTCCCTTGGTAGATTTAACTTTCTAAAAGCATCTGTCTGGTGTAGATTATGTAATATATTTCTTATAGGAGAAAAGGCCTATGGGAAGGTTCAGTCTTAAGGGGAAACGATCGTTGCAGGCCACCTCTCCTTGGAGAGGACCACAGTTTCTCAGATAAGTGATCCCCATCGTTTAGAAAACTGCCTATTTCAGATGGATGACTTGGGACATCTTTTTTTTTAACTGGTAAATAAGCCTGTAAGAACTGAGTGACGATGGCCGGGGGCTGAAGCGGAGTCTGGTCTGCCTGTTTCCAGGTGAGCCTCTGCACACCCAGTGAGAACACGCCGACGGAGAGCTTGGCCCGGCTGGTGGCCATGGTGTTCCAGTGGTTTCACTCCACAGCCTATATGATGGATGATGAAGTTGGAAGTTTGGTGGAGAAACTGAAGCCTCAGTTTGTCACCAAGTGGTTGAAGACAGTGTGCGATGTTCGCTTCGATGTCATGGTCATGTGCCTTCTTCCCAAGCCAATGGAATTCGCCAGGGTAAGTGGGGGCCTACCGCTCGGGCCTGGTGGAGAAGAGACGGAGGGGGGGAGGCACCGCCTTAGCCATGAGGGTGGTGTCAGTGCCTGGAGGAGATCGACACGTCTTCTTTGTTAGTCAGCGCAGCCGAAGGAGTGGAGTTTGGTTTGGTGTGCGTATTTTGGGTGATGTCCTGCTTTGGCGTTGGTTTGGGATGGGGAGGAGCGGAAGCAGAACGTGTGAAGTGTGTTTAAGGATTTAAGGGACTATTCTTTCCTGACACTGCTGAATATTTTTGTTAAGAAACAGGAGAAAAGAAAGCCCCTCTCTGTGGTTGCTGGAGCTCAGTCTCTTGCTGGTCGAGCCTGCGGAAAGGCTGACATTTGACCGCAGGCAGTCCCGAGCTTTCGCAGGCATTTCTGGAGGTGAACAGCAGCATTCCTGCCCTCCTGTTTGGAATGCCGAGAAGGGTCAGGGGTCACCCAGACCTTTTCTGGTTTTTCCTCTGGCTTGTAGAGCACATTTCTGTGTGCTCTTCCTTTTGCTCTGTCTCGGGGGATGCAGGCTTCAGAGGCATGGCTGAGAAGATCTCACATTTCTTGACTACACTATAATGTGCGTCTAACCCAGAATCAGTTTTTGGCAGCAATGTATGAAATGTTCTCGATGCCTTGTCTAAGGTTTTGTGTGTGTGTGTGTGTGTGTGTGAGACTTTTTGGGTTTCTTTCCATGAGGTCTTGAGGCAATTTTCAGTATAAATGACATTTAAGAATAAAACAGAACACAGACCATCTAAAGGTGCAGCTTTTATTAGATTTTCAGAACTCGAGCATTCTTGCATTTATCAAAATGCACTTCTTTCTTCTTTGGTGCCATCCACTGACTCACATATAAAATTGGACTTTTGCGTACTGGAAATTCCCAATTTCCTGGCATTCTTTGACTATGTTGATATGTTTTTCTATTATTATTTCTTTCTGAATAGTGAAGGGCTGGTGTGATCTGACTCTGGAAGATAAGCAGAAATGATTTTGTTGGGAGGAAAACTTCTCTAACTTGAGTTCAGCGGTTGGGAGCCTGCTAATTAACTGGCAACAGACATGTTAACAAGAGAAAAGACAGAGTTCATTTGTGCTTATATGCAGGCTTACTCAGACCCACAGATAAAGGTTTTTGTATTTGAATGGGAAGATATGGAAAATTCTTTTGGGCTTTTTGGTGCTCATGCTGATGGGACTGGGTTGTGCGTCCCCAAGGGCAGCTGAACTCACAGGACAGCTCACTTTGGAGGGGGTGCCTGGCAGCCCTGGTTCCCTCCAGCCTCTGCTTTAGTCAGAGAGGGGAAGTTTGTGTACGTTTTCTTTCTGCATCTTCTGTGGCTCAAACGTTTCCCACTTTAAAATAATCTTTATAACAACTCAGGGATGTGAGTGGGCCACCACCTTTCTCCCATCTGAAAATTCTCTAAAAGTTTCACATAGAAAAGAGGCTTAGTTGATTGCTGTGGAGACAAGATTCAGGTTAGGAACTGCAAGCTAAGAGATCAGCAAGGGAGGAAAAGAGCAGAGATTAGAACAAGGAAACAAAAAGAAAATTAAAGCCTAATGGTTTGAGTAGACTATAAACCTAGTTCTGGGTCCAGAGGGGTATTGGGCTCAGAGCATCTTCAGATGACGGAGGGAACCTATCAGTGTCACAGTCATGGTTATTTCCTGGAGCAGAGCAGGGAGGATGTGGGTGCGGGGTGAACTTCCTGAGCGGCCTGAACTCTTGCAGTAATAAGTCCATTGAGGTTCTTATTGAGTTGTGTTTCTTTTACAGGGCTTTGGGATGAGGCAACCTATTTTCAATAAGTATCAGGTTTTAGTTCTTAGTGACACCAAGTCACTAGGGTCGGAGAAAACTTGGAAATACCAATTACTGACAAAATGTAAAAGACAGCAGCATCTAGTTTCCAAAGAGGTGAAAAGTAGCTGAAGGACAATGAATGGGACTAGAATCTGATAATCCACAAGGGTAATAGTTTTCCACTGAAATATAAAAATTCTCTCTCTAATCACCCCCATTTTGACCGAAGATAATCAAAGTAAGATTACTCTTGTTCACAAATAAGTCTACTCTCATTAAATCTGGGCTGATCATTTTCGTAAGTGCAGCAAGAATAGTAATTGACCACTAAGGCATTTTTAAGTTTGTTTTGCTGGAACTTTTATAAAGAATCTCAGACTGTACTTTCAAAAGCTTCTCAAAGTTAAGATGCCAAGCCAAGATGAGGTCATCATCCTTCATCTGCATTATCTATAGATTTGGGTGAATTTCTTTTTTCTTGAGGTCCCCAAAATATTTTAAGTTTTCTGGGCCTGCCACGAAGTGACCTTTTTTACTTGCCTGTGGGATGGGAGTCCCGTAAGCCAGGTACCAGGCTGATTTTTCCAAGAGGGCTTTGTAACATTAGCATAATGTTCAAACTTAGCTCAGTAATTGAGTGAAAGCCCGAGCTGCTCACTTCATGACAGCCAGTAACTCAAGTGGCAAGGAGCTGGGGCAAGAAAAGTGACTGTATTCGGTGAGCCAAGAAGATGGAAGGCTGGCATCCTAAAGAACCATCTTGAGAAAGTACAGAATTCAGGCTTCTTTTATGTCAGGGGAAGGAGAAACAGGAGGGGTGTGAGGTCAGGAAGTAATGGATGACTGCAGACGTCATCTGGACGTAGCAAGGGACCAAGGGGGGTGATGAAACTTCTTTGCTTTTGTTCAACAAACTCGGTGGCCGTGGTCCCAGTCACAAAGTTCCTATAAATATTTTGATAATCGTTTTTTTTAATCCTCACCCAAGGACATGCTTATTGATTTTAGAGAGAGGGGAAGGGAGGGAGACAGAGAGGGAGAGAAATGTTGATGTGAGAAACATTGATCAGCTGCCTCTTGCCTGTGCCCTGACTGCAGACTGAACCCACAATCTAGGTATGTGCCTTGACCAGGAATTGAACCCATGACCTTTTGGCTTACAGACGACACTTCAAGCAACTGAGCCACACCAGCCAGGGAAAATAGTCATTATTTTTTAATACACCTTCCTTATCCCCTTAGGGTAGTAGTTTCGAGCAGCCAGGTTGCTTCAGTAATTCCTAGGCTACAGGTTAGTTTCCTGTATTGATTAGACTGGCTATGTGCAGGACTAAGCAGAAATTGTTAACTGACAGGTTATGGGAATTGAGCAGGCTTGAGCAAGATGGATTCAGAAAGATTTAGTATTTTATTCTATTACCATCCCTTAAAACTTTCAACCTTAATCATAATGTCAACCTTAGTTCCTTAAAACTGCCTGGTCATACCTGCTTCTATGCACATCATTCTCAAATATGACCTTCCTGTCAAAGCCTTGGTAATACAACGGATTTTTTTCAATTGTGCCCCATTACAAGGAGAACAGATTCTGACTGAACTTGTGCAAATAACTCTGTTGTTATGAAAATAAGAATATTCAATGAGAGTTTCTGAATTATGGAGGGATCAGGTAGGGAGAAAAAGACGTACTTCATTTTTGTTTACAAAGGTACAATCTACTAAATTGTTGTGAGTTATAGATAGCCTAAGGGAAGTCATATGTCTAGAAAATGGAACATTAAAGAAACAGCATTGTTCCAAACCAAAGAACCAATAAAAATTATCATCTTTCTTCATCAGTTCATTTAGTCCCCTGGAATTAATTTTTGTTCTGCTTGATTTTGGGTGAGCAGTTTTATGGACCCGTTAGCTGCTTCCTTAGAGTTGTGGAATCCTTGCTCAATCCAGCGATACAGTCTGGTCAAGGAGAAATCATCTAGCCCATAGAAAACATTTTTAAAAAGATTTTATTTACTTATTTTTAGAGAGAAGAGAAGGAGAGAGAAAGAGATGGAGAGAAACATCAATGTGTGGTTGCCTCTCGTATGCCCTCCAGCTGGGGACCTGGCTCGCAACCCAGACATGTGCCTTAGACTGAGAATTGAACCGGTGACCCCTTGGTTCACAGGCCACCACTCAATCCACTGAGCCACACCAGCCAGGGCTAGCCTATAGAAAAATTTTATAAGAGTTTATTTGAGCCAAAATGTTGAGGACATACCTAGAAGCAAAGTCTCAAGGATTGAGAAAATGCTCCAGAGAATGGCAGTTTTGCAGTTTATTTTATTCACTAGACTCAAAGGAGGAGGTATAGAGAGGGTTACATGAAATCCATTGGTGTTAGATTAAGGGGGCAGGAGGAAGCAAAGCGGGGAAATCTCTGGGGTTGGATAAAAGGCAAAATGGAGAGACACACGCTTCTTTCACGTTGGTGGGTGCAGGACAGTTAACATTCGCAGCACATAGAGAAGGTATGTGGCCAACAAGATGCCAACGTGGGCTTCTGCTGTCCCCTGCTCCAGGGGTTGTGTGCTGTGGTGCTAGCGGTCTTGCCTTCAAGGGGTCTGGAAAAGAACACTGCTCTGACATTTCAGAGGTATGCTATCTTAGATGCACAAAGACGTAGACAGTTTCAAAGGTAAAGACTGACGTTTCTCAAGGAAGCTACAGCCCTCCGACTTGACTCCTCACCATGACGCACTTGTAGTCAGGAGTTTTGGCGCTCAGGCCATCCACCCTCCCCCGTGGTGACTTTTGGTCTCTGAGTTTGCAAGGCCCACATGGGCTTGTCAGGGTTGGTATGTGGCCTCTTGTCTGGTCCACAGTTAGAAGACAGCTGTTTTTATTAAACCAACAGTGTTGGACTAGTTTTATTTATCAAAGATTTACCCAAATCATATGTACTTCAAAAACATTTGGGGTACTTCCTGTATTTCTTAGCATTTTGGGAATACTTAATTTATATGCGCTGTTATTTGTTGAAAACCTCATGTAGACTGAGAGCTTTTGAGGGATTTTATAACATTTTTTTTTGCAATACCATCTGGAGGTAAGAAAATACCCTATATACGTAACATACATACGTGAACATACAAGCAAATATAAATAAAGGCATCTTACGGTAGAGGCTGTCATAGTAATACAAGACTCACTAGTTTATCCTCATTTTTCTCCTCATTTTTCTTTGAACTGCCTTTGTAGCAGATGGAACAAGTTGTTACCTGGCCATTATAAGGGCTAAAGCTTATCAATATTTGTGGGGGAGACTTCTAAAGTTTTTTATTTGCCCTGATATGTAATCTCATGGAAGTTGTAGTTCAACCTCGGGCATTGGTTTTGGTTGACTGAGAAGTTACTTTTTAAAGGCTAAGGAAAAAGGCATTGGAGATTTGTTAAGGGGGGAGGGGGCGTTAATTGGAGCTTATCAGGAAAAGAAATAAATTTTCTCTTATTTTATAATGGGAGGCACTAGTAAAAGCAAGGTACCCCTTGGGCTGACAGCCAGAGTTATTTCTTTGGATGTTTGCATTATTTTACACTAAAAGTTTTTTTGAATTTATTGGGATAACATTGGTTGATACAATTATGTATGTTTCAGGTACATAATTTTGTAATGCATCATCTGTATATTGTATTATATGTTTACCACCCCAAGGCTCCTCCTCTCACCATTTAACCCCCTTTACCCTCTTCTACCTTCCCCGCTCCCCTTCCCTCAGGTAATCACCGTACGCTGTCTGTGTTTATGAGGTTTTTTTGTTTAATCCCTTTACCTCTTTCACCCAGCCCTTCAACCCCTGCCCCCACCACCCTCTGACAGCTGTCAGTCTGTTCTCTATCTATGAGTCTGTTTCTATCATGTTTGTTAGTTTATTTTATTCGTTAATTCCACTTATAAGTGAAATCATAGACAATTTGTCTTTCTCTGATCGGCTTATTTCACTAAGCATAATGCTCTCCAGGTCCATCCATGCTGTTGCAAAGGGTAAAATTTCCTTCTTTTTGAAGGCTGAGTAGTATTCCATTGTGTAAATGTATCATGGTTTTTTTATCTACTTATCTACTGATGGACACTTGGGCTGCTTCCAAATCTTGGCTATTGTAATAATGCTGTAATGAACACAGGGGTGCATATATTCAGTCTCGATGTGGCTTCTTCTGTAAATCCTTGGTTATAAGACTTCTCGTCAGTAAGTCTTTCATTGATTCATCAGGTTGATTGCTCTACATTTTAGTTGTGATTCCACTTTGGTCCTTGGGAGAAGTGAGTGTAACATCCACTACTCTGCCCCCAGCTCAGATCTAAAAATCCCTTTGAATATAAAAAATTTTTCCGAATAAAAGGATCCATTGTCTAGCCATTGGCAGTTCAGGATCCCCACAGGGATATCTGTTCCAAAATGTGACTCAAAACCAATAGGCCTGTGTGTGGCTTAACCATCAATCATAAAGTCAAAGGCACCTCAACAGTGATACCTACTTCGGTCTCATCATTATCAATCTATGAAGCAACAGCAATCCCAGAAATACACTTACTTCCTCAAAATATCTAGTCAGTCACCTAGGATTTTCACCAACATGATACCAAAAAGATATTTGAGCTTTAAATAAAATTGATTCAGTTGTTTGGAAGAATCTGGAATTCTACATATAGTAATTAAACATCTAAAATTAGGTTCATTTAAAGTAAGTGTTCCACAAATTTTGTTATGTAGTAAAGGTTCAGGACTAATTAACCCTGTGTTACTTTGATATGTATAATAAGAATATAGCAATTTCTCTAAAATTGGAATTAGAACCTAGATTTGTGATTTTATTTTTTTTGTACTAGAAAATTTATATACTATCTTAATTAGTAAAAAATACCAGTATTTTTTATTCATGAATTCAACCAGCCTTCGAGCATTTTCGGGAAAAGTACTGCGGCAGCACACGCAGCAGAGGGGAAGCAGCCCTCTGGCCGCTCCATTCCATCGTGGACGGTCTTGGACGCAGAGTTTATCGTAGCAGAAATCTGTTTTTCTCTGAAGTGCCGGCACAACTGCACGTATTTGTAATGGGTTTGTCAAACCTTAGAAATAAGAATGCTCCCGTAGTATTTCTGTTAGGAATACATCTTTGGAATGTTAATTCATGTGCAGTTTGGGAAGCCTGCAGAGGAATAGTTCATATTCGGTTGTGATTAATAGTTGAATGTATTTATAACCATGGTTTTTTTTTGTTATGTAACTTATGGGTCCTGATGGTCTGTAGGTTCTTGCAGATGTCGCTCTGAGGATACTTGGCCCAGGATTCGCATATAGTGAATCATTGCCTTTCCCTGTACCCACCTCCTGTAGGAAACCCTTGCATGTAATTGTAACGAGTGCATTCTGTTCTTTTCTCCTGTGGCTGTGGAACCGCCGCCAGGTTGGTGGGTACTGGGACAAGTCCTGCAGCACGGTGACACAGCTGAAGGAAGGTCTCAACCGCATCCTCTGCCTGATCCCCTACAACGTGGTCAGCCAGTCCGTGTGGGAGTGCGTCATGCCGGAGTGGTTGGAGGCCGTCAGAACCGAAGTCCCGGACAACCAGTTGAAAGAATTCAGGGAAGTATTAAGGTGGGTAAGTAGTTCAATGGAGTCACCGTAATTATAATCATATCCAGTGTTTATTGAGCACCTAATGTGTGCCTGGCAGTGTGCGAAGCATTTTATGGAAATCTCATTTACTTTTTAACAAAACCCTATAGAGAAACTTGAACGCCCAAAATGAAGTAGTTGCTATAAATCATGCTAAGCTGATTTGGAATTGTTCAGAAAAGATTTTGCTCTTGTGGAATAAGAGATGCATCATGTTGTTTACTTATTTTCAAACATAATTATGGTTTGGATAAAATGAGAAAAGTGCAAAGGGAAAATGTTTTTAGATGCTGGGAAGCAACTCTCATTTTTTAGAAATGTAATTCCTTCCGTTAAGCCTCATGTATGAACAGTAATGTTATTATAGCAATATGAATTATTTATAAGGTATCTATTCCAATGACATAAGCTATTACTGTAAAATGAAACATACTAGTAACCGCTCAGAACACAGACTGATCCAGAGCATTTAGCTTCCCACAGAGCATACTGGGAACGCAAAGTAGACCCTCCTGTGTGCCGCCCATTGGTCATTTACTTCTGTTGCTTTGCTTTCCAGCAAAATGTTTGACATTGAGCTCTGTCCGCTACCTTTTTCAATGGAAGAGATGTTTGGCTTTATTAGCTGTCGGTTCACAGGATACCCTTCCTCTGTGCAGGAACAGGCTTTACTGTGGCTTCATGTAAGTGAATGATACTTTCGGTCTTTCGGGGCACTGGTTAGCCTATGAGCTTTAGATCCCCAGTAGAGGGCAGGGAGCTCCTGCGGAGTCCATAATCTGTGTGTTTGCTGAGGACTGCCTGCAGACTAATTATTAGATTCAGGTGCACAGATGACTACATTTCAAATACTTGTAGCTATAGTTGTGACTTATTAAGAAAACCCAAATTTAGGCCCTACTGAATTATAGTAGCTTTTGACCCATATGTATATCTTTCCGCCAATAGATACTAAGAGTATAAAAGCTATTTTGTGAGATGCTGATAAATATTTTGATATGAAATAGGTCCTTCACTTGGGAAGGTTGAGAGCTACTGACGTAAGGAGTAGTTTGTTCTGTTCGCTGAGCCTGGAATGACCTTCTGTCCCGTCCTCATGCGAACCCCAGCTCATCTTTTAAAATCCAACTCAACGATGATCTCATCTGCGAAGTTTCCTGCTACTTTACCCCCCACCTTCCCATCAGCATTCATTATTCCTCCCCCCGTATTCATACAGGTTCTCTGTGTGAATTCTAGTTCTGTCTAATATTTTAGCTTATTTTTGTCTCTTCTCATTATTCTAAATGCTTTGAGGGCAGGGACCATGTCTTTTTTATTTTTGAATTTATAACTCCCTTCGTGCTTTCTTCTCAGCATCTGGCACGTGTCTTGAATTTAGTGGATGTTCTTAAAAGTTTACTACATTGAGTTGAATGTCTGATGTAAAGTTTAGAAAGTTTCAAAAAAGAGGAGAGAACCAAAGTTTATTTATTTTTAAAAATATTTTTTTAATTTATTTTTAGAGAAACGAGAAGGGAGGGAGAAAGTGAGGGAGAGAAACTTCGGTGTGCAAGAGATACATTGATTGGTTGCCTCTTGCGTGCCCCCCCCATGGGGGGACCTGGCCCACAACCCAGGCATGGGCTCTGATTGGGAATCGAACCAGCAACCTTTCAGTTCAGAGGCACTCAATCCATTGAGCCACTCCAGCAAGAGCAGAACCAATGCTTAGGTTAGCTATTGCTGCAGATACTTGTTTCACTGAAGGATGTGGTCCTTAAGGCTTCTCAAGTCCTGAAGGTACCTTTCTGGGATCTAAGCTAAGGAACAATATTTTCCACAACTGACAAAGAGTAAAGGGGATTATATATATATATATATATATATATATATATATATATATATATATATATATATATTTTTTTTTTTTTAAAGTCACCTTTGTGACCTAGAATTTTAACTTTTTTCCCCAGGTAGGTTTCAATAAAATAGTTTCTCACTTTAGGAAAGCCAGTTCTTCTATAGGTGGCTAGTTGTTTCACTCGGTTACACACCCTTTGAGCTGTGCTAGCTGGGGACAGGGCTGTAACCTCTGTCCCCACCTTACAGTTTACGTGTTTTAGGGACTGAGCTTTGCCGTAGTTTCGGTTGGAAGACAGTGCTGCCGTTGCAGGAGGATTTAAGCCACTGGTCTTAACCATTTGGGGAAGAGTGATTAGAGTTAACTCTATGATTCATTAATTGTGGGAACATTTATAGACCACCTATATTCCAGTCACCGTAATACCCACTGGGGTACAAATGGGATAAGAAACGGCCCTTTCCTCATACTTACTTTCTTCGAAGAGCTCACGGTGGGAGAGAGAGTATCGAATAGTCAAATAGAATGCACGGTGACAATGGCTCTAATGAGGAAGGTAGAAATTTCTAAGAGAGCCGAATAGAGGACGGATTAATCCTGTCGAAGGAAGGAGGCATCTGTTTCTAGAAAATTCATTGCAGATAAGATAACCTGATCTTGGCAGAATACCTGAGCTTGCTCCAGGCAGCAGGGGCAGAGAGAGGGGGCACTCGCATGGGAGAGGGAACGGACTGATGTAAAGCTCACTGGTGCTCTCTAGTGCTCACTGGTCAGACTCATCCTGGAGAAAGGTGATGGGCTAGACAGGAGGGGACAGCACCAAGAGGTGCCTTGAGTTTTACTGGGAAGAGCATGGTGGGACGTCAGAGGTGGGGAGGGAGGAAGGGGAGGTGCAGCGGTGATGTTGACTTTCTTAGTGCAAGGAATTGAGGATGACTGCGCTGACCGGAAGGCTGCATGTTCTTATGTTCAGTAGTTCACTTTGGGAGAAAATGCTAAATGTAGTTTTCTTTTGAATTCTAAAGCTCATATTTTCGGGGGATATATATGCCTTTTTTCCTCAGGTGTTATCGGAGTTAGACATCATGGTTCCACTCCAGCTATTAATAAGTATGTTTTCTGACGGAGTTAATTCAGTCAAAGAACTGGCAACTCAAAGAAAATCGAGAGTCAATGAACTGGCAGGGAACCTTGCAGCTCGAAGGGTAATTATTGCCACCACCGTTTTTGTCTCACTCACTAAGATTCGCTTGATCACACCGGGCCTAGAAGTAGCGTCAGGTGAAGTTCTCTGCACGTGCTTTTCCGTCTCCTCTCACCCGAGAGGCCTTTAAGCGAGTTAAATAATAGGAAACGTTATCTAAGATAGGTTGGGTGTCGTCTGCAATCAATGTGTCGTTGAGTTTTCATTTTTTTCTTAAACATGCCTGTGAGCTATCTCCCAGCCTTGATGAAGTAAAAAAAAAAGGAGTTTTTTTAGGTACTTTTTTTTGGTCTCCTGGCAAATAATTCTTTATCAGCTACTGAGCAGATCATGTCTTTCATTTAAGAATGAAAAGTTTGGATTTTTTAAAAATTTGTGTTTTGGATTTATTTGTTTGTTTATTTATGTATTTGTTGTTGTTGTTCAAGTACAATATTGTCTCCATTTTCACCCTGCCTCGGGCCCCCCCCCACCCCACCCATCCCTGACTCCCACCCTCGAACCTACCCCCTTAGGTTTTGTCTATGTGTCCTTTGTACATGTTCTTCGATGGACCTTCCCCTGTTTTTCCCACTGCCTGTGCCCCCTCCTCTCTGGTTACTGTCAGTCAGATTGTTCTTTAATGTCTCTGGTTCTGTTTTGCTTGCTTGTTTGTTTTGTTGATTAGGTTCCACTTATAGGTGAGATCATATGGTGACTAGAAGTGATGCTGTCACTATGAGCCAACAGAGGCCCTTTTATTGACCCCTTTGTACCTTTTTGGATGAAAAAAGTCAATATGGTCTGGTTTAAAGTATATGAAATATGTTACACACCATTGACACTTTTCTGTGGAGCACCTGGTGGAGTTTTGGTTGATGTAATGACATTCCCAGACCATGGTCAGTTTGGGGAGGTTGACTAGCATCCCGCGGTGGGCAAGGACTGTTCTCAGCTCTCTCCTTGTCGAGCCTCTCCCTTACGTTTTCCCTACCGTCTACCACAGGCCCCCGGTCATTCCACCTGATGATGCCTGGGGGTTAGAAAATACAGCACGATTATGGGATCTTAGTTTGTATTCAGTGCTTTTTTTAAAAAAACAATCTGCCTCACAGGAACCAGCTGCCATTTATATTTTGGTTTTTTCTTCTGCAACCTTTAATATTATATTACTTCATTAGCACTTTGTACTGTGAAATGTATTCACAATTAATGACATCACAGAACTGTGTGAAGCAGTTGGGGAAGAATTCATTATCCTCATTTTACAACTACTTAACCTGAGGTTGAGTGAACTGAAGTGATGTCCGTAGATAACACTATCAATATCCAGGTATTCTGATTCTTAATGGGATACTTTTCTTCTCTATTTTGAATATTGTCACAGAGCTTGGTGGTTATTAGCGATTTTTAAGAGACAAAAGATGATTGAGAGTGATGTACAGGCATGTCAGTCAGGGTCCTGCGGCACAATTTATCCCAGATGGTTCACGTGAGGGGACTTTCATGGTAACTCTGACTGTAGAGTTATGGGAAAGGTTAAGGGAGCAATAAGGGTTGGTGAACTGTTGGTGAACCAACAGTCGCACAGGAAACCATTATACCCCAGGGTTGAAGGAACAAGGTAGACAGTTCCTAAAGCCCACTGGGAGCTGACATGATAAGGGAGGGCTGACTAGAGGAACTATAGGGTGATGGAGAGGCTTCCAGAGATGTAGCCTCAGAGCAGGCAAGGAGTGGGAGGAAATAGTCCTACCTCTCTCTCCTTCAGCTTCAGGTCTCCTGCTGGTGCCCTCCATTGTCTTACCACTACTGGGAGCCAGTCAGCAGGAGAGCCAGGGGCAGCTCAGTCCTGGCACCCTTGGGTGTAGGTGCAGGGAAGAGCAGGGCAGTGAGGGCCGGGGTGTGTGTAGGGGGTTGGGTTGGCACATGGAGAATAACTAGTAAACAGGTTTGACATATATTGTTTTCCCGTGACAGTTTAATAATTATAATACCCAGAGTCCATTCTTTAACCAGTCATGACAATCTGACCTTCTATGCTTATAATTCTAAAGTTGATCTTGCAGTGTTTTACTTTCGTTGAGTTCTCATTTTTTTAGGTTATGGTTTTAGGTAGTGCAGGCAATTTAGTTTCATGGAAAATGTTTGATGGGAGGTACATAGTGGAGGGGAATAAAGGGGAGAAAAAATGGGTCAACTGTAATTACATAATCAATAAAATATATATTTTTAAAAAGGTAGGTTTTTATAGACCATCAAAAAATATATAATGGCAAAGACAGCTGCCTTCATTCCTCAGAGTGCTAAAGTTTTATTTTTCTGACAGTTAGAAAGTTTGGGTAATTTTATGTCTTACTTTTATATTTTGAAAATATTTCTAATATTTTGAGGTATTAATGCTACTGGCTAAGAAAGGAAATCAATGTGGCAGCTGGAAATGCCTTCCACAGTCCCCAGTAGTTTATAGAGCCTCTTGAGCCTCTGCAAGTTCACTTACGTGTGTTGATGTTCTTTCTTCTAGGTGAGTGTTGCCTCTGATCCTGGTCGACGAGTTCAGCACAATATGCTGAGTCCATTTCATAGTCCTTTTCAGAGTCCATTTCGGAGTCCTATGCGTAGTCCCTTTCGTAGCCCTTTCAAGAATTTTGGACACCCAGGAGGAAGGACTATTGACTTTGATTGTGAAGATGATGAAATGAATCTAAATTGTTTCATCCTCATGTTTGATCTTCTCCTGAAGCAGGTAGCTGAAGCATGAGCTTCCTTTAGTTCAGAAATGAAGGATGAGGAAAACATTGTATAGTGATTTTTTTCTGTGTTGGACATCTTCACACTTACTGAAGTGATGCAGCGTTACTCAAGACATTTCTCAAACTCCTTTGGGAATTTCCTAAAGAGCCTGCAATGGTATTGACATATGAGAATGGATATGAATTTTAGAAACATCCTAGCATCATTAGAGTTGATTCTGTTCAACAAATTTGGTGAACAAACTGGGTAATGCTATTGGTGGGAATACCAAGGTACAACTCTATGGTGATGGGCTGATTTTAATATATTTTATAAATTGATTTTTGGAGGTAATTTTAAAAGAGAAGTTTAAAACATTTTGGTCTGGGGAACATTTTTTCTTAACTTTTTATTTTGAAATAAGTTTAGACTTGAAGAAAAGTTGCAAGAATAATACAAAGAATTCCCAAGTACTTCTCCCCTAAATTCTTCAGATATTAACATTTAGCACATTTATTTATTTCTCTCTCTCTTATTCTGTGTATGTATGTATGAATGTTTTAATGAACCTTTTGAGAGGAAGTTGCAAGCATGATGTCCCTTTAACCTTAAAATTCAGAGTATATTTTCGTAAAAAATAAGGACATTTCCTTACATAACCAAGTAAAGTTATCAAAATCAGAAAGTTAATATTGTTTAATACTATTATCTAACTTACAGAAATTATTCATTTTCAAAACTGATATAACAATCATCTTTATAACAAAAGAAAAAATTGTTTTTGTTTGAGGACACAATCCAGCATCAGTTATTGCAATTATTTCTCCTACCTCATTAGTTTTAATCCAGGATAGTTCTTCAGTTTTTGTTTAGTTTTATGTTCTTGACATTTTAAAAGAGTTCAGTTATTTTGTAGAATACCCCTCAATTTGAGTTTCATGTTTTTCTATGAATTGGTTTGGGTTGAACATTTTTTGGCATTAGTACCACAGATGTGATGTATTCTTTGAAAACATATGACACCATAATGTCCCCTTATCGGTGGCAATAACTTGGCAATTTCTGCAAATTTCCCTACCACAAAGTGATCATTTTTCTTTGTAATTAGTAAGTAACTTGGAGAGAGATACTTTAAGACTACGAGATTTCCTGTTTTTCATCAGATTTTTCCCTACCAGTTTAACATCCATGGATGATTCATGCCTGAATCAATTTCAGGCATGATGGTTGTCAAATGATAATTTTCTGATTCCATAATTTAAAAAAATCATTAGTTGGCATTCTACTGAAGGAACAATTTTTCCTTCTGTCTCATTTATATATTTATTTATCTATTTATGCACTCATTTATTCGTGGGTTCTTATTTTGTTCAGTGGGTTTAAAATCTGTTGCTATGGTTGTTTATTTTGATGCTCATATGGGCCCATAGTTGGTCAGTGAGAGTCCCTTCAAGCTGGCTCCTGTGTTCTTTTGACATGGTCATATCATCCTTGAACTTCTTTAATTTCTGACCTGACAAGAAACTCTGGGTTCATTTCGCATTTCCCTTCCCCCAAACCTGAAACCAGCCATTTCTCCAAGGATCCCTGGTTCCTTCTAATGGATAAGGGTATTTAGAAATCAGTATCTGAACACTGGGTGAGGAGCAGCATTTTTTAAATAGGGAAAACCTCAAAGAGCAATAAGTTTAAAGAACAACTCTCTTTAAACGTCCTACATGATTTTAGAAATAATTGTCATTACTTTGGCTTGTGTTTATATTCTTTTTAGAAGAATCCATGGAAATCAATCTATAGTCATGGTCTATAAACCCTACCATCTTTAAATAACTTAACATTGTCAGTTAATGAAAGTTGTCCCCAATTAGTGTGCCAATGGAATAGTGGACAAAAGGACCAAACTCCTTCTTCTTCTTCTTCTTCTTCTTTTTTTTTTTTGGACTTTTCTTTGGTGTCTTTCAGATGGAGTTACAGGATGACGGAATCACGATGGGCTTGGAGCACTGCTTATCCAAGGACATCATGTCCATCATAAACAACGTCTTCCAAGCCCCCTGGGGGGGCTCGCACACCTGCCGGAAGGACAAAAAAGCCACTGAGTGCAACTTATGTCAGTCTAGTATTCTCTGCTATCAGCTCGCTTGCGAACTCCTGGAGAGACTGGCTCCTAAAGAGGAAAGCCGGCTGGTGGTAAGCTGTTAAAGAGATGAGGTGGCCCCTGCCTCACAGTAATGAAGACAGAGCAGCTGGTGAAATGGAGTCTCGCCCCGGTGTTAGTCTGTGCTCCACGCTGGGTTCTATGTGAAACTGCATTTGAGGAAAGTTTTCCTGCTCCTTCCACCAGCTCAGGCTCCTGGAAAACAATATGAGATGGAGCTACATTACATACAGTTTTTTTTCTTGTAACTCTTAAGTTTTATTTTCATGGTGGCTAGTCTTTTTTTAATAGCTATTTATTTATTTATTTACTTATTTTTCTATACACAATTCTTGAGGTAGGTCTTGAAGTGGGTTTGTAGCATATCCATTCATATAATTTTCATAAATCCAATACATGACTGGTATTCTTGAAATAACTTTTATCAGAAGGTCATATTACACAGTTTGGGTAACACTGAATACCACACAATGTACATATCAAATACTGAGTAAGTAAATTGGCCAAGGACACTGGGAATTCCTAGGTAACCTCAGTTTGTAAGACCCATTGACTTTGTCAGCAGCCAATAAAATCTTTATTTTAGTTTCTGCTTCCCAAGAAAATTATTTAAATAAGGAACAGCTAATAGGTATCATATATTAGCTGCCCTGTATACTAGTTGTTCCGTTTAGCTTCTTTTCCATCTAAGTCACGCAGATCACTGAAACACCCTCATGCCATCGTAGCTAGAATTACTTGAGTCAGTGTTCGCCATCTTTTCTTTTTCTTCCTTTCCCCTAGTGTTTGTTTAGGTGTAACATGACTTAAAACTATTTTTTTGAGGTATAGCATACAAACAATGAAGTGTTTCATCAGTTTTTAAGTACCTTTCAACCCACCTAAATCATTAGTCCTGCCTGTCGCAAAATAACATCCCTGTAGTATTATCTTTTAACATTGTCATTGGGTACTTACTATAAAACAGTCACAGTAATAGATGATATGAAAACAAATTAAAATTGGGAAGCTTCGAGTCTGATCGGGAAGATGTGTAAGTCGGCTAACGCCCGGAGACAGAGTGATGAGGATTGTGAGAGAGGTATGGACAGGCGGCAACAGGAGTGCCGAGACGGGACCACACGTCTGCCTTGGAGGTGTGACAGGGGCCCTGAGGTCTTCCCGGAGCAGGTGGCTCCTGAGCTTATTTTGAAGGAGGAGTGGAGTTAATGAGATGAAGGCAGTAGGAGAGCAGGACTTTGGAGACCCAGAAAACTCTTCGTTTAAGTGATGTAGACGCAGGGGTGTCCTACCTTGTGATGTCTCTGGGCCCCCCTGGAAGAAGAGTTGTCTTGGGCCACACCTTAAGTACACAAACACTAATGAAAACTAATGAGCAAAATTTAAAAAAAGGTTTTAAGTGCATTTACGATTTTGGGCTGGGCCCCACTCATAGCCGTCCTGGGCCGCATGCGGGCTGAGGAAAGGAGGGGGTGACGTGCTCAGGACACTGCCAGTGGCTCAGTGTCACTAGAGTAAGCGAGGAGGATGGCAAAGTAGTGACAGTTGAGTCAAGGAAGACTTGGTTTTATACTCAGATTTATTAAGGGCTTTGTTTGCTAAACTAAGAAGTCTGGCTTTTAAAGTCTTGGCAACAGTGGGGACATGCTGAAGAATTTTAATCAGGTGGGGACGCAATTCGATGAATTTGAGAGATTCATCCTGTCCGTGGAGGATGGAGTGGAGCATTTGGACACTGGGGCCAGGGCTCTATCAGAAGGTTACTGCGGTCACTCCCGGGATAAAACGGGAGCCTGGACCAAAGCCGGGGTGGGAATGATGGGAACGGGCAGGCCTGGCAGGCTTTTGAGGAAAGAGGAACAACATAGCACTTGTTAATTTGGCATTTAGGGATGGAAGAATTGAGAAACATCTGCGTTTTCTAGCTTTGCCATGGACAGAAAGGCTGTTTCTGTAGCAGAGAGGTGACTTGTGGGGCAGGAGTGGGCTACAGCGCGGTCGAGTGTAGACGCCGAGCACTGGCGGCTGGCACGCACCATCAGGTACGTGGAGCTGCGTCTTAAGAGAGAGGCCGGCAGTGATACAAGTTTGCAGTCACCAGCGTATTGTGGTAGGATGATGGGTGGAATAAGAATTAAAAAGACCTAAGGCTAAAATCCTGTGAAGGGCCAACTCTTGAGATGGTAAATGGGAAGTAAAGACCGGAGGTAAATTGGGAAGAGGCCAGAGACACAGAGGAATACTGAGGGAGAGTGATAACTCCAAAACCAAGATACGAGATAGTCTAAAAAAGGAGGGAATAAGTGAATCAGGTCAAGACAAGGGAGGAAAAGATAAAAGCCTGAAATGTGTTCAGGGGATTCTGAAGTTAGGGGTCCCCTGTGACCTTGAGGGTGGTCGTCGCCATGGATTACAGTAGTTTGCAGTTTACGAGCAGGATCAGCAGAGTAGAGGGCTACATGGAGCGCAGACTTCTCCGTGAGGGAGGGAACGAGAGTGTGAAGAGGATGCAGGGGGTGCCCCGAGCCCCTCCGCTGTTCCTGGCAGGCTTTCTGTATTGTGTCAGTGTTCACACCACCATCCCATGGAACATGAAGGAATAAGCATACGCGTGGGGAAACTGAGCCATTGAAACAACACCCCATCTGCACAATGCTCTTGACATTTATCACAGGCTTAAAATACCAGATGTGGAGGTGCAGCTGAAGGAGTTCGTTTTCCTCTCGGGAAGTCTTATGGGGGAGATGCTCGTCGGTAAAGAGGGCTCTGTCCCAGGGCACCTGGTCCCCTGTGCGGTCAGCCACCTTGGCTCTTCAGTTCTCATTGGGGACGGGTGGAGGACACAAGGGCGAGGGCGTGAGGGATGGGCGAGCAGGAGGCTTAGGCCAGTATGCTTGACAGGTGAGAGCAGCCCCTGCGCCTTGGAGGATGACACCAGAAACGGGTTGCTGGATGCGCGTGGGAGAGTCCCGATGGCAGGAAACTGCAGCAGGTCGAACGTTACGAAACGCAGTTTATAATGTAATGGCTGTGCAGTCAGTCTCGGGAACTTTTTCATTGTGCAAAACTGAAACTCTGTACCCATTAGGCAATTACTCCCTGCTCCCCTTCCCCTTACCCCTGGAAACCACCATTCTATTTTCTCTTACTATGAGTTTGACTACTGTAGATACCTCATATAAGTGGAATCATACAGTTTTTGCCCGTTTTGTAACGGGCGTATGTCACATACCATAACATCTAAAAGGTTCATCCACGTTGCAGCATGTGTCAGAGGTCCCTCCGTTTTTCGTGGCCAAATAATATTCCATTGTATGCATGTACCACATTTTGTCTGCCTATAAATCTGTGTATGGATGCCTAGTTCTCTTTAACTCATTTGTTGTGGCAACTTCTTATTCCTAAAATTTTGACATCTCCAGGCAGTTGATATTAATATTTTAAGTACTGATATATTTAAAATATAATAATGACAACCTAATTATTCTCTGCTAAGTAAGTAGTTATTGAACAAAACATTCATGGGTTAGAATCCCTTGATGAGTAGGACATGATCACAGGGATTAGAGCAGAGAGGGAAAAGAAGGCCTAAGAAGATTTAACAATGTCTTTGATATTTTTCCGTATTTATTTCAAGGGGATGAAAATGTTTCATTAACAGCTGATCCAAATTTCCATTTACCATTACAGAAATAAGCTCAAGTCTCTTCTGAGGCAGGTACCTCTGTCCCTTGGGCTCAGCACAGGGCTGGGGCCCAGTAGGCACTCACTCGATCTAGAACGTTCTTTATATCCTTGGAGGGCTGCTCACTGGGCCACTTGTCATTTTTGTTTCAGGAGCCCACAGACAGCCTTGAGGATAGCCTCCTTTCTTCCAGAGCAGAGTTTATGATAGGCCCTGAAGGTGAAGAGGAGGAGAACCCAGCCACCAAGCATGGGGAGAACCCAGGCAACCGCATGGAGCCCTCGGAACCTGCTGGTAGGTGAACTCTGGCTGACAGGAGACAGCCGTGTGCACATCCCAGTTCGTACTGGCCCGGTGTTCAGAACCCTGGTTTCTTAGATTACCATTGACCTGCACCGGTTCAGACCTGGCTTCCTTAATATCGACCTGTGCAAATGAATCATTCCCCCTGATCATGACCTGAACAGATCCAGGATGCGTTTCTAGTGGAACAGAGGCCACTGGGCATCTTTCTGGCAGCAGGAGCTTGTTATCAACAAAACCTCGCTGTGCTAGTGTATCGTTTCTCTGTGCAGAAGTAGCTGTGAACCAAGGTGAGTGGCAGAAATGGAGGGTGCTGACGCTCTCAACAGCCACTCGGGGCATTTGGCCAGAGCAGAGTGTGCAGGGACAGAGGTGATGGAACTGAGCTCCTGTGGCTTCTGTGCCCCAGGGGAGTGACCAGGACTCTGGACAGGCTCACTGCGTAATGGCTGTGCAGTTTGTGCTCGAAGGCTGATGGGCTCAGCCCAGAGCTCAGAGGGAGGGTGGCCTCTTTCTAGTTGCTTAAAAGCTCTGGGTGGGCTAGTTGGGGACAGCATGATGACAGGCAGGCCCGGAATGACACTCGAGCTTCTCAGATACTGAAGGAGTTTCAGGAAATGAGCACGTGACCCCATGTGCCCCTGGGAAAGCCTGCTTTCTAGATCTGCACTGCAGCACTCTGGGAACATAAAAGGACCTGGAAAAAATCCGAGGAGTTTTCAGTCTCCCCGCTTCCACTGTCCTGAAGTATGAAAATATCTGGCTGGTCCCTGGGAGGCCCGCCCCCAGAACCAAAGTTTGGAGAGCATGGGCTTTCTCTCATGCCCTCAGTGAACAGCAAATATTGTTATAAGACTATTGTGTGGGGTTCGTTGCAGGTCCTGGGGTGTCATTCAGACCAAGGCAACTGTATCATCACTACAAAAATGCTTGGTTGGGACTAACTGCTTCTGTGTGGATTGTGTAAATGGTCAGTGGAGTGTGACTAACCCGGCTCACACTCGAACGATTGAAACTGAGACTTTGAAGGAACACCTGAGATGACCCACTTCGTTGGTTATCAGCGTGCACTTGGAGTTGTACAGGCTCTCTGTTGTTTCCTTTGGACCTTCCTTGTTTGGGTGGCAGTTGGTGGGAAGACGTGGGTAAATAATGGTAAAGACTCGGGCTGCCCAGCTGGCTTCCGCCGGACTGCTCTGACTTGCTCTGTTTCATATGTCGGAGCTCTGGGTAAGATTTCCTTTGAACGAAGTATTCTGTAGACGAGAAGTGTGAAGCCTGCTGATTCAGTTCAGCCCTCTCACTTCCCAGGTGACGACTACACATCTCAGATGAGTGGAATGGCTTGGCTATTTTCACGCGGCTCTTATTATTCATTCCTAATTTATGCTTTGTGCTTATCATGCAGCCAAACTGGTGATGGAGCACCCGGGTCGTCTGGGGAGTTGAAACAAAACGAAATGAATGAGCTTCGCTCACCCACCCCCAGCTCTGGCTGTATCTGGGGTGGGGGGCATCTGTGAACTGGATGCCCAAGTATTGTAAAATAGTTGCAGGGATGAGACTAGAACCTAAGTTTCCTGGTTTACTTAGAATTAACTTTACTTGCTGAGGCCTGGGCTGCATTTATGGCTAAAAGAAGCGAGGATTTCACTTATGACCCAGTAACCTGTTCTTTTCCTATGCCAACATATTTTTTCAACCCAAGATAGCACACAAGTCAATGAACTGCCACTTTAATTTATTTGTAGGTAACATTTTATTTGAACAATGCTTATTTTTATAAGTGACTCTTTCCCTTGCTTACTTGTCATAAGCCCCACTTGTTCAAGCCTCTGGTCCATTCATCTCCCCCAAACCTGTATTCAGACTCCCGGTACAGCTTCTGGTCTATTTCCCTTCTTTTAGTCTCTGCTGTCTGGCGGGGTGCAGTTATAAATGTCTCCTCAGGGAGGTCTCCATTAATTTTCTGTCAAAGCCAGCCCTCCCTGCAGCTCAGTCCCCAGTCCTGCTGCTGGCGGTGGTCTTGAGCTCCTCTGTCCCAGAACGAACGGGTGCTCTTCCCCATGTTCAGGGATTTCTCGTTCCTTTTAGAGGATTTCCTGATTCTGCACTTTGTGGCCTGGTGCCTATGTTTTCTAGCAGTCAGATATCTCCTCCATGAAAATGCTACAAAAACTTTCTCATTAGGCAAAAGAGCCGAGTGCTGAATTCAAGGATTTGAAGTACGTTAGGGTGGGAGAGCTCCAGCAAACTGTCTAGTGTAGATGCTGAGAGGGTTCAACTGGTGTTGTTTCTGACCCTAGGGATTACCAAAACTTACAGTGGGGATTTGAAAACATTTTACACTAGTTTCTGATTCACTCGTGAATTCTTTTATTCCAGCATGCCTCATGTACAATGCACTGCCATCATTTACCGCAGAAGCAGAGATTTTAGAGATCCTCCTAAGAAAATAAAGCCATGTTCTAATTTGAATATACTCAACTTCTTTAAAATGTTCCCTTTTCCAGTGAGTCCATGGGGTAAATCCCTCCTTAGGTGCTAACACAACTTGAATACCCCTCTTCAATACCTGCTTATCTCCCTTTCAGTTAGGAAGGCAGGCCTAGCCAGGCCCCAGGCCCCCCCAGGCCCCCCCAGGCCCCTCCAGGCAGCAGCAGGACTAGCGGCCCACAGGGGCGTAGGGCGGGGCTGAGGTCACTTCAGGGAGCCGAAGGCATATGAGTACATGGGAGACTACGCAGTGGACAATGGAAGCTGAGAATCCCAAATCTAGAAGGTTTCCTTGACTTGCATCATAGGAGGGATATATGCTAACTTGGAGGGCAAAACAAAACAAAACAAAACAAAAACCATGACACACTTTTAAAATGTATGTATTCTGCATCTGTTTTTACTCCTCTTGGCTTTCTGATCTGATCAGGTCACGAACTATAGGGGAAAGGAGGAGGCAGGCTAACCTTTGTGTGATTATTTCCCCGCAGCAGTCAAGAACGATACTGAAAGAAAGCTTTGCTACCAACAGCTTCCAGTAACTTTGAGGCTAATATACACCATTTTCCAGGTATATTTTTTGAATATTTAAATTTTTGGTTTGGCAGCATTGCTGTTTTAGAGAATTCAGTAACCGTGTGGTTCTCTGCGTAGGAAATGGCGAAGTTTGAAGAGCCAGACATTCTTTTTAACATGCTCAATTGCCTGAAGATTCTCTGTCTACACGGACAGTGTTTATACAGTGCTAGGAAAGACCATCCTCAATTTTTAGCCTACATTCAGGATCATATGTTGATTGCAAGGTATGTCTTCCTTTTTTGTTTATGCGGTAGGCTTTAGCCGTGAAAATTAAAGTTAGAATAAGACTTACCTATTCATTTGGGTTCTTTTCTTAACCAGGACAGGCTAATCACCTATGGGTACTACTTTCATTTCTTTTATGTAGTTTAATTACTATGCCAATGTGTGTAATAGTAAATTTTTTGCTAGATACTATGTAAATAGAAAAGGCAAAATAAAGATTATTTTATACCTTTCCGTTGTTAGATGGCTTAAGAATATAGGTTGGGACCCACGTGTGAAGGGCCTTGAAGGTAGAGACTTTATATAAACATTTAAAAATGTTTGTAGATCTACGGAAGGTCTTAGAACAAGGAACAGGCTCAGAATTGTACTTTAATAGCATGAGTATGGAGAAAAGCCAAATCCTTGGGAAGCACCTTCATGGAAATGAACACGAAGACATGATGCAAGGGTGTAAGAGATGTAAACATAGAACTTTCCTCTCAAGAGTTTGTTACGAAAGGATGGGAAAGATCACGTATTGGGTTGGCCAAAAAGTTCATTCTGGTTTTTTTTCATACAGTGTCCTCTAGTAGCTTAGTTGTCTTTAACTTCATTTGAAACAATTTTGTTAGATTGTATTGTGACAGCTCTCATGTCAGTGTGCATTTTTTAAAAAGCCTCACCAAATTGGTGAGTGTTTGTGTAGCCATTTTAATATTGAAGACGGAAGAAAATGCACAACATTTTTGGCATATTATGCTTTCTTATTTCAAGAAAGGTAAAAATACAACTGAAACACAAAAATAGACTTGTAGTTTATGGAGAAGGTGCTGTGACTGATCAAACGTGTCAAAAGTGGTTTGGGAAGTTTCATGCTGGAGATTTCTCTCTGGACGATGCTCCACAGTCGGGTAGACCAGTTGCAGTTGGTAGCGGTCAAATCGAGACACTAATTGAGACCAATCACCGTTCTACCAGGTGGGAGATAGCCGACATACTCAAAATATCCAAATCAATAAAGTTATTGTTGAAAGTGGAAATGTGTTTTTTTCTGTTATGGAAAAAACTAAATGGACTTTTGGGCCAATACTTAGAGGGAAAAGGGAATGGATACCAGGGATTTTTAGGAGAAAGATCTGAACATATTTGTGGTCAGTGGGAAAGAAGCCCAGGAAAGGAAACTGTTGCTGGAGCCAGGTCCTGGAAGGGAAGAGTATTCATTCAAGAGCAAGGGGTGGGTGGAAAAGAGGAGGGATGCTCTTTCCTTTGACAGGAGATACATTTTGAGGAAAAGAGAAAGCAAGTGTTAAGAAGAGTTCATAACAGATGACTGAAACCTTACGAATAGTAGGTACTGCTGTCTTCTCCTGAGGGTGAGGGGACAGAGATCAGGTTGGGAGCTTGAGGAACATGGACAAAAAGAATGGAACAGCCCACAGGAGGAAAGCAGTTGGGAGTCAACAAGAAATAACCAAGGAAGTGCCAGCGCAGGCCCAGCTGAAGTTAGCTAGTACCAGTTTGTGGTGGACCAAGTTAGGAGGACTCTGTGATTCTTTCTCATGGGGCTCCAGGGATGTGGGAGTGGTTGAGAGGAAGTGGGCAACATCTACAGGGACCCTGTGTCCAATCAGGTCACATTCTGAGGTCTAGGAGGATATGTTTTTTTAGGGAGTGGGGACAGAAGCATACTGTGGGAAAGATGGAGGATCTAAAGAAGTTTTCTTATAGTGACATTGGGTTTCTACAGGTGCAATGGGAGGAGCTGTCAGAAGGGGGGACATGGATGTGGGGAAGAGTCACAGCGATCTGAAAGGACCAGTGTAATGGACCGGACAAGCAGCCAATCCAGGCAAAAGCAGCCAAGGAACAGGGTGGGGGGTTAGGCAGAAACGCTGTTCATTCCAGGAGAGCGGGAGGACTGAGTGGGCTGGCTCTGCTTGTTCAAGCTACCTCTGTCACATGGGTACTTGGGACAAATGGATCATTGGTGTCATGGACTCTCTGCCGCAGGCTTTGGGCTACATCACCCAGGGTTTTCCCTCAAATACCGTGATGGACAAAGAAGGGATCGGAGAAAGGGCACTCTTGTGCTTTTCAAACGAAGATGCTTTAGGAAACTGAGAAAGCCCTCTGGGATCGGCTCAGTCCAGTGATTTTTGTCATCGAGACGGGTTTCTAGCAGTGCCGTCTATGGTTTGCCTCCTTTTACTAAACTGGAAGTTCCGTGAAGGCAGAGATTATGTCTCTTTTTCCTTTGCAGTCTCTGTAGGGCCTGTCATTGTCTGGAAGCATCATCATCCTCAGCCCCCAGTGGTGATAGCGGTGTGAGGTCTTTGAATGCCTGCTATGTGTCAAGCACTATGCCTTTAATACAACTGGCATTGGGAGGAAGTGGGAGTTCAGACAAGTTTTGTTTATGCTTGGTTACATAGCTAGTGAGCAGCAGGTTGGGGGTCCCTGTGTGTCTGATTTCCACCACTCAGGTGAAGCATACGTTGTTTGAAAATTGCCCCTTTTCCTCCTTTAGGTTTAGTACGTTTTCTGAGACACCAGCAACTTTAGTGCCTTTGCACTTCCATGTATTCTCTATGAAATGGAGATAATGCGTCACTCCTCCCACCTGTTAGTGGTGCATTATGAGTTTTTTAAAGTCACAAAGGGTTTTGCTTCTGGATTAACTCTGGAGCCAAACAGAAAACAACTTAAAGCAACAAAAATAAAACAAATGGCATACTTTAAATAATTGAATCAAAAAATTTGAAGCCAATAATATGTTATGACTAAAAATATATCTTGAAAATTATTCTGGTAGAAATTGATAGATGCTTAGCTAAACTTGCTAAGGTACTTTTTGATCAGCAGTGGTCTGGTGTTAGGTGTGGCTCGTACCCACAAGATGTTACAAGGGATCTCTCTCTCTCTCTCTCTCTCTCTCTCTCTCTCTCTCTCTCTCTCCCCCTCCCTCTCTCCCTCCCTCCCTCCCTCTCTTCTCTTTCTTTCTCCTCTCCCCTTTCTTCCTCCCTCCCCATCACTTAGTCTCATTCCATCTGCACTGGCTTCTTCTCAGCAGGCTGTCCCTGTGAGAAGAAGAGAGATCTTCTCTGTCCAAGAGCCCTTATCAATAAATGGGAAAAGGACTGGGGCATTCCCTTCCTTACGTCATATGCCCACCCCTAGACTAGTCACTCTGTTCATGGAATTGAAGTACTTCGATTGGCATGGGTTTTGTGTTCACTCATATGATAGGAAAAGGGGGGGGGGGTACGGGTTGATTGACAGCCCCGCCAATTGAAGAGGCTGTTCTTAATAGAAAGAGAGTTGTTTCTTGCTAAGATAATAAGAGGGAAAAGCCGCTGGGCAGGCAAAACCAACAAAACTCCCCAGATGTTGAGTGTAAGAAAAAAAAAAACCCTTAAAATCACTATCACTTCATTATCTTAACTAATATCAGTGTTGTATATTAAACAGTTATTGTTCACTTATATACCTAAATTTAAAATATAAAACTAAGAATCTTTGTTCAAAAAGGCAGTGTTAAGTGGTAAATGTTTTTCTATGTTGCTGCATAAAAGCAATTACCTTAAAAAACATTAATGGAACAGAGCGTAGAAAAGTTTACCAGAGGATTATAGTCTTGTGGATGAACGTTATTTCGCTGGAACCATTCCTACCGGCTACCTGCTAACGACACTTCTGATAAATTGAGATGACAGTAGTTTCTCCCCAGGAAGGTCACCTAACTGCGCCCCCTTTGTTTCTTCTCGACTTCCAGCCTGTGGAGAGTCATCAAGTCGGAGTTCTCCCAGCTGTCCTCTCTGGCGGTCCCTCTCCTCCTCCATGCTTTGTCTCTTCCTCATGGTGCTGACATTTTCTGGACGATCATAAACGGCAGCTTCAACAGCAAAGACTGGAAGATGAGGTTTGAAGCAGGTACCTCGGTATTAGCTTGACAGTCCTCTTTGTGTCACATTGTCAACCACATGTCCAGTTAGGAGATGTCTTTTGGCCCCTTCCGTCTCCTCCCTTCTTTTTAAAGGGCATTGTCCTGCTGCTAGTGTTCTTTGTACTTAGCTGAGCTTCCTTGATAACAGAACTTGGCAGATAGGTCCTTAGGAAGGGTGACCCCGTCTAGTTTGCCTAGGATAGTCCCAGTTAATGCCTGTCACCCAGGTGCGTTTACTACCTGCGCCCTTGTTTACTTGCAAATGGGTCCTGGTGTGAATGATCAATCACGTAGTCAATCTAATAGGTTACCTGCATCAAAATAACTGGGAATGTTTGTTACAAACACTGCTGTTGGGCCCCATCCTAGACCTGCTGAGTGAGGACCTCAGAAGGTAAGGCCAGGAATCAACATTTTAAACATGTTCTCCGGGCAATTCAGTGGAGTTTGAGAAGCTCTGCTGTTTTACCCTTGCCTTTCAAGCACCAGGGACCTAGTCTGGGGCAGTGGTGGGTACAATACCCTAGTGCTTAGAACGGCAGCTTCTCGGAGGAACACAGGAAGGAAAGACGTGTTCTCTTGGCCTCACATCTGCTGCTTCTCTCCGCCCGTACAGGACTTCCCTTCTCCGGGGCAGCACGTAGGGCTGGCATACCGTACTGTGCTTTATCAGGGTGGTTGTATGTATTCTAGTGTCTCAAAAATTTAGGGCAAAGAAATGGAAGTTCCATCAGGTGAGTTAATGATTATACTTTAGAGTTCAGTTTTCTTAATCTCTGGGTTTTTTAATGCCCGTGAATTCCAGGGGCTGGTGTATTTATAGGGTCAGCCATAATGTAAGAAGTTAGATCAGAATAAAATTTCCTAACAAAAACAACATGGTAATGGCAACATTTTATAGGCATTAAATACAAATAAAGCAGATAAATAATTAACTATGCTCTTTCATTCCGATGGAAGGATTAGATTGTTGCCAGATTGATCTTCTGAATCTCAGTTCTGATCGTCTTGCTTCTCTATTCAAAATAATCGAATGGTTTTCGGTGTCTGGAGAATAAAGTTCATACTCCTCATACAGACACTCCGAGCCGCCCTCCGTCTGACTGTGCACATCTGCAGCCTCGTTTCCCGCCCTCCTCCCATCCCCATCGCTTCCCACTTCCCCTCGTCCGCGTCTTCACCATTCTCTGTTCTCAATCCAAAATCCTGTTCTCTTCTAGGTCCCATTCAGATGCCACCTGCATCTGCACCACCTCTGAATGCCCACACTGAGTTCCACTTTCTCAGTTCCTTTGGTGCAAAGTCATTTCTTCATCCCCCCACATTTTATGTATACCCCAGCGGCAGCATTTGCAGCTTTTTATATTGCATTTTGGCTATAGTTGCACCCATCTTTCCTCTTTTGGTTGATTTGACTTTGAAATCAGGACCTGTGAATGAGTCACATGTTAGTTGGCACTGGCTGCCATGACTGAAGACCATGGACAGGGGGCTTAAACAACAGGAACGTATTCCTCCCAGGTCTGGAGGCTGGAAGTCCAAGATCAAGGTGCCAGCCAGTTTGGTTCCTCGCCGAGGTCTCTCTTCCTGGCTCACAGATGGTCACCTTCTCTCTGTGTCCTCACATGGCAGAGAGAGAACGAGGGAGAGCGAGCTCTGATTCCCCCTCCATTTTTTATAAATACATAAATCCCATCATGGGGCCCCACACTCATGACCTCATCTAAACCTAATGACCTCTCAAGGTCCCGACTCCAATGCTGTCACACTGGGGGTTGGGGCTTCAACATGTAAATTGGGGGAGGGGCACAAACATTCAGTTCCTAACAGTTCAGTTTTGTATGCACTTCCATGTCCCTGCAAGCACCTAGGATGGTTTCTTAGTTTTATATGTATATATAAATGAATCAGTGGATTTATTGAACCAATACTACATCTATGGGAGCCACAGAGAGTGAAAGAGCAGACTCCTCCTCTCAGCAGCTCCCAGTTTAATTGATGAGACTGAATACGAACACGTACAAGGTTAAGGAACTATACTGGTATGAATCTAGTTTGAGATCACAGAAGAAGATGCGTCACACAGCAATGCACACGTGCCATATCTGAATAGACGGCACTTTCGCAGGTGGTCATGGGATGGAAAGGGCACTCTGGGAACTCGGGTGGACTTCACAGAATATGGAGAATTTTATTTTAGGATTTTATTCATTTTATCTTTAGAGGGGAAGGGAAGGAGAGAGGGAGAGAAATATCGATGTGTGGTTGCCTCTCATGCGTCCCTTGCCGGGAACTGGCCTGCAACCCAGGCATGTGCCCTGACTGGGAATCAAACCTCGATCTTTTGGTTCGCAGGCCCTTGCTCAGTCCACTGAGCTACACCAGCCAGGGCAGAACATGGAGAATTTTGATAGCAGATTCTTTTAAGGATGGCAGAATGTCCATTAACAGAAAAGAATAGAAAGAATATCCTAGGCTACAGAAATAGCTTAAGCAAATCACTGAAATGTCTTTATTTGCATGAAACTGGATTGCTTCACTCTCTACTATAACTTTTTATCAAGCTGTTTTTAAGAGTGGCTAGAATCACTGAACACAAATTTGCAGAGTAATTAGAAATGAATCAAGTAAGGGTGCATCTATTTCATGGAAGAAATATGCTCCATGGCCCCGGGAAGACTGGCTGTCATTTCACATCTTGTCACACAAAGAGTGCAGTCGGGGCTCCAGAATCTAGAGCCCAGGCTGGTGGGCACCTCCCTGCGTGGTCTGAGGCACCTCCATGGAATGGACAAAGCAATGATCACTGAGGCATTTTGAATAGTTTGAAATACAACCGGAAGTTAAACAAAGGGAAAGACCATTTAAAAAAAAGGCAACCCAGAGCTAAATCCAGGCTGCCTGGCAGAAAAATATTGCACTGAATAGAAACAGTCTCTGTCGCACAGATAAAACAGAAGAAGCTTGAGAAGGTGGCATTAGGACCTCCTTTGGTATTTAACATCGGTGGGTGGGGGCCCAGGGTTACGCTTATCTCTGTGAGCTCAGTGCTCAGACCATCTAAGTAAACATCCTTCTGTTTTTGTCCTGTGCCTTTCACGTTGCAGTGGAAAAAGTGGCTGTGATTTGCAGGTTTCTGGACATCCACTCAGTGACCAAGAACCACCTGCTGAAGTACTCCCTGGCCCACGCCTTCTGCTGCTTTCTGACGGCCGTGGAGGACGTCAACCCTGCGGTGGCTACCAGGGCCGGCCTCCTGCTTGACACCATAAAGAGGCCGGCATTGCAGGTGACGTCCCTTGGCGTGGGCTGTCTGCTCTGCTAACTCGCTGAGCTAATTTGTCACGTACACACATCTGATACTGATGATGGTGATGATGATAGCAGTGGAAATTTCTAAATTGGGGGAAACATCCCAGAAGCATATCTTATGAACAGACATCTTGTTTTTGTTTGTTGATAGTTTCTTTTCAGCCTTTGTACAGGTGCTGAATCACTTCTGACAGCTGTAATTACCGCATAATTGTTTTTGGTAGTAGGTTATTAAATTAGGCTTGTTTATTTTACATCATTTAGCTGGCTTCTGGGTGAAAAGCCCTTTTATTAGAGGCTACATACTAAGAGAAATCAGATGAGTTATGATATAAGTCAAAGCAAACCTTGGGAAGGTAAATATGCCACCAAAAATGAAATGCTACAAATTGAAGCCAAAGTAACGTGAAATATGAGACCTGGAGAGGGTTGTATATTTATCTTCTGGCACCTGTATTTTATAGTTGAAGAAACCAAGTCTCAGAGAGATAATGTCACTTATCAAAGGAGACAGAGTGAATTAATGGGAGAACCAAGACCAGAACCTCCGAAGTCCTGATCTTCTCTTTTCCACACTACCACCTGATTCATTTTTATATCATTATTATTAAAACTAATAATAATGGGAAGAGCTGACGTTTATCAAATAGTGTGTTTCCAGGGCAGCGGATCTGATTTAATCCCCATGTTAACCTTTTGTGTGTTCCCATTTTACAGATAGAGAAGCTGAGGGTTAGGAAGGTTAAGAAATTTCAGAGTCACACAGCGAGTAAGGGGCAGAGCAAGCTCAGGTCTGGCTCGTCGCAAAGCTGTGCTCCCAAGTGCATGCGCATTGCCTCCCAGTCAGGTTAAGGGCTCTTCCTGTAAAAAAGACTAAGAAGTGAAGGCAGATGGTGCGGGCTCTGAAAATAAATTTAGGGTTATGCTGCCTGTGGACACACACCCTCCCCTGTGAAAACGCCCCGTTGTTTTCTGGGTAGTCCTTCTGTGTTGGTTTTAATGAGACAAGGTGGTTGTCTTGCCCCTGCTCTGGATCTGGAACCCAGGAGGCACTCATTAGATGAGAGTTGAGTGAATTAATAAGATGATTGAATAAATTACAGTTTTTAAATTTTATTGAGTTTAAAAAAAGGGAATGGTAGACTCATATACTGGAGGAATAGATTGTCTATCCATCCCATCTTTGATTTTTAAAGATTCTACGTTTCACTCATGTTCTAAGAAGATGATTCTATTTTCATATAGAATTACTGAAAAAATTCTAAAATCTAAATTTCTTTTAGAGAATTTAATTCTGTTGCTTCTAGGCCGTTTTGCTAAGATCAAGTGTAGAAATTTTAATTCTCAATTTTAGAATTTAGCGCTGGAAGGGAGTTTAGAAACCATCTTGTGTATGCTAAAACATAGCTTGGAATGTAAGCTTCTGTTATGGAAACCACAGACATTAGGCAAAGAAACATTGGTTTGAAGGTATTTGGATAAAAAATTAGCAACATACGTTAAGTTCATATTTATGCGTCAAAATTCAAGGGATATTCTGCAATTAGGAGAAGCTACTCTTTTGTAGTTTCCTACCAACACTTGCAATAAAGAAAAGATTTCAGTTGGATCGTTCTACATTGTAAATACAGAGTGAGGAGTCCGCCTTGTCTCTCTGACTTTGCTGAGTGTATCTGCTCTGAAGCAACGTGGAGTTTGCCCCTGACATCTCCCTCCTTTCCCCCTTGTCTCCAGGGCCTGTGTCTCTGTCTCGACTTCCAGTTTGACACTGTGGTGAAGGATCGGCCCACGATACTGAGCAAGCTTTTGCTCTTGCATTTTCTTAAGCAAGACATTCCTGCTTTGAGCTGGGAGTTCTTTGTCAATAGATTCGAGACGCTTTCTTTGGAAGCTCAGCTGCATTTGGATTGTAATAAAGAGTTTCCTTTTCCTACAAGTAAGCAAAACTCAGAACTTGCTTTAAAGAGTTTTAGTTCCCAGGCTTGTGCTCGACAGATAGGCAGAAGATGCCCTGCATGCGGTTTCAGTTCCGATTACGAGGATGCCTCCACTTCTGGTGCTCAGTTTGTTGAACGTTTTTTGTTTTTTGAACGTTTGTTAAATATCTCCTGCAGTGATCTGCAGGTTAACTATGTGCTGGCATTCCAGAATCATAATTCTTCTCATTTCTTGGAGGACTTGTGAGAACCGTCTGCGACACACACGTGTGCCCCTTAACTATTATTCAGTCATCACGTTTGTAATGTTTGTGAGCAGGCTTGTGAGATATAGCTGCACCTTGCGAATCCACTCTTACTTTGCCGGCTTATTCCTCAGTTGCCCGCAGCCCTAAGTAGATCGGGGAAAGGCTTCGGTCACTCAACTAGTTATCCAGCAAACAACGAAATTAGATCGTTTAATCTTATTTAGATGATAGTCATGATGGGCAATAGTCATGATTTTTTAATATAAAACTTACCGAGAAAGAAAGATGAATGAGTTGTGTATCCAGGAAAGAGGGTTTTTAATCCTGAAAATATACGCAGGCGGGTGGTTTCAGGCCAGCTGCCTGACAGAGCCAGTTAAGGAAAATAACCTCCAGCTCCTCCCGCACAGCCATCACCGCGGTGCGGACCAACGTGGCCAACCTCAGCGACGCGGCGCTGTGGAAGATCAAGCGGGCGCGCTTCGCCAGGAACCGCCAGAAGAGCGTGCGCTCCCTGCGAGACAGCGTGAAAGGGCCCGCGGAGTCCAAGAGGGCGCTCTCCCTCCCCGAGACCCTAACCTCCAAAATTCGTTGAGTATCTTTTTTCATCCTTCCTCTAAGCCTGTTTAATGTCTTTCCGTTGAATGTTCACAGTATTTAGCAAACAGCTCAGCCGTCAGGTTTGGCCTTCGGATCCCCCGACAGGGTCGCCCCAGGGGTGTTAGTGCCCTGGGTGGCTTTTTCTAGTTTTGGGATGAAGCAAAGCCTGGATCCAGCAGTAGATGGTTTTAAAATGTGCAAGGAAGCAAATACACTGATACCTGGAATGAAAGTAGAGCATTTGCTCCTGAGTCCTCAAATGTGGAGGTTTGCTCCAGCCGGGTAACCCAAGAGCTTTCTGGAAGAGACTTTGACAATTGTCATTCAAAGCACAACAGAGGCAGCCAAACAAGCTCCCAGACAAACTGATAGGAATGTTTGCTTTTGAAAAAGATACCAGACCCAGAAGTTGAATTCTGCCCAACTTTACCAGGTAAAATTAAAACAATCTTCATTGCCAACTTAATAAAAAGACCATATGTACTTGTTTTTTAAAGATCTGTCTTTGTATCTCACTTTTAAAGAGAACAGATTTTTCCTTACATTACCAAATCACTGGATGAACTCTAATGATTAGCAATGGCTCATGAATGAGAAATAATTAAAAATTCATAACTAAATCATCATATTAGTGAATGGATATAAATATATTATTAACTTATATAATTTATTAAATGACTTATTTAATTTTTAACTGCTATAAAGTTAATAAAATAACACCATAAAATATATTTCTTGTGCCCTGGCTGGGGTGGCTCAGGGATTGAGTGCCGGCCTGTGAACCAAAAGGTCGCTGGTTCGATTCCCAGTCAGGGCACATACCTGGGTTGCAGCCTGGGCCCCAGATGGGAGCGTGCGAGAGGCAGCCGAAGGATGTATCTCCCACACATTGTTGTTTCTCTCCCTCACTTTCTCCCTCCCTTCCTCTCTCTAAAAATAAATAAACAAAATCTTTAAAAAAAAAAAACATATTTCTTGTCCTGTCAGAAGCTGAAAAGTTTGCTTTTCCATTGGCATTCATTAGAAGACAGCCTTCTGTAACAACCATTTTTAATCATAAACATGATTTGATTTAATTTATTGCATTTTCTCTATTTTTCGACGAGCCAAGGAAATGTGGTATGTTGAACTTTGAAAGAATCAATGCAAGCCCTCTAAGCCATCAATAATGCAGTTTTTCAGAGAGCAGAGGTAACCACAAGGGCCCATTTAACAATATCCTGTAGTAACGTGAGGCCCCAGCTGAAACCAAATCAGGTCCTAGGAACCAACACCTAGGTCCAATGCATCACAGCTTCTAGAAGAATTTCCCAGCTCTTTTAGTGCCTAACAGATCAGTTTGGGATATAATAAGGTTTATTTATTGTTATTTCTTGTTCATTGATTCATGTGACAATTTCAAAGATTAAGAATTAAAGTAACACTGAAGGATGTTCTTGAGATTCAGATGAAACCCCAGACCTTTGGTGATGTAGGCATCTTTTATGGGAAATGAATTACCAACAGGAAAACTAAACTTGCCCCTGCTATCCAATGCAGTTAGCGCTGAGTGTATTTTCTAGGCTCAAGTTGTTTTTGATGCTTATTTAAATAGAGTTGTTGTTGATTTTTAAGCCATGAGGCTGACCAGGCATGAGCAGTCTGCTCCAGCTCTCGGTGGGACACCCGAACAGACACCAGGTGGGTACCTCTGACCTGAAGGGCTGTGTGCACCTGTCTGTCTCAGGTGGACAAGGCACAGACCAGAGTGATATGTCCAGGATTCGCAGGCTCAAAGGGTCTTTCCCCAGATGCTCGCACATTTGAGCCCCTGAGATAGCAATTCTTTATTTCACTGTTGGCAGATGACTTCGATCCTTTTAAGTTTTGGTCCAGTAAGAAGCTTCATGTCACCCGGGTGTGTGCTTTGCCCCAGAGAGCCAGTATGACTAGAACCGGACCTAGTGCTTATATTTGTATGTGTATTTACACATAGAAATATTATGTTCATACACATCTGCTCCAGGAAAAACACACGTCATTTGCATTTTCAAAGGTTATGCATTCGAGCCACCATCATTCACCATCCCCTTAGCCATTCCTAATTCTTTGCAGCTCTACATGCATTTCTGTCTCAGAGAAGGAGGGTTTCCCATCAGCTTGGTATGGCGTGCCTGTCATTTGATGTTCCCTGATAGGTTACATTGCATCCTGAGGTATCCCATGGGGGGAAGGGACTCTGGCAAGACTATTACAGACCCCATCTTTTCCTTCCGTCTTAAGACTCAGTTGAAAAGCTAGTCTGTAGTATTACTGCTCATTATGACAATCCAGCCTCTCACGTCTCTGGGAGAATGTGAGCATGTGTTTCTTGACGTTAAGAAAAGCCTTCAGTCATCTAGTTGTCCCATCAAAAGTGGCCAGATAGGAAGGGGGCAAATAACAGCATTGTTCATTTTACATATAAAGACAATTTACAGGACACCACCATAAACAAAACTTGCTTAGATTTGGAAACTTATAAATTGCTTATAAGACAGTTTCAAGCTAGTTTCCTATTTTTGTGTTATTATTTACTGGACACCGAATGTTTTAACTTGGAAGCAAAGACGTGCCAGGGTATTCAGAAGACTGCAGGCTGGTTTGAAATAGTAATTGGATGGAAACTCAAGAACCTGCTACTTGAATATACTGTTGTTCACGCGGGTCATGAGCTCCTCTGTGAAGACCTCCTACTGACTAGGCCAGAAGGAAAGCAGATGCCCTTTCATTGTTGTTTAAGGCCGGACTTTGGGCCCTGGATTTACAGTTTATGGCTCTTAGCACGTGCAGCTAATTTTACGATGGAAATGCACTTGTATAGGAGGTATACTGTGCAAGACTAGTGACACCTACGAGTCAAACCAAAGGCCTCATGCACACACATATGTGAAATTCATAGAATGTTACAGCGGAAACATTAGAGATATGTTAGTGTTCTCATCTTACAGAAGAGGCAACCGAAGTTCCCAGAAAGGAGCAAGTGTCACGGGTTAGTTGGTAACACACAGATCTGGGTCCCAGGCCCAGACGTCTGGGTCTCTCGTGCAAGGCACGTGTGGTCCACGCTGGCAGGAGCGCCACACCTTTGTTCAATGCCACTTGAGGACATACACACTTTCACCTGCTAGTCTGAAACGGGCATAATGATGATTCGATGTAAAGTGTACTTTCACTGATGCTGTGAGAAGCAGGAATTCTCTGTCTGTGGTGATTCAGAACATCTGTCGAATATTAACTGAATATAATGCAGCAGTTATGGGGTTTTATAATGGCTTAATACTGAACAAACAGTATCCACTCCACGTGGTCACAGAGAGCTCAATTATATCTTGTTCCTCCCTCCTGAAATGAATCATTAAACAGTAGTAGATAAATAGTAATACTACATATATGGATAGTATTTCTATCTATAAAGAGTGTTTTTATGCAAATCATCCAAGTTCGATTTTACAGCAACTGTGGGTAAATGTAAAGTATTATTTTTTTTCCACTTTACATATGGACAGGAGCACTGAGGTCCTGGGGAATTAAGAAATTCTTCTTAGATGATTTGCTGAAGATCACATGTTACTAACTAGTTAGGGGTAGAACTGACTTGAGTCCAGGAGACTTGATTTGCTTTTTTCCCACTACAGCAACCCCTTGATGAATTGGCTTTAGGGTATTCCTACCCTAGGGGACACGGCCTCATTACGGAGCTGACTGAGGCATTCAGGTCCACCACAGTGAGCATCCAGTAAGCCCATGGGCATCCAGACCAAAGGACCTTTCCAGTTAGAACCCAGAAATTGGTCGAGGCAGGGGTGCCCAACCTTTTGGCATCTTTGCACCACACTAGAAGAAGAAGAGTTGTCTTGGGCCGCACAGTAAATATATTGTGACGCATAATGTTTTAAGTAAATTTATGATTTTGTGTTGGGCTGAATTCACAGCCACCCATGGGTCGCAGGTTAGACACCCCAGATCTAGAGCTGTCCCAGTCCTTAAAGGGACACGGATGCTCTACTCCAGCCTATAGAGAAATCTCATGATCTCTTGGTCTGAATTCGTACAATACCAAAAAGAGAAGGTGCCCTATGCTGGGTGCCCAGTGCTAAGTGGCATTGGTAAAACTCGTTCTGACCTTCCCTGCCTCCCCCTTGGTGTCCCAGCCTAGAGACTTCCAGATTGCTTCTCTTTGCTCTCTCTCTTTCTAGAAAGATGGTTTACAATTCATATTTTCACTAACTTCAAAATACCTATGGATCATCATGATCCAGTAAGTCAAAGAATACAATTTTTTTTTTGTTTTTTGTAGAAATGCTCTTGTTCGAAATGATAGTTTTGGGAAATGACAGTGTCTGTCGAAGTACCTGCTGTACTAGCAAATATGAAGAGTGCAAAGATTCATTAAAAATTTTTATACTCCCGAGTTGTTTATAGTCAAGTAAGAGAGATCAAGTATGAACGTAAGAACTCTCACAGAGTGAAGGTGTTAGTACTATAGGGTGGTTCCTGTTAAATGCAATGGGAAGAGAGCCGTGAAATGGGAAGCAAGGTGTGAAAGTCACGCCTGGACGGGTGGATGGGATGTAAACTCACAGCGACAGGGTTTGGGGCAGGAAGAGGCCAGGGCAGGGGTGGGGAGCATGAGGGTACGGAGTCAGTCACCGGCCCCAGCTTTATGGCCCTCCTGTGGCTGTGTGCACGCACAGCAGAACTGCTGTGAATGAAGCTTTAACCCGAGTTAATGAGCTAGGGAGACCAATGAGGCAGTGAAGCCAGAACTACAGAAATAATGCAACCTCATTGACAGTGCTTGGTCATTGGCTTCTCTCGAGCAAATGCAGAGTGAACTCATGGAAGGGGTCCTTTCTTCCTGTACTTAATTGTCATTTGTTGGTTTGGTGTGGGGTCGATGAGTTGACTTAAATAAAGGAATTGTTTCTTATTTCCCTAGCAACTTTGTTACTGTTTTAGGACGTCATCAGTTTTTCTCCTGTAGAGAAGACAAGGTCTGAAATACTTACTTGAATTCAGTATGTCAGACACTGCCCCAGTTTCTGTGAAGGATATAAAACCAGATAAAACATAGCACTTGCCTTCAAGGAGCCTTGGCTCTTCCAGGAGAAATTAGGCAAGCTAGTGAATAAAAAGTTCTGCCTTGGGTAATAGTTGTCTGTCACATGAAAGTTAGGAGGTGCTAAAGAGAAACTTCCTTCATCCTTCCCTTCCTCCCTCCCTCCTTCTCTGTCTTTGGAGATTTACAGAGTGTAGGGATCACATCCAGTTGCTGCAAGGAGCGTGGGCACATGTAATAAGAATGGCTTCTGGGGACCAGATCCATAGCGTTAAGTTGGGGGTGGGGCTGGAGGACCACTTCCCAAGGCGAAGAGATCACTGCAAGCAAAGACCTAAAGGTGGGAAAATGCTGGTGACATCCTGAGACCCAGGAGCCTCCTGGCTGGTGAGGATGTTGAGCATTTGGGGTGGACTTATAGGAGATAGGACTGGAAAAGCAGATCCTGATCCTGCCTGGTTTCAAATCATCTGAGTAAATAAAATCGTATTTTACCTCAGAGCATCATTTGGTTGTTGCCACTCTGTGGGCAGATTGCCATGGGCCCCGCCCGTGTTAAAGGTGTAACGGGAATGCTTTCTCTGCCTCACGATGATAAAGATGCTTACCTTTCTCTTTATAGAAATGATAAAACCAAACCCCGTAATACATTAAATCTCCATAGTTAAAACAGATATTCAGGCATTTCATAGAACAGAGCTCAAAAGTGTTTTAATTGCCACACCTTAGAGAAAATATTGTAGGTATTTAGTTTTACAATGGAAATTTTGTGCCCTCTGTAGATAATGAAATAGTGTCTTTATCAATAAAGAATATTCCAACTTTTCTAAGCTCATTTTTCTTATGGATTTGATTAAGGTAACTTTTCTTAATGAAGGGTGTACCAGTCACAAGCCTGTGGCATTGGAAAGAAAGACCATATACAAAGTACAGACTTGCAAAAGTCCACAACTAGAGCGGTAATTATTGGAAAGAAAAGAGATCCCCCCACTTTCTGCAATAGGTCCCATTAACTAGTCCTTTTTCAGTCACTTTAATGGTTTGTTACAGAGCGTCCTTTCTCGCTTATTCAGAGAAAGCTCAGGGAAAGCTGCAAACTGAATTCAGAAGCACTGAAGACCAGTGAAGATGTAACATGGGGACAGGGCGTTTGTGAAATGAGGGTCATGAAGAAAATGTGATTTGATGGGAAAAAGCTAAGGTTACAGACTCTTAAAATGAATGTCTTCTTACAGTGAGAAGAAGAATTTGGACACATGTGAAGGGGGAAAGGCTGGTGGTTTGTTTTCTAGACCTAAACTGGGATAGAATGAAATAGGGAGCTGGTATCCCAGTCAGGCTTAGCCTGGAGTTCCCTTTGCTCCGTATTGAGGTCCCTAGTTTCCCAGGGCGAAAAAAACAGAGTTGCCACTCCTCCTCCCACCCTCCTTGATTCCGCTTTTAACTTTGGGGCTTTGGAGTCAAGCCACTCTGGACTTGGAGGTGACTTGGCAGGACTCAGGGATTCACTCTGTCTGAAACCTTGCCCCCGGAGGTAAGACGAACTGAGGAATGAATCTGTATTGTAACAGCCTTCATTTGTTGCTATGGTATCAGTGATTCCTGCAGGGAACCTAGATTTTCACGGTTGCCACAGTCTTGGCCCAGGCTTTCCCAAGGCAATAACTTATCTTCTTCTACTTGGAAAGTCATAGTCTGGAGAAAAAAAAATCAAAATGAAATATTTCAAGGTTGAAAGATAGTTTTCTACATTGTTTCTGTTTTGTGAGGATGTACATAGGTGTGGCTTTGGTTTGACTTTCTATTTGAAACATTTAATTTTATTATAACATAAAGCAGTGCTTCACATTATTGGGTTCTTGGTGAAATAGGGCGATTCTTTTTATGATGGCTGATGCATGGCTAATAAATAATAATATTAACAATTTATTAACCACTCTTCTTGTCAAACACCATCATAAACAAATTCTTAGGTTTTATTTGAGTAATTTTTGGTAAAAACTTCTCCACAGGACGTTGTACACATTTTTTTCCGTCCGGAACAGACTGTACGAGACAGAAAAGGTTGAAGTCCTGGGCTCACTGTGAAGCTGCTCAGGCGCCTTCCCCTTTGTTCGAGGCCCTCTGCCTCACGTGGCTTTGCTGCCTCTTCTCACACTGCAAACCTTCCCTTCTCAGCGTGCCCCTTTTGAACAGACCAACATTCTTCTGATCATCTGGGGAAAACTAGACAACCTAGCTCGCTGCCTTATGTGGTGTTCTAACTTAGCCGGTTCCGAACTTGACGTTGCCTTCATGCCGCTGCTAACGAGAAAAGTGTGTGGGCTCGAGGCAGCTGATTTCCGCGGTCTCCAGAAACAGTCCCTCTCTTGCCTCTCTTGGCTGTGTGCTGGAAGGTTGGGATTTTGCCGAATTGGTTGACAAGTTGGTGGATATAAATTACATTCTAGCTCTTTGTTATATCCTTTATGCCATCATTAAATAAATGTGATCAAGCTTTGGTTTGTAATAGTTTGTAACCAAGGCTTGTCATTATTTAGCTGAACTTTCCCTGCAAGATGAGAGGTGAGGATGCTGGTGTGCTCACCTTAACCCACCAGGCAAAAACGGTCTTCAATTTAGAAATTCTGACGCCACTTGTCAAAGGAAGGTCAAGAATAAGTCCCCAAACAGCAATAAAGAGTAGCAACTCTCACTCTTCCTTTCCCCAAAGTCCTAAACTAAACCAGATCAGAAGAGGCAGAAAAACAAGAGAGGGTGTAATTTCTGACTTTGAAAAATAACAGACAAAATCAGTGTCAGGGAGCTGCTGGGATATAATTGTCTGTTTGGTTCAGAATAAGTGAAGGGCTGAGATATATTTTTCTTTCCATGTGAACTTTCAGCTCATCTTCATGTGGCATTTTTTCTTTTTTCTGTTTTTAAAAGTTCATGCTTCTTCCTTTCTGTCTGTGGTCTCCCTTCCCTGTATGTTTCTCATTACACTCAGCAGGCTTATAATTTGCTATTTGCAGTTTTGACTATGTCATTCAAAGACTGCACACTGCTAATATCTCAGGGTTTGAAACAGAAAACCTATTTTTCACCAGCTGATTTGTGAACATAACTGACTCGAGATAATAATTTAAACAAAATAACCCAGCGGACGTTTTGGTGCTCGGTGGGTTTTAGAATTTCTTTTTGTGGTTATTCTCACGTATTTATTTTACAAAGCTGGAAGGGAAACTTCTCTTTTTCGCTGAGGATAAAACTTTGCCAAGTTCTTTAAAAGCACTAAATGCAAAGTTTCTTTAGGCGTTTATCTCGCTGGTCGAAGATAAACTGGCTGTGTAGTGCCCCTGTTTTGATTTCTGTCTCCTTACTGCTCCCCATTACTTGGCTGTTGATGGATTCAATAACTTTCTCGGACTAATGCTTTGCTTAGTAGGCTATATTGTGCCTTTAAGTTTTTCTAGAAAAGAACCTTTAAATATTTAGTGGCAGAAGAATTGTGATTTATCAGTTAGTGAGATTTTAGTGCCAATTTGCTTCTGGAGGGACCACCCACCCACTGATGGCTTTCCTTGTACTGACAGGGCAACAATCCCCCGAGAATGACAACACCATCAAGGACCTGCTCCCAGAGGATGCGGGGATTGACCACCAGACAGTCCACCAGCTGATCACAGTGCTCATGAAGTTCATGGCCAAGGATGAGAGCAGTGCCGAGTCAGACATCAGCAGCGCGAAGGCCTTCAACACAGTCAAGCGGCACCTGTACGTCTTACTCGGCTATGACCAGCAGGAAGGTTGCTTCATGATTGCGCCTCAAAAAATGCGCCTGTCAACTTGCTTTAATGCATTTATTGCAGGAATTGCCCAAGTAAGTGTGATAACAGCTTTCGGAAGTCATACCCTTAGGCTTTCAGTAGAAGCAAGTAATTGAATTCCATTCAGCCGACACTGGTTGAGTGGAAAGGTTTGTACACGTTCCTTTATGTAAGGCAGGGGCCTTTGGGGGGGGATACAAAGATGAGCAAAACTCAGCAACCTGATGTCATAAAGGGGGTTTGGGATTTATTTGGGGGTGTAAAATATACATAACATAAAACTTAACCATTTTAAGACATTTTTAAGTGTATAATTCAGTGGCGTTAAGTACATACACATTGCTGTCATCATCACCGCCATCCATCCATCCCAGAACTTTTTCTCCATCCTAAACTGAAACTCTACCCATTGAACAATAAGTGGTGCGGGGTTTTTGTTTATGGGTGTTTTTTCTTTTCCTTTTTAAATTCTTACTGAATTTACCGGGGTGACATTGGTTAATAAAATTATATAGGTTTAAGGGGTCCAGTTCTATAGTACATCATCTGATTGCTGTGTCGTGCGTTCACCACTGAAAGTCGTATCTCCCTCCATCACCGTTTGTCCCCCTTTTGCCCTCTGCCACCTCCCCATCCCCCCTTTACCATCGCCACACTGCTTTTGTTGTTTTTCATCCTATTCCCTTTCGGCTTCAAGTAAAGGCTTGAAATAGTCATACAACTTACCCCGTGCTGTGTTATCATTGCTGGCTGTTCCGTGCACGTCTGCTACTTCCGACTGCTGGGTCGTGTGCCAGCTGTACGTCTCCCACGCATGAACTATCCATCCCCCAGGGATGGACACTCACTCTGCTCCCAGCTCCACGCTAACCCAGACAGCTCAGCAGTGGGCATCCTTGTATGTGCCCCTTATCCACAAATCCGGGAATTCCTTTGAGGTGCGGATCCAAGAGCAGCACTAAGGGATTACAGGGTATATTGTGGGCCTACTTTGACCAGCGCTACAAATCTGACTCTCCGGAATGGCTGCACAGTCTGCAAGGGGTATAGGACTTGGGGCTAGAGAGACATGCATATTAACTTCAGCTCTGCCACTGTTACTAACTGCTATGGCCTTAGGCATCCTCTGTGTGCTCATGGGTAACGGACTTTTTTCCAAAGATTAGAGGCAACATATTGCAGGGCTCCCGGCTTAGTGCCTGTCTCGTGGTAGGAACTTGGTGAGGGTAGCTGTTATCAATGAGCGCAAATAGGTTGTAAAACAATGAAAACAGACGAGCAAAGCGGGAGCGATACCTGTGTGGTTGTCTCTTGCTGATGCTGGTAACTAGATGGAGCGCCAGGAGCACTCAGCTGTCTGTGATGAAGAGAGAACGCTCCCTTTCAGACTCCCTCCCCTCCCCCTCCCTTCCTCCTTCCTTCCCTCCTCACGGCTCCCTTTCTAAATCCATGTTGTGTGTATTCATTTTAGAAACAGAACCAATAAGTTAAAATACAAATCTCCAAAAAACCCTTGACAAAGCACTAACATTTTGGTGTATACCACTGGCTCCAAATTTACACACACACGCAGATATCATACATGCATGCATGCATGCATATGCACATGTATGCATGCATGTATATACATGCTCATTTTTAATAATAAGATCGTGTCATACATACTGACATACATATGTTTATTTTCTAAACTGAAAAATATGTTACCAAGTTCATTTATGCAAATCAGTTTGTTTCACATCCTACTTAATGGCTACATACTAGTCTTGTCATAAAAACACTCTTCTGTTAACTAATTCCGTATTGTTGGAGAGGTAGGTTGTGTTCAGTTTAGGGCGGCTGTAATGCCGAGTACCCGTGAGCATGCGTCCTGGCACACTTGTCCGATTATTTCCTTAGGGGTGTTTAACTGCTGGGCTGGGCGCTGTGCGCTGCATCTCACTTCTGCACACGGTGCTGATTGCTCTCCCGAAAGGTTGTGCTGTGTAATACAGTGGCGACTGATAGTGCCCACCCCCCGCAAGTGATGTTCAGTACTAGGTGTTCTGCTTGACTCTAAATGTTACTCTAGTTAATAGTTTAGTAGATCATCTTAACAGATGATTAAATAGGTAAGTTAAATAATCAGATAATTAAGTAGATTAAAACTTTCAATATACAAATGTTTTAAACATTTCTTGCGAGGTTGGACTTCCCTCCTTTATGTCTACTGGCCACTACTGTTAATATTTTGTGAGATGCCTGTTAAATATTTTGCCTTTGTTTCCATAGTTCAAATGTTCTCTTCTGGCTTATAAGCATTCTTTATAGTTTTCCTTCAGTTATTAATTTCTTTCCTCTTTCAGGTTATGGACTATAACATTAACTTGGGAAAACACCTTCTCCCCTTGGTGGTTCAGGTGCTCAAATACTGCTCTTGTCCTCAACTACGGCATTATTTCCAACAGCCACCTCGTTGCTCCCTCTGGTCCCTAAAACCGCACATCCGGCAGATGTGGCTGAAGGCCTTGCTCGTCATCCTTTACAAGGTAAGCGGCCGTGGTCCCCCAAGAGACCTATGCTGAGAATTTTGTGGGACAGCAATTGGACCTTCAGAAGAACTGTCCTGTGCCGTTAGTGCTGAGAAGCAAAGAACTATGGGATGAAAATAGAAATGGAGGCCATACCAGTGTATTGTCTTGAAAATGTTTAGAACAAAAAGAGGTGAATTGCAGGATCAACAACTTCTATTTACGACCAGAATCTATTTTATCTATGTATTAACTCTTATGTCAGAAAACAAGGACACACCCTGGCTGGTGTAGCTCAGTGGATTGAGCACAGGCTGTGAACCAAAGGGTTGCCAGTTCGATTCCCAGTCAGGGCACATGCCTGGGTTGCAGGCCAGGTCCCCGGTGGGGGTCGTGTGAGAGGCAACCACAGATGGATGTTTTTGTCTCTTTCTTTCTCCCTTCCCCTCTGTCTAAAAACAAATAAATAAAATCTTTAAAAAAAAAGAAAACAAGGAAACTATTGAAAATTGTACTCATACACCAAATGTTTTGAACACGCCAGATAGTTTTCCTGAAAGGGATTGTAACTGCGAATTGGCATGTGTCGCCGTCCGCCATTCGGTGCGAAAGGCAGGGAATATGGTCCCTTTTCAGAATAAGGCCATGATAAGAATTTACATTTTTGCTTCTTTGTATTTTTTTTATCCCAAAGGAACCCTGAGAAAAATACCTAGCAAGCTCAAGTGGAAAACTTCCCCTTCAAAATAACCATCTGCGTTTTTCCACCTTCATTTTCTCGTGCAGTATCCGTATCGAGACTGTGACATCAGCAAGGTCCTGCTGCATCTGATTCACATCACAGTCAACACACTCAATGCACAGTACCATAGCTGCAAGCCCCACGCCACGGCGGGCCCTTTGTACAGCGACAACAGTAATATAAGCAGATACAGCGAGAAGGAGAAAGGTACTTTGCGTGTCTCGAGTCTGTGCTCAACTGAGCTTGACTGCGTGATGCATTCCTAGGCAGTGTTTCTCTCAGGAGGTAGAAGAGCACCCCTGGGTGTCATTCTGGAGTCAGAAAATCACTTCCTGCTTCGTTGATTTTTCCAACTTTCTTGTGAATGTTGCTGCCTTCATTTTTGAAAGAGGAGCATTCAAGAGAAATAATTAATATGCTTCTAAAGTCCATTTTATAAGAGATGGTGTTTGGTACAAAGTGTCTGCTGTTTGGTTAAGGAGCCTTTGTAAGCCTTTTCCTACGTGATGGGAACGCCTTGCTTTGGGCTGTGCGGTGCATCTTGGTCGGCACCCCGTGGAGCCACGGGACCTTGTCGGTCTCTCTTTTGCTCCAAACTCTGTGCTCACAGATTTGAGTGGAGTCTAAATTCGCTGAAGTGCTTTTTCCTTGCTGCCTTATTCAGTACAAATTGATTTAAGGCAACAGCAATGAAATATTTTTGCTGCATAGGTTTACATTATTTCTGATATTGACGTTTTTTATATTGATAGCTTTTCCATGAAGCAGGCAGTAGAATAAAACTTTAGAGTAAAACGGTAGCCTGAAAGTTTTTAGATGAGAGCTGAAGAGCCAAGTGTATGTCTTGAGTGCATGTCATGGGGTGACTAGACTTGTAATAAAGGACATCATCAAGTTCAATCCAGGGAGAAAGCCAAGTGTCCCGAGACCCTTGGGGCTATTAGTGTCGTGCGGTGGTTTGGTTGACTGCCCCGGAAATACCTCAGTGGGATGGATTGGAGCCAGCGTTCCTTCCATTGTTGGTTTATTGCCGCAAGGTCAAGGGTCTAGGCTGGCCACAGACACAACTCCAAGTCCTAAATTTTTTAGTTCTGGTACCAATCAGATTCTTTCTGAAGAACATCCTGTCTACCAGTGTAGGACCTCGTTTCTGGGACGTTGGGCAGATTCAGTCACACTGCGGATGTCCTCGGTGTGGGCTCAGTGTTTGGGCCGGTCCCGGATGAACCTTTCTGCGTGGAGGGTGGGGTGACATCCTGGAAGCTTTCTGTCTCTATAAATCAGCGCAGTTGAGAATTATGTTAAAGTCATGGAATAGGAATTGCACAACTATTTCCTCAAAAAGCTGTGTATTTTAAAGGAGAACATTTTTTATAAAGGCAATAAAAAATAAAACCAACCACTGTTGCATCGCCCCCAGAAACACAGGAATTTGATCAGCTTTCCCATCTTTGTGCGAGTTCACTGGGAGTTTTGTATCCATTTTGATTGTTAACATTTATTTATTTTTATTTGACAAAAAGATTAGCATTCTTAGTTCATCTAACATCTGCTTCAAATGTCACTGACTTGGAGACTCTTGTGTGTTAGGACAGGGTCAAACTGAACTCTGTCTGTACACCCCTTGTAGTCAGGGAGTCTTAAAGAGTCGTAATTGCACCCAAGTCTCACTTTGGCGTGTAGGTAGGCAGGTCAATTCCATTGATTGAGATACTTATAAAGTGCATTATAGTAACCTTTTCTCTTCTTGCTTTGTACATACACGACTTTGGCCTTTCCAAAGCATGAAAGAAGAACATTTGAAACTAAGTAAACTTTATGAGTGGCCGTGTAGCAACCCTTCCCTTACTAATATGGTTTTGGGTTTATCTTTGATTCAAAAGTGGCCAAATGGGGACAGAAGAGGGCAGAGAAACAAGCCCGACAGGCGCTCTAGTGCCCAGTGTGTTTGTGGAGCCTCAGGAAGACGAGTCAAAGATTCTTTCGGGGATGTGTAATAGTTACGCCCGGCAAACTCCTCGAAGACTCTTCACTAGGGGGAAATGTTATTTTCTGTTTTCTTTTTTCCTTTGTTTACTCTTTCAGTCCATAATCATTTGTGGAGCGTATGAGATGACCAGCGGCTTTTCTAAGCTTTTTCTGTGTGCCGTGTGTTTCATTACCAAATGTAGAGTACAGTATTTTGCATTCACAAAGTCTAAAGTGCATGTACTGTTAGGCTGTGTCTATACCAGTTCTCAAATCCCAGGAAGGCACATATTTGTGGAAAGAGTGAGAGCCACTCATTGTGTTTAATTTTCTTTTTTTGCCAAAGTAGCCTGAAAATTCACCCAAAGCAGGGATGTCGAGCAATATCACGAGTTCCTGACATGTATGTGTTAGCTGGTTTCAAGTGCACCGGAAAGCTTCTGCGTGAAGTCTCTGTGGGAATATTGAGGTGCCTCTCTTGCAAATGCTGCCAATTGTCACATCGAAAAGGAGGGGCAACCTTGTCACAGGTTGCTCTATTCAACACGTGGATGACTTGATCTGGGCGAAGGGCCCAGCCATGGCTGGGCTTGGGCTGGTGTAGAAGCCACCCCAGACGTGGTTCTGTGTGATGCTTTCATTGAAATGCTTGTGTAGACACAGCCTAAGAGAGAATAACCTCTTAAGTGTAATTTTGACTTTCTCTCCCCAATTAGAAGAAGATAGTGTTTTTGATGAATCTGATATTCATGACACACCTACTGGACCCTGCAATAAAGAGTCTCAAACTTTTTTTGCAAGATTGAAAAGGATAGGCGGCAGCAAAATGGTGAAATATCAGCCGGTTGAGATGAATGTGCAGAGAAGTATGAATTTTTTCCTCTTAGTCATTTTATGCAGAAATGTTGTACTCTACTGTTTGTTTGGGGTGAAATCTTAATTTTATTACGTTACAACACATTTTAATACCGTTGATTTTATCTATATGTATGCACAAACAGTATATATATACATCCACATTTATATATATACGTGAATTGACAGATACATCATTAATGTCATGACTGTCCTAGAGGGCCATTGCTTGATTTGATTTGTTGCAAAATGTTTGCTTTTCTTCCACACAATTTGAATACATTTTCCTAGCTCTGCCTTGGCCAAAAGTGATCCCCTCTCCTGTGTACAAATGAACAGAGCTGAGGAATTATCCCGAAGCCTGATTTTGGAAATACAATCTTACACTGCCATTGTGGGTTCTGGCATTCCAAAGGTTTCTGGTTTTTGAAATTAGAGTGAACCTTACAAAAACTTGGCCGGAAAGTCAGTGTGGCCTTCTGGTGGAGCTGGGGTTGTGGTTTATGCCAATTGTATGCCCAAGTACGAGGGGGAAAAAAGAATGGTGAAATCTCCAAGTGAAACAGTACTAGCTTTTTCTGTTTTAATCAGGTGAAATAGAGCTGGCTGAATATAGAGAAACGGGTGCATTACAAGACAGCATTCTCCACTGTGTGAGAGAAGAAAGCATTCAGAAAAAAAAGCTGCGCTCTTTAAAACAAAAATCTCTTGATATAGGGAACGCAGACTCCCTGTTGTTTACATTAGACGAGCACCGTAGGAAGTCCTGCATAGACCGGTGCGACCTAGACAGGCCTCCCGCCCAGGCGGCCTACATCACGCCGAGACCGCACGCCCCCGGACGTCCCCGCCAGAACTCTGCTGCAAGGCCCGACGGTGCCGAAGTCGCCAGGAACCCTGCCGCGGAAGGTTTTCAGGACACGCGGAGGCCCGTCATACCAGAAGTTAGGTTAAACTGCATGGAGACGTTTGAGGTCAAAGTTGATTCCCCAATAAAGACTGCTCCTAAAGAGGATTTGGATCTGATCGACTTGTCCTCAGATTCGGCGTCGGGGCCCGAGAAACACTCTGCACTCTCGACATCTGACAGCGACTCCCTGGTGTTCGAACCTCTTCCCCCTCTCCGAATAGTGGAGAGTGACGAAGAGGAGACCATGGACCAAGGAAATGACGGTGCCTCAGGTAAAAATGCCGCCTCCTCACCCTCCCTCCCCAGCCACCCGTCTGTCCTCAGCCTGAGCACGGCCCCCCTTGTGCACGTAAGTGTGGAGGACTGTTCCAAAGACTTTTCCCCAAAGGACTCAGGAAATAACCAGTCAGCAGGCGACAAGGACTCCAGTCTCATAGCTCTGGAAGACCCTCCAGACGCTGCAGAATCATCAAAGCCAGGGGGGCTGCAGGAGGTGCCTTGGGGCAGCCCGCTGACACTCAAACAAAAACGGGACCTCCTTCAGAAGTCATGTGCTCTCCCCGAGATATCACCAGACCATAACCTCGAGGCTGACCTTGAGGAAGAGATGCTGGGTGGGCTGATGCCAAGTTCAGGGGCAAAAACCGTCCTCCTTAAAGTCCCTAAAGATGCCGAGAGTCCAATGGAAAGTGAGAAGCCCGACACCAGTGCTGAGTCGGATACAGAACAGAATCCGGAGAGGAAGGCCGAGGAAGAGGGAGCTGAGGAATCTGAGTTTAAGATTCAGATCGTCCCCAGGCAGCGGAAGCAGAGGAAGATCGCTGTCAGTGCCATCCAGAGAGAGTACCTGGACATCTCCTTCAACATCCCAGACAAACTGGGGGAACAGAAAGAGCCAGGTAAGCCAGCTCCCGCCTCTCCCTCCTCCCGGCCTTACATTCGAGTTTGTGCATCTTACTTGTTAGGGCCTTGGCGCTGACTGTGCATAAATTCTCAATCTTATAATGTCAGGGAGTGACATTATAATTGCTCCATAATCACCCCGAATCCTTCCTGCCGCATTGCACGCATTGGATTCAGATGCAGTTCTATGGGCTCCATAAATGTTTCTGTATCTATTGTTTTTAAATTCTTGACCATCTTTGGCAGCAAGAGGCAATGGTTAATTCATATCAAGATATTCCAAATATCATTTCAGCCTTCTTCTATCAGCAAAAGCCATTCATTTGAACTCTCTTTGCTTTCTTTTTCCCCCTCCTGCTCTCTACTTTAGTGAGCTGTGGTAGAGTCTGACAGAGGAACAATCTTGATGGGCTAAAATGAAGCAGAGCGCTTAGAATAATTAAGAACTGACTGTGCAATCATTGAGGGCCACGGCTGATTGTGTATTTTAACCAGTGTCAGCAATCTGGTGGGCATGTGTGCTCTCAGGGACCACCACGACAAAAAGGCCTAGCTGCCCAGTTACAGCTGAGACCCCAGTCCGTGGACCCCACTTGATGGTGAAGTTGTCCCCCAGCACACGGATTTCCTGCCTCGAGTGCCATTGCCTGTGTCTCCTTAGAGGCACCATTTCTAAGAAAGAGGACTTGTAAACCTGGCGAGCCAGACATCCACCTCCTCCCCAAACCCGGTCTTCAGCAGTGTTCCCATAGTACTGATCTCGCACTTCTTCATCTCTCAGCTCAGATCTAAAAAAAAAAAAAGAGTGGGACTTCAAAACCATGGGATTGGTTAGGTTTGATTATTTTACTAGCTCCAGAGACTCTAGCGTTGAGAACTGGCAAAGAGCTCAGAGACCCCATCGTCTAGAAGAGGGCACTGGCACCGCGGAGGTGATGTGCCGCGCCCCAGGTCCCACCGCCAGGCAGTGGCGGTGCCAGGACTGCCTCTCCATTCTAAGTCCCACTTCTCCCACGGCCCCGCACAAAAGCCGCTCCTAAGAGAAAGGGCTAGCTCCTTCATTTGCCCGGGTATTTCCTGAGGTTTCTAGCCGTTCTCTACCTCGTGGGACAGAGCTGTGCACCTCAAAGGGGCTCTGTAAAAATCTGTGGGATGGACATTAGTGTGTTTCTAAGAGGTCATGCTCCGGCCAGGCAGGGGGAGGAAGAAGATCCTGGTAATAACAAGAAAGTTTAAGACGGTTTCTAGGGAAACTGGGATAGCTGTTTATTGTTTGGAGCCAGGAAAACTTCTGTATATAGATAGAGGAAGGAAACCAGGGAGGAAATTGGTTTTATATTAATACGCTTGTTACTAGAACAAGAGGAAGGTATCTGACAATTATAATAACATGTCCTTAAACATTTTATAATATACATTGTACAGTCATAAGAAGCTTGTGTAGTGGCCCATCTCTCGCAGACGTACAGATCTGCCCATCCTTGCTGGGTGTGGGCAGGAGGCCCATGTGCCCAGAGTAAGACTCAGCTTCCCCAGACCTGCTCGCCTCTGTTGGCTGGAGTCCAGGGAGGCCAGGCACCTACCTCTCCTCACCCCTCCATGCGCACAGCCTTGCCTCTGCTGACCGCCTCGTGTCCACCAGGTCCAGTCTCATTGCGTGCTTTCTCTCGTCCACGTCAGTCCCTGAAGGAAGCCCTAGGCCACCCTTCATCTCCCTCACTCTAATTTCCGTGAGGCCTTGACCGTCTCCCCTTCTGGATCTTTCTCCTACTGTATGCCGATTTCTGAAACCCTACCTCGGTCAGAAGAAATTCATGGTCCCTCAAGAGCAAACTCCCTTACCTGCTCTCTCCCCTGACGGAAGGTCTAATAGAAACCCAGCTGTCTCCGAGGACATGGCTTTCCCCACAGCCCTGTGCCCTAGGGTGGGGTGGGCGGTAGGCATCTTCCTGCTCCTCACTGCCCCCTCCAGGCCCCGCCCCCTGCCCCGGGAATATGCTCCCAGTGATGCAAGAGGCACAGGAGAGGAAGCCCTATTGCGCGGGCGCTTTGCAGGCCTTTGGTCACGTTATGCCTGCAAACATTCAGTTAGCTGAAAAAAATCACATGGCTGAACCCAAAGTCAGGAGGGGAAATACACTGTACCTGTTTAGTGGGAGGAACTTCAAAGCTGCATGGCAGACAGCATGGATTCAGGGAAGAGTAAAGTATTGGGGTGAACTCTCCCCAATGTTGCATGGTACACGCTCATACTAAAAAGTTATCTGTGGTTCATCTGAAATAAATTTTAACTGGGCATCTTCTGTTGGATCTGGCCACCTTACTCCACCCTCATATTATATCCAGAATCTGGCCCCTTCTCACTGCCTCCCCTGCCTCTGCCCTGGTCGAAGCAACAGTCATCTCTACCTGGGTCACTGCCATAGCCAACTAACTAGACCCCTGTCTTCTACTCTTGCTGACTTTGTGTCTTCTCAGCGTAGCAGCCAGACTGGTCCTTTAAAACATGGAATCATCTCGTTCCTCTGCTTCAAACCCTCCACGGGCTACCCATTTCTTTCACAGTGAAAGCTCAAGTCCTTAAGTTCCTGGAACGCTGCGCGTGGTCCTGATTCTCACGAGCTCTCTGACTTTATTCTGCACCGCTCTCTTCATAGGTCTTCTGCTCGGCCACAGTGGCCTCTTCCATTTCTTGAATAGTATTTATTTCACGTTCGATACAGTCCCCATTCTTAAATTACTTATGCTTTAGCGAAGTTATAGACAAGTCAATAGGAAATTACATTAGAGTATGTTAGGCTCGGGAGAGATTAAGGACAGGGTGCTCTGGAATTCCATAAGACCGGCCCAGTGTTTTTGTTTGCATTTTTTGGGGGGAGGAACCCTAAACGCCTTCCTGGAGGAGGAATTTTCTGTGTAAATTGAGGTGTAAATGATGAGCCGGTGGAATGATATGTGTGGAATGAAGTGTAAGCGTCTTTAGATATTAGACGAAAAGGGATTCGGGGGAAGGTTCAGGGACCTCCTCGCGGGCAGGCAGTGTGAGCACGCGAGCCTCAGTCTCGCCATTGTGCTGTCCTTAGTCTCCGAGGGGCGTGTCCACAATGCAGAGTGCGATGTGTGAGCCGTCCGGCAGGGAACTCTGAGCCCGCTTTGTGTGTGACTCCATTTGAGTGATTAGCGGGGTCTGAAAGCATACAAGGGAATATAGTGGGTACAAGAGCAGAATGGGTGGGTTAGGCAGGAGGGGGAAAGGTTCTAGAGTTTTAAATAACGTTTATTTTAAAGGAATGTCCTGAGTGTTAAGTAATGTGTGTGTTTGTAGATCCCTCTGCTAAAGCACTCTCCACCCTGGAAATGCCGAGAGAGTCCTCGTCCGCCCCTACGTTGGAAGCAGGTGTGCCAGAGACAAGCAGCCACTCTTCCATATCAAGTAAGACTTCTTGTCCATTGACTGTGGAACATTATCTGCTGCATTAGTTTCACTTTTCACACTCCTGGTATTTTTTTTCTTTTTTTAATGTGTTAGCTTCCTAGGTGACTGTGTGTTGTATGGTCTCAGAGACCTTGAGGCAGAGGCTGGCCTTTCTCAACATCTCGAGTGTTCGATGAACCACTATGGTTACCGACGGGCCAAGAACCCTAATTTATTAAGGAACAGTCACTGAATTGCATCATTCAATAAAATAATAATTATATAGTACAAGCCTAAGCATACCACAGGGAACTGGTTTGGGACGAGTGGAAAGCATTGCCTATGGCAGAATTTTACACGGATCCCTTTAGTTTGAGTCACCTTCCTCACTGACAAAATTTTATCTTCGTTATCATAAAATAAATGCATCTGGTATCTTATTCCAACATCGTGGTTGGTTCAAGACTTTTTGGATCAGAAAATAAAAATGGCCTAAAATTTTGTAGGGTCTCTAAGAGGCGACTGTTTGGAAACTGCCTTCTGTTGTTGGGTCCTAGATTTTGTCACGAGGTGCTTGAGTCCCACCGAGGTGAAGATGAGGGCGTCCCCCCCGGCTCGGGGTGGGGGGGCAATGAGGACACTTTAGAATAGGAATTTGTCTGCAGGAATCAGATGCAAACAGAGGGGCAAGTTCTGCAAACCCTTGTCACATGTTCCATGGAGATGCTGCCCAAGGAGCGGTTAATTTTCATTTGACTCTCTTGAAATGAGGAGGATTCTGAAAAAGTCAGATAAAGATCTTAAACGCTGGACTGGTAGTATGGAATGACTTTCTCATCTTCATTGTTCATTTGTTCATGCATTCGTTCATTCAGCAACTATTTATTAAGTGTCTGCTGGGTGCCAGGCACTGTGCTTGGCACTGGGGATCTAATGTGGATAAACAAGACACCCCTTCTCAAGGAGTCTACGGTCGTAACAGTAGTAAGAGCCACCATTGATTTGACATCCGTCACATGCCAGGCCCCACGCTAAGCAGTTGACACATGTTGTTACCTTGTTCGGTCCTTACGTTAGCGCTGCATAGCAGGTGTTACTGGCCCCTTTATAGGTGAGGAGACAGAGCTGCAGAGGGGCCGGATGGCTTGCCTGAGGTCACACAGCTACTACTACTAAGTGGTAGAGACAGGAACTGATACTAGGTCTGTCTGACTTTTTAAGCCCATGGTCTTCCTAGCACACCACACTGCCTTGGAATAACTCAAATTGAGTTATAATAGAGGTCATAGGCGTTCTAAGAGTTTCCAGTGACTGTTATTTGCCCCTTTGGTTAGTTCTGAATCTAGTTGTTCTTGATTTATCACAAAAAAATCTGTTTGATAACCTGATATAACACCCATTTTTAAGTCTACGCACAAAAATCATGAAAGCATTATTTTCTCCTCTTAATTTGCATGAGTCATCTAAGAAAAGTGAATTCTAGTTAGAATTCCAAGCTGGATATAAAAGTGAATTCTAGTTAGAATCCCAAGCTGGATATAAAAGTGAATTCTAGTTAGAATCCCAAGTTGGATATAATGGGGGAGAGGATGACTAAGTCAGTTTGAGTTCAGCTTGAGCTAGTTAACTATATCGTAGCATAAAAGCATCCAATGTGTCGTAACCCTCGGAACATGAGTGAGGGAATCCATAAAGCTTCCCTCATGGATTTATTTATTTATTTATTTATTCTTGTTAGCTGGATACATTTCACCTTTTTGTTTGTTTGTTTTTGCCATGGAACACTGTCTGCAGCAGAGGGGCCGGGCATCGTAGTCTGGTGGTTAAACAGTGTGTTCGTGTAAACCAGCACGTTATCCTTCAGCCCAGAAAACCCCAATGGCACGTACCCTACTGAAATCCAGGACACCTCCAACATCTTCTCTCTCTGTTTTTCTTTGTCGTCTTCTTTGGTTTGTGATAAACATTTTCAAGGTTTGTCCCAAAGAAGGCCATGTGGGCTTTTGGCCGGCGGAAGACAGTCGATCAGAACAGCTCTCGCACACTTACCTTCTCTGGGCTTGCAGCTGGTGTCTTATTTTTTTTCTCCAACTCATTTTTATTTAAAAAAAAAAATGCTCCAGCTATCAGTTTCACAAAATCTCTCAGGGAAACACAAGAGCAAGGTGCTGAGGTAAAAGACACCCGAGGCAGCTTTTTTTGGTGTGTTTTTCCTGTTAAAAGCCCGTATGGATTTAGCACGCACATCACTGGATTTCTGCCTCCCTCCTCCTCTTCACTGACAGCGCACACTGGGTGGCTTTCGGAGATGCGTTCCTGGAGGTGCAATGCCAGGCATCTGATCCCCTGAGCTAAACATTAGGGGTCTTATTCTCAGGGAATGCCGTTGGCTTTAAAAACAACAGAGAATTAGAGAAATTATTTGATCACTAGAGGTTTTAAATCTTTTTCTTTTGCCGCTAATTTTTAAATTTGCTAAATTTTCTAAAAGATTTTGATGTTTGCATTTTAAAGAAGCTGTACTTTTAAAGTGACTCATAAAATTACCAATCAGCCAGAAGAATCAGAGATTTTTCATATTAGTTTGCATCGTCATTTCCGCGAATTCAGTTAACATGGATCCCAAGACACAAGAATTTCTATCCTGTCCCTCTCTTTTCATCAGTTTATTAGCTGATCATTTTGTAGCTGAGCATGCCATGACCACCATGAGACCAACAGCATGCTAATTACATTAAAAAATGATGTTATAATTGCTTTCACATCACACCAAGTTGCTGCCTCGGTGGTACCATGATCGCGAAACCTGTGTGTAACCTTCAAGGCTTCCTGGGGGCCATACAGTCTTCCCCGTTGCTGCCATTGCCTTCGGGGTCATGTAGTGCAGAGCTTCTGTGCTGAAATTGTCCTGATGAGAGAGTGAATGACCACCCGTTCTCAAAAGTCCTGGTGTTTGGGATCATGTAGAAGCAGCACAGGAGTGACCTTCTGCCTTTCTCACAGGGCTGGTGGCAGGGACTGGGGGCACCACTCGCAGAGGAAAAGGGGAGCAGGAGGCAGGTGGCTTTCGCTCAGCAGTCTGCTGGCAGAAGTGCTTTTCATTATTTTTCTGGTTTGGAAATACGTACAACTTGACCTTTCATTGGTGGGATATTTGTCAATGCCTAACAGCAGGTGAACACGTTGCCGCTGTCTTCTGAAGCAAAGATGTGTGCTAGAATACGCGTGTGGAATGCTATTCGATTCCCCTTTGGGAGCGGTAGGCGGAGGCTCATCCAGAGATTGAAAACAGCATGTTTTTGTCTTATGACCACATCATTTGCTGGTTGGTTCCAAGTAGCATAATTTCATTTGCTTCAATTTCTCTCTAAAAATTGGGGTGGATGTGTGTTGTCCTGTTCCAAAATATACATGAGCACACACACGCACGCACGGGACACCCTGAGATACAACGGAGACGGAAACTGTTTATGCACAAGCTCCGTGAAAGTGAGTTGAGCTATAAATTCACAGTGTAAAGCTCTGTCCTAAGATCCTTTTTGCAACGTGGCAGAGTTTATGAATAAGAAGTTAATGACAGTAATCACGGTGCGGGGTAAACATTTAGAGTCTACAGCTAAGTGCGTGTAGGCGCCGTGACTCCCTTTACCAAGTGAAGGAAGGCAGCGGAAGAGCGTAGCGCCTCAGTCTTTCATTTGGGCAGGAGCGCACAAGATACCAAACAACTGTGAACAGTTGCTGGAGATTCAGTTAAGATTCTATATGGATGTGTAGCAGATTGATTCTCCCTAGTAATCATCTCCTCGTTTCCTCCATATAGCTCAGTATAGGCAGATGAAAAGGGGATCCCTGGGAGCTCTGACAATGAGCCAGTTAATGAAGCGACAGCTGGAACATCAGTCTAGCGCCCCCCGTAACTTCAGCAGCTGGGACACTGGTGGGTCAAGCTTTTTCTTCTTGTTCTGCCTTTCAGATTAGCTAACACCACTTCCCCTGGGTCCCCTATACTGCTCCCTTGCTAAGGAATGGATTTTCTCTTGTGCTTTGTGGTTCAAACAGTTTTTTTTTTTTTTTTTTAAAGAAACCCTAGGATAATGAATAAGTGTTTTTATACTTTCCAAACGTCCAGAGCCACCACCTAAGCTGGTCCAACCCTTTTTTCCCCCTTAAGACCCAGATTGCAGATGGTAATTAGGTTATTACCTGGGAGTTAAATGATGCAAATGCAAAAAGAAGGGAATGGATCTGTGATTTTGTGATGCGAATTACAAATACAAACCAAAACACCGGGTCATCAATATTCTCTGTTTCATAAATCATAAAGTACCCCAAATAAGGGGCTTAACAATAATAATAATAACCAATGGCAGCTTAGTGGTGTCACGATCTGCTGGTAGGTTTGGGAGTGTGAGCCCAGTGTGTCGGTCTGCAGGGTCACTACGCCGCAGCAGCGCACCCTCATGCCCATTCAATGGAAGTGCACCCAGCCTCAGGCTGTGGCGTGTCTACTACCCACGACCACCCTGCATTTTCCACACTTTGTCACCACGTTCTCTCTGCACCCATGCCACTTTCTGAAGCCAGGAGTTCTTGCCCCCATCCTGCTCTTTTGAGTGTCTGTGGTTTTTTTTATTTGTTTGTTTTCTTTTTTAATTAAATGGGTCATTTGGGTTACAGGATTATACATATAAAAGTACTTTGCAACATGCATGCACTAGGAAAATATCAGGGTTTATCACTCTGGTCTGGGGGCCAGTACTTGGACTGATCTAATTTAGTATCTTGATTGGTACTTTCTGGCTACAGTTGTATGAGATTATTTTACTATTCTGCCTTATGGCCAGGAATTAAATGCGCACAGAGCCTAAATCTTAAGATATTGATATTTTTTCAAAACCCTAATAGTTATGTACATTTCAACTTATTCCCACCCTTCCACCTTCTTAAAAAAAAAAAGAAGCTGGTCTAGATAACTAAATCCCACTCACTATGCACAATCCTACATTTAACAACTAGTTCAGCTCTCCTGACCTTTCTAAGGGTTGTTAACATGTTAAAAGTTTAGTGTTTTATCTTTCTTTTAGTGACAGGTGGTAGTGAGTAATGACGTGGCCAAAAGCCGACAAGCAAGAGAGACAAGGAGAAAGACATGGGGTAACCAGTCTCGAGAGTTTGGGTGAAGCCTTTCTGTCCACATCAAAGAAGACTTTGTTTCTCTCTTTACTGAGATGAAGTTGTGTAAGGAACTGAGAATGAAAGCTACTGTCCAGTTAGCTGTTTAGTAATTAAACGCCCAGCTTTTGTTAGGTTGACGTGGGGGCTCTACAGAGTAGTTGGTCATTGTGCCATTTTCTGTAGCGAGTAGCTCAGCCTAAGCCAACCAACCAGACTCTGTCTACAGTTACAGCCCAGTTTGATGGACCCAGCAGAGATAAAAAGGCAAAGAGAGCTCAATTTCCCATCTAAATTTCAATCTTAAAAAATCTGCCCTGGCTGGTGTGGCTCAGTGGATCGAGCCCCGGCCTGTGAACCAAAGGGTCACAGGTTCGATTCCCAGATCAGGGCACATGCTTGGGTTGCAGGCCAAATCCCCAGTAGTGGGTACATGAGAGGCAACCACACATTGATGTTTCCCTCTCTTTCTCCCTCCCTTCCCCTCTGTCTAAAAAGAAATTAAGTTGTTAAAAAAAATCTACATGATGCCAAATAACCCATTTAACTGAATTTTCACTTTTCAACCCACTTAGCCTTGTTCATGTCTCTCTGGCTTCTCATTTCATACTTTCCACTTACGTGCTATCTGAATTTCTTTTACCTGGGTTTTCCTGTTCTTGTTTTCCATCCTCCAGGTTGGTTCTCTAGTCACCTTGTCCAAATAGAGCATCATCTCAACATTCTTGTTTTTGTCAGTGCCATAAAAGTTCCCCCCAAATCTGAGACCAGAGGAGAGTGTATGAATGTGCACTTCAGCATTAGGTGGCATGTCACTTCATACCACGTGTGCTGATGCAGTGACTTCCTCGTCTCCAGAAGAACAAATCTGGTCATGCGTGTAGACACACTGAGGCGGGCAGCCCAAAGCAGGGGTCAGGGCCGAGGCACCGCAGCATGCACCTGCTCACTCACACGGTGCCTGCCTCTCCTCCGTCCGTCCCTGCAGTCTGATGGCTCAGGTCTTTGCTTCATTTTTCATGTGAAACAAATGTGTCTGAAACGTTGCTCCTCCATTTCTGCCCCTGCCCCCTTATTCCTGCTTCTCGGCCCTCAGCCAACTGCCTGTCATTTCCTTGCTACCAGTTCCACATGGTTTCTGAGTGACCATTTTGGACAGTGCCCCAAATGATCACTTATGAATTTATCGATTTGCATAAAACATTTGTTTTATGGCTGTGCCATTGGCCTTTGATATTTTCCATTTCATATAAAGAGATACGGGATTTGAGTTTTTGTGGAGGGGGGATCTGGACTAATTTTGGATGACTTTAGATGTTCTTCTGCCTTTAATTGCATTTCATATCCCTGAAGAGCAGGTTTGTAGTGATAACCCCAACCAGCCCTACCCTAAAAAGTAGGATGTTTCCTAGAAATGTTAATAATCAACAATAACAATGGCCAAAAAATGGCCCCAAGAGATTATGGTTAAATTCTTCGTATTGTGAACCGTGCTAAATTGACCACGTTGAGCACTGAGATGCTCTGTTTATCCACAGAGCAGATACAGCCCGGGAAGCGCCTGTGCAACGTGCCGATGTGCCTCAACCCGGACCTAGAGGGGCAGCCACTGAGAACGAGAGGTGAGTGGAGCCACAGAATCTCCGACCGCGAGACACTGAGAGCAACTGTGTGTGTGAACTGTCGAGCCGTGCAGCCGGGGCTGAAACCTCTTGCTTCGCAGCCGCGTGAAGGGGCTCCAGCCTCTGCTCCAAGGCCTCCATGGAGCGGGAACGCGTGACATACCCTCTCTGAACGCGGCCGACAGAAGGCTCTTCCTCATACCGACTTTCTCACCCTCGGGGCCACATAAAACAACTCCAGTCTCTCTCCACAGCCAACCGCTGCTTACGCCCTCAGCCTTTTCTGGACCACGCACCCCGGGTCCTTCGGTGTTCCTCCCGATGTGTATTCGTTTCCATGTCATCTTGTGTCTGCTTCTCTGAGCGTGGTCCAGCTCATCTGTGTTCCTTCTAGAACGTTGAGATCGCTGATGAGTAGCTTCTTTTTAGCCATCTGAAATTGCACAGAATATATACTTGACTTTGTGGTGTTCGTAGGAGCAAGCTAAGAATGAGTCTGTGCTAAGGTCATCAGGATATGTATTTTCATTCAAAATTTGTCTCACGGCTAGTTAATCATTATGTTAGTTCCTTTCTAATTCAGAACGCAGGTTAACTTATTTGTAAAAAGCAAAGTAATAAAAATGAATTGTGATCGCATCTCTTAGCTAGTCCCTTAGATCAAGCAGGCCTACAGTTCTGGATCACAGCACTCTCCTAATTTTCCGGAGGAATGAGGGATATTTGTCTCCAGATTTTGCTAACATTTGTATGTTATTGAGTAGCAGTTTTTGTCCCTGTGTCTGACGGGAAGAGACTCATCTCATTGATGGACCCTACAGGAAAAGCTCTTATAAGCAGAAATCAGGGGGGTCGGACAGACCCTGGTGCGTGTCTGCGATCCGGTGATGCAGTTGGTAGCAGCACACGTGGAAGGAGGCGTTGAGAACAGAGGCAGACGGTGGGTGTCTTTCGGGGTAAAGCGAGGAGCCTGTTGATGCAGCCGGGGGCTGATCTGTGCAGGTGTGCTTTGAGGCAGCCAGCGCCTTCATACTTTCTCTTGCCTCCAAGACTCCCAAAGTGGCTTTTGTCAAAATCTCCAGCTTTGAAACTGGGCTTTGGGGGAGGTACCCTTTTTATTCTGCAGCTTCTAAGACCCTCCTATTTCTGTTCCTAGTTCCACAGAGCACGCACGTTGGGTATTTAAAGTAGGGGAACCAGAGGGCGTGGGGCACCAGAAGCATTGCCAGCAGTGGGGGGATCATGGGACGGCCTTTAGTACTGCAGACTCAGCAGTGACCCAGCTGTAATGAAAGGTCGCTGGGGTCTGTGCCTTCCTTTCTGCATTGCCCACCTTCTCCTGGCCCATTGCTCCTTGCTCTCACATCGTTAGCAGTGTTCAGGAATCCACTGAGTTGGCTGCTGCTGCCCAGTAACGTAACCCGTCCGCTCTTGGGGATGACTGCCGTGAACACTGCATCGCACATGCTGCGTTGTCTTTTGAAAAAGCAACTGCACGATGCTGACAACGCTGTCGTCTGTCAGAAATACCCCTTTGTTGGCATTTGTGTTGAATGGTAATTGGCATGAAACCACCCAAATGACCTCGATTCCCTCCCTTTTCTCGGCTCGAATTGTGATTTCTGTGTTGTGTAATAACAGGCAGTGATCTTCTGAAAGCTTTGAGTCGGAGGCTTTAAAACATCAGTTTCTTATGTTTCTAGTAGGACTGCGTACGTGTCACCAAACAGCTGATGGGCGGAGCGACTCCGCTCTCAGCGCTGGCATTTCAGAACCTGGCAGACGCGGTCTGTCAGCCGTCAAGAAATGTGGAGTTTGGCTTTAAACTTTCTGTGTTCGCCCTACTGCTTACTAATCAATTATGGCCTTTTTTTTTTATCTTGGCCCAGGTCTTGCCTTTTCTACTATTAATCAGTTTACACTTATGCTTACAATAAACACTGTTGCTTCCTCTCCAAGCTGCCGTGTTAGGAAAACGATTGGAGAGCTTCGTTAAGGATGCACTTGGGCCCACGTAGGAAAGGGTAATATCTGCGAAAGGGCTGACAAATATAGTCGTCAAATTTGCATTCCTGTTCGGGATCTTTAGATGTAATATACAGGCATTTTCAGGTGCTCGCCTTTGCCTCTGGGTCTGCAGGCCCCAGGCTTCTCACAAGCCCACGCTGTGGCCTCTGGTCGGCGAGGGAGTCCGGACATGGCCAGGCGGCGTTTTGATTCTCCGAAGGCTCGTGCCATTTCTTCTCCCTCGGATTGACACATGTCCCCCGCTCGGCTGGGTTCCTGAAACGTTTATGTGGACGCCTTTAGAAACCCATTCCCTGAATCGTTCCCTTTCACCTCTTTAAGGAAAGGTCCGCCAGTTTTGTTTTTCAGCCCCAAGTTCCCAGTTCCTTGATGAGAAACGGGTGCTTTAATGACCACTGGGTTAATCTGCTTTCTTTCCTGTTTGAAGAACTGCGAGTCTCAGGGTTTTCCTTGTTTGTTGGTAGAACAGGGCATTATTCTGGACCGGCATTTTGGGAGTCTTCTTGGAGTGCCTGTCCACACTCCCAGGGGACCTGCCCGGCCCTGCTGGTTTTCCTGACGGAGAGCTGTCTCTGGACTCCCCACGTGCACTTGTCGCTACAGCACGTTGTGGGGACTCCCGCCTCGGGTTTCTGTGAAGGTGTCAGAACCCCACATTTAAACTGTGTGGTACAGATTGGCTGAAGACACTGGATGGCTCCTTCCAAACACTTGATATTTTATTCTTAAATATTTCAGTTTAAAAAATGAAGTTTTTGGCTTTGGGGCTTATGATACTAATTTTCCAAAGTAGAAAACAGCCCTGATATTTCTTAGCGCAGTCATGTCTCCTGCTTAGAAGTGTGGCGTTGTGGGCTCTAGTTCCTTTCCCAAGTTTGCAACATTTTAGCGTTGGTGTATATTTGTGATTTCAGAAACAGTACCGTACGGCGGCTCCACTCACGCCTGGCAGATAAGGGTCCTAATTCATTTCAGGTACCCTTGAGTAAATTTCCCCCTTTCCCATCTTTGTCCTAGTACCCTGTTGGCACCTGAACTCTTTCTGATTTTTCTTCAAGGCCAAGAAGCCAAGAGAGAGAGATAGGAGTCTAGCGCTCACAGTCATTTAAGCAGAAAGAAATCACAGTCGCTGTTGAATTCATTTTGCTCTTGAGGGCTTTTTCACAGTGCTGTGGGCCTGTCCACGTTACCTGCCAGTGAGTGTGATCTTTGGGGGAACTGTCAGAGGAGAGCGGGGCTCTTCCTGGCCCCCAGAAGCAGCTCTCTATTCACCAGTTGTCCCTCTGCTGTTTGCCCAGGGGCCACCAAGTCCAGCCTGCTGTCAGCACCCAGTGTCGTCAGCATGTTCGTGCCGGCGCCGGAAGAGTTCACAGACGAGCAGCCGACGGTGATGGCTGACAAGTAAGCTCGCACTGCTCCTTCCCTCACGCCTTCGCAGAATTTGAGAGTGGGCTCCCCCAGCTGTGTGACAGCATCGAGGGGGTGTGCTGTCATTCGTCCTTCAGATGACGGTAGCCACAGGTGTTGGCATGCATTTATTATTCTAGAAACACAGTCTTGTATGGGCAGCTTCTGGTTAGGCCAAGGCACTTTTAAAAATCTGGACGAATGCAAATAATATCCACTTACTGGTTATCCCTAGCAATAATTTCATGCAAATAAAACCCCACAGTCAAAAGCTTCCTACTGTTGGCACGGGACTGAGCTGGAGACTTGGTCCGTGTTCCCGTTCTACCAGCAGAGTCCAATCTGGGGGTAGATTTGAGAATCTGCCAGCAGATTCTCAAACTGGGTGTATCGCTTCTTGGTCTGTCAGCCACCAGGGTCCTTTGCTGTTTGCAGGATAAAGTACAGACGCCTTAGCTTATGAAAGGCCCATCTGGTTGTGAGTGGGTGGCCTTGCCATTCGTCACCAGGCACTCTTTACCAAGCCCCCTCATCTTCTCCAGAGCATGCCTGCTGTGTTCCGTCCTCTGTGACTTCAAGCATGCCCTTCTCTCGGTACTGTCTCTGCCTGGTGAACTCCTATTCACGCTCCAAGACCCAGTTTCAGGCAGATTCCCACATTCCGTAAGGCAGAATTAGTCATGCCATTCCCCAAGCTTCCGCAGGATTTGATGCATCTATTTGTTCGCCCACTTACCCCAGGGTAGTTTAATTGTTTAGGCGTCAGCACATGTGTATTCTGCAGTAGGCTGTGCGTTCCTCAGAGTCTGGGACACTTTCTTCTGTATTTTGTGCTTTAAGCTCCCTCCACAGTGCCTGGCCCATAAACGCTTGTTCAGTGCATATGGTGAAGAATAAGATTTATAGGATTTCAGGTTTGGAGAGATCCCCATGGGCCGGGGAGGCTTCCTGGTAAAGGTGTTCCAAGTGACAAATGGGGCAGGCTTGCGACAGAGGGTGGGGTGGAAGGGGCTGGTGTGAAGACTCACATAGCTGGCCACAGCTGACAGTCACATGAAGTCACAGCTCACAGTCACGCGACGACGTGACGGTGCCTGTGTCAAACAGCTGCCTGGGCGTGTCCACGTGGGGAGCGCCTGGTTGCCTCGGGAGGACTCCTTTTGGCTCCTTTGGTATGATCTCCCCATTGCGTTATCCCAGTTTCTCCCAGTCGCCTTCCTGGTTGCCTTGTATACATTCTATTCCTCTTCATTTTTAGTCACAAATGTGAATCCTATATTTTTAAAAAGTCATTTTGTAAGGAATTTTGTCTATATATTGAGTTAGCAAAAAAGTTCGTTTTTTTTCTGCAAGATGGCTCTAGTAGCACTTAGTTGCCTTTAACTTCATTCAGAACAATGTTGTTAGATTGTATTGTGATAGCTGTCATATCAGCATGCATTTTTAAAAAACTTATCGAAATTGGTGAATTTTTATGTAGCCATTTTAATATTGAAGATGGAAGAAAATATGCAACAGTTTTGGCATATTATGTTGTGTTATTTCAAGGAAGGTAAAACACAACTGAAATACAAAAAAAGGTTTGTGCAGTATGTGGAGAAGGTGCTGTGACTGATCAGACGTGTCAAAAGTGGTTTGGGAAGTTTCGTGCTGGAGATTTCTCTCTGGACGATGCTCAACAGTTGGGCAGACCAGTTGCAGTCAGTAGCGATCAAAGTGAGATACTCATTGAAAACAATCAATGACCTACCAAGTGGGAGATAGCCAGACAGCCAACATATTCAAAATATCCAAATCAATAAAGTAATCGGTGAAAATGAAAAATGGGTCCTTTATTTTATGGAAAAAACTAAATGGACTTTTTGGCCAACACAATATGATATTATTTAGGAAGTTTTCAGATGGAAGGGTCACAACAGCGATCACAGCTCGGGCTCCCCGGCCCTTGCCAGCGGACCTCCCCTTCACGTTACACAGCTGCCCAGCCGTGGCTGCGCAGAGGGGCCTCGGCTTTGAGTGAGATGAATTGAATGGAGCCTCCGTTAAATCTGCAAAGGGCAGTGAGTTGTGAGTTACTTAACAGCAGGTGCCATTGCGCTTTACGTATTGCCCTCTGTAGGTGGGGTAAGTTTATAAAACTGACCTCACTGAGTGGTGGAGAAGAGACGGCAATTCAGGCTCCCTGGGCACCTTCTAGAGTATTCTATTGACTTGCTATCTCTCACCCATAAGCAGGACATTTTTAAATTTGAAAACTTAGGAAAGCTTCCATTTGTGTCAAGGCATTTTTAATTTCTAATTTCAACCAATGAACACATACCTAGTTTCTAACTATCCCTAGCAATTTCACAGGCCTGAAGTCCCTCAGCTAGAATCTGAATCTGTTAGCCCGACGGCCACTCATTGGGAAAGGAAGCAAGTTCCTGGACAGGCCAGGTGTTTGTGAGCTGAGAGAGCACGTTCAGTGCTCAAGGGAGCCTGCCCGGTCTCTGCCTCGTGTGCTGCTGTTTCTGCGTCGCTGCTGAGGGTGGCGTTGAGTTCTCCTGTTTTATCATTCACGTCAGACCACTGACCTCCTTTGGGGACCATTTCAAGACTCACCGGGAATGGCCGTATGTGTTTTGTTACCTGCTGAAGGCATGGTTGGCTTTCCTGGAAAGCATTCCTCTGCTTTCTTCGCAGGTGCCATGACTGCGGGGCCATTCTTGAGGAATACGACGAGGAAACCCTTGGGCTGGCCATTGTCGTCCTCTCCACGTTCATCCACTTAAGCCCAGACTTGGCGGCCCCGCTGCTGCTGGACATCATGCAGTCCGTGGGAAGGTGAGTGCCAGCTGCTGTTTCATTTGCTAGGAAGGAGTCTTCCTCAATTTATAGATTGGAAAAAAAACTACTGGTTCAAAATCGAAACATTCAGTAACCTTATCGATGCTTGCAATGTGTGGGATCTGCTCATGCTGATGCTAAAAACCCACTGGCCCAGACTTTTGGTTGAACTCCCAGCTGTGTAGGTCATGAGTCACAAGGACGCCGGAGGGAAACGCGCTGAGAAAACTCTGTCGTTTGCTGCGTATTACCCTGCGAGCCAATGTACGTAACGGTGCTCGGAACCGTGTGCAGTTCGGAGTAAACACTTCACGTGGTTTAGGTGTATGATCATTAATCTCTCTTTGCCCGTTTCGAGATGGCTCTCCGGGGAATTTGTAATCTTGGGGTGGCTCCCTTCATTATGCAGGTGAAGTGCTGGAAGGTGGGGGCGTAGGTGGAGGTGTAGCCGTTTCACAATTCTGACTCAAAAAGGAAGGATGCACACACTTTGGGAACAAGGCCTTCAGCCCAAGGGAAGGAAGATTAAACTTATCTGCTTTGAAAATTTTCATGTTAAGAAACTTCCATTTACTAGACAGGACCCAGGAAGAAAAGTGAAGTATTTCATGAATATAAGTGGCATTCAAATTCAGTGACAAATGTCGTCGTACCATGAACGACGTGTGGGAGGGGGTTGAATTAAGTTCCACATGAATGCACTAAGTTTCCAGTCTGTGCAGGCCCAGAGCTTAGGTGCTTTATGGTCTGTGGGCGTTGGCCAAGCTCCGGCTCTCAGGTGCTTTATCTGTGGCTTAGCTGTTGAAGAGAACAGAGGTGTGTGGAATAACTGGGTGGCCATACAAGACAGGGCGTGAGGCAGAGCTGTAACTCATGGTGTGAGTAGTAAGTGCTGTACAAGTTTAGGATGGAAATTACGATCTAGGGAAGTTCTCTGTGGAGCAGGTCATGGAAAAGCTGGATTCCGCAAATTCCTGGTATTTGAGGAAAGGAAAGAATGAATCTTAATGGAGCTAAACTTCAATCTTTTTTTTTAATGAAGAAATGCTAATTGCCAGTTAAAGACAGACAGGAAAGCATTAAAAACCCCTTGACCTTAAAAATACATGAGCCCTCTGTCTCCCTTCCCCCAGTTATTCTGTGGAAACTGTAGGAGTATATAGTCAGAGATGGTGTAACTGACAAACAGCCAATGCAAAAAGTGAGCGGTGAACACGGGGAGATGGAGAGATGACAAAAGATGAATTATTTCGTTTAAGCCCTTGATTTTAACCTAATCATTATGATCATAGTGTAAGTTTTGTACCAAGTATCAACAATGCTGTGGAATTGAGAGTTTTTGTTCACACGAGGTCACAGTTTTTGTCATCGATATTTTTCAGTTTTAATAGGTTATTGTTCTGGAAATACCAGAACAATAATTTGAAATAGGTTATCTAAGTTGTAATCATGATGTAGAGGGGTTTTATTTATGTATTTTTGTTTTAACATTAAGAGAGAATAAACTATATTCAAGCATGGCCAACTGTTAGGATTGGAACATATGTGCTTTGAAGTAAAGCAAAGGAAAAACAGTAGCAAATACATGTTTGCATGTATATACACATACGCATATATACGCGCACACACACACGTATATAAATCTTTACCTCTTTTAGGAAGACTAGCAAAGACTAGCAAGAGACAGGGAGAGAGCATTTAAAGCAAGCTTCCAGAATTCTTACCAACCTAAGCCCGATCACCAAACCCGCCAGGAAAACAGATTCAGCCGTCACCTGATTCAGGGCTTCCTGGCACGCCCCGGCTCCACCCGAGGTCATGCAGATGCACAGACGCTTGGTTTGCTTGTGTGCGGCCCACAGGAACTGTGTTCTAAGAGTAAGGAGGTTCAGCACGACCCTTTCATGTGTCCCCCAAGCCTTTCTACATGATTTTGTATTTTGCTCTCTATTTACATCCCTCTTAAGACTTACCTACTCCTCTTTCTGGATACAGCCTTCAAGGTCATGTTTTCTGTGCCCTTCACGACTGTGGATTTCATTTGCTGGGGTTTATCTTTTCACTGCAGTCTCATTAGCACGAGAGGGCCCGCGACCACGGCATTTGGGAATGGCGCGTGGTGTGGTGGTTGCTGGGCCCGCTGTTCCTCTCCAAATGTGCTCTTGGCTCACCTCACTCTCTTGTGGTCTCAAGCAAATAAATCTGTAGTGTTCTTTTCGTTTGTTTCTTCAGGATCTTACCGATCAAGGCAGGTTTTTCTAAACCCACCAGTTTAGTATATTCTCTCTTTTTATACATATAGATTATTTCCATGTGTGCAGAACCATATAATTATACTCTTCAAAAATTACATATTATACAGTATATTGATTACTTAACCTAATACATTTCTTAATATGTCCTCTCATCCAACAAATAGCTGACAAATACCCCTGACTTCCCATTTTACTATCTTAGAGAGGCTTTCACGGTTGGTGATTTGTTTGTGGTTAGGTTCCAGAGGTTGTGTACAAAGAAGCGAGTATCGAGTTGAGTTAACACAGGGAGGGATTGGGTCAGACGCTGTTCTGATACCTGTCTGACCCGGCTGCAGAGGCCATTCTGTAGATGGGCCGGGTGATAGTAAACCAACCTCACTGTATGCATTTCCATGGGAATACCTGAAATGATGCAGAAATCAGGTCGCAGGGACTAGGTTAGGTTGAACCCTGGAGACTGACCACCATGTGGGCCCTTCTGTCCCCGCGGTGCGCATGCATTTCGTCCTGGAGACCTCAGGTAGTCATGTGACTCTGTCTGCTTTATTTCCTAGGTTGGCGTCCAGCACTACTTTTTCCAATCAAGCGGAAAGGTAAGGTCCTACAGTGAGCCCAGATCTCACTTTCTTTTTGTCTCCTGTGCTTGGTTATCCCATTTCTAAAAACCAGAGTGTCCAACATGGAAGGAATATTATTAGGTTCAGTTGCAGCTCCAGAGAGCACTTGTTCATGTTCCGTTCACACCCTCATTCATTCATGCATTCATTCATTCGTTCATGTTAGTCAGTAAGTATTTTTCAGCCCACTCTGTCCAGCATTGTGCCAGGTGCTTAGGTTTCAACTGGGGCATAACTGACATGATTCCTGCCCTTGTAGGGCTTACAATCTACCTGGGAGACAAAGATGAATAAAATATTTACACATATTTATAACTGTAAACAGTGCTAAGTGCTATGAACAAAAAGTGTAGTGAGCCGTTTATTTATTCAACAAGTATTTATGGAGTGACCACTAGGGACTGAGGGTACAGTAGTTAACCAAACAGCCGATTCTGGCTCTCGCAGAACTTATATTCTAGTTGAGGAGGCAGACAACTGGTAATGTAATTTTGTACCATTTAGTGCTAAATGCTATGAAAAATAATCAAGTCAGTCCAGGAGAAAGAGAGCTCCTGGAGGTGGTGTTCTGGATCTACTGGTCAAGGCAACCTCTGAGGAAGTGGTGTTGGACAAAACCGGAAAACGGGGAGATGCACCCAGGCAGCAATTTATAGAAAGAATATTCCAGACAGAGGAAGCAGCAAATGCAAAGACCGTAAGTCAGGAAAACACCTAGTGTGGTTGGGGTAGAAGATGAATGTGGGCTGGAGCGCATGGGCCTGGAAGGAGGGGCAGGGACGAGACGGGAGAGGTGATGGGAGGCCAGGCCGGGTAGAGCCCAGGAGGCGGTTATACGATGTCCTGCTTCCACTGAGCGAAGCCGGGAGTGAGGAGTGACGTGACTCCTCTTGTGTTTCGAAAGGACCACTCTGGCTCCTGAGTTGAAAACAGGTCATGGAGGAAAGCAGGTCAAGAGCAGATGCAGGGAAGCCAGGTTGGAGACCATCTCAGTGGTGCTGGTGCAAGATAATCAAGGCTTGGTTTAAGGCAGTGGAAGTAAGGTTATAGTCAGGAAATATTTTGAAAGGAGAAGCAACAGAATTTACTGATAGATTGGATGTTAGGTGAGAGAGAAAAAAATAGGGCAGAATGACTCATAGGTTTTGGTCTGAACAGCAGGGCGGCTGAGTGTACCATTCACTGAGATGGGCCTGTCTCCGTGAGAGATGAGTGAATACATGATAGGCAGACCTGGGGCGAAGCAGGGGTGAAGGAGAGGAGGGCTTCCCTTAAAGTGTGATGTTTAAAATATGATCTGAAAAAAATGATCTGGGTTTAACCGCAAGTAATTATGGGAAGAGCATGTGCAAAGGTCCTGAGGCGGTACAGGACAAGGTGTGTTGGGGAACCTATGGAAAGGCCAGTGTGGCTGCAGCGTGGTAATGCAGGCCCTTGCTGAGATGGGCTCATCACATAGGACAGTGCGTATAAACCACATTAAATGTTCTGGGCTTTCTTGGAGCAGCAGGAAGGCCACCGAAGGATTTTTAAGGAGCAAAGTGTGTGTGTGAGTGCGTGTAGTGTGTAGGAAGGCTACTTGGCTGCTTTGGGGAAAAAGGACCAGAGGACAGCAGGAGCAGCTACTGTGTATGACTTTGGGTGCATTTATCTCTGCTTTAGCTGCTCATCTATGAAAGAGACATGCTAATACAAGACTGTCTTGTGCCTTTGGGCATCATCGTGAGGTTCGAGTGATACAGCATCTGTGACAGCGTCACTGTAGCAGATAAGATAGTTCACTGCAAGGAAGGTTTGCTCTTCTTTTTCATGCTCTATTGAGTCATAGAATTTCTTGTTGTGTCTTTACTTTTTCCTCTAACAGTTTATTATGAAAAGTTTTAAACATACTGCAAAATTGGGAGAACTTTATAGTGAACACTCATGTACCCATCACCTAGATGCTACAATGAACATTTCACTTGCTTTATCACATAGCCAGCCATCTAGCCATCCTTCCACCCATCCATTAATCCATTTTATTTTTGGATGCATTTCAAAGTAATTTTCAGGCATTAGCATACTTCCCCCCCATATTCTTTTTTTAAATCCTCACCGAGGACATACTTACTGACTTTAAAGAGAAGGGAAGGGAGGAGAGGGAGAGAGAGGGAAATATCGATGTGAGAGAGAAACATCAATTGGTTTCTTCTTGTATGAGCCCCAACCAGGGACTGAACCTGCAACCTGGGCATGTGTCCCTACCGGGAATCGAACCTGTGACCTTTAGGCTTATGGGACGACCCTCCAACCCACTAAGCCATACTGGCCAGGGCCCCCCTATATAATTTTTTAGCAAATTTATTAACTAAAGTTCAATTTTTGTTTGTGTTTTTTTTTCTAATGCAAAATTCACATTAAAAACTATACATATCTTGTCTGTCCATTAACTGAGTTTTGACAAATGCATACACCTGCATAACCCAAACACCTGTCCAAATCTAGGGCATCACCATCACCCCCAGAAAGTCCCCTCATGCACCTTCCCAGCCAATCTCCATGCTCACGGAGGCAGACACTGTCCTGGTGTTTTCCACTGGAGAACTTGATGTAAATGGAATCGTGCTGCATGCGCTCTTCTGCGTCTGACTCCTTTTACTTAGCGTGATGCTTTTGAGTTCTTCCCTGTTGTTGCATGTATCAGCGGTTAGTTTCTTTCTCAGGGCTGAGTAGTAGCCCATAGTTTGTTTATTCGTTTTTCTATTGAGGGACATTGTGTTTTATCCAATTTGGGGTGATTATGAAACTTTTACAGCATTCTTACAGAAGCCTATTTTTGAACAAATGTTTTTATTTCTCTTAGGTAAATACCTAGGAATGGAATCATTGGCTTGTACGATGGAAGTATGTTTTAGTTTGTGAGATACTACCAGAACTTCCCTTTAAAGTGATTTTGTATTCCCACTAACAGTGTATGGGACTTTGGTTACTCCGTATCCTTGCCAAAAATTGGTGGCCTTGGTCTTTTTAATTTTAGCCATTATAGTTCTAATTTGCATTTCCCTGACTAGTAAATGCTGTTGAGTATATTTTCAAGTACTCTTCATAGCCCTCCGTAAATCTTTTCAAATCTTTTGCACATTTTTAACTGGGTTTTTGTCTTTTTATTATTGAGTTGCAAGGTTGCGTTATATATCCTGAATACCAGGCCTTCATTAAATATGTTTTGAGAATATTTTCACTCAGTTTGGGGCTTGCCTATTCCTTTTCTTAATAGTGTATTTTGACGAGAAGTCTTTAATTTAGATGCAGTCTAGTGTTTTACAAATTTAAAACAATTTGTAATTACTGCTTCCTGTTGTTTGTCTAAGGAACCTTTGCCTACCCTCAAGTCAAGAAGATATTCTCCAAAGTTTTACTTTAGAAGTTTATGTTTTTAGCATTTATATGATCCATCTCAAATTAAATTCTGTTGGGTGGTGTGAGGTGGGGGTTTGTTGTTCCGTCTCAACCAGGTAGAAATGTAGTTATGTCTTTGCCATTAAAAAAATGACTTTCCCTTTACACATTGGATCACTTTGGGGTCTGGTAAAAATCAGATACCACATTAGGGTCGAGCTGTTTCGAGGTTCTCTGTCCTGTCTCACGGGTCTGCGTGCTGAGCCTCCAGCTGGCACGGTACTGTCTTGGCAACGGTAGCTGTACGGTCGGGTCTTGGAGTCAGAGAGTGTGAGTCACCCGACTTTCGTCATCTCTTTCCAGAAGATTGGTTTGGATATTCTAGGTTCTTCACGTTTCCATATGCATTTTAGAATAAGCTTCTCAGTTTGGTGGGGGGCAGGGAAGGCTGCTGAGACTGTATTGAAACTACAAATCAGTATGTGGCTGACTGACATCATAAACATGTTGGGCCTTTCGATCCATGAACATAGTACACATTCTCATTTCCGCCAGTCTTTTCCGTTCCTCTCTGCGGTGCTTCATGGTTTTCACTTGTTCAACTTATTCCCCTAAATTTTGTTTTAATAATTACAATGTAAGCGGAATTAAAAAAATTTAATTTTCCAAGTTTTTGCTGCTGCTATGTAAATGTACAATTGATATTTTTGTATTAACATTGCAATGTAATGAGCTAAGTTCACTTAGTTGATTGGTTTTTGAATATTCAGTCATTCTTACATTCCTGGGGTAAATTCTGTTTGGTCATGGTCCATTACCCTTTTTATTTATACTTGGATTAAATGTCCAGGAGAGCTGTTGGTCTTTTTTTCTGTTTGTTTGTTTCCTTCTTGTTTGTTTGTTTTGTAATGACTTTATCTGATTTTAATTTTGAGCTATGTTCGCCTCATAGAATAAGTTGGGAAGGGTTCCCTAAATATTGAAAGAATTTGTTAAGCTTGGTGTTATTTCTTCCTGAAGAACATTTTGGACCCACAAGTTTGAGCCAATGTTTCAGGGTAGACGTGACATAATGAAATAGTTTAGCTAAGAGGGACTTCTACCAGTTCTCGGTTTGGGCTTGTATCCTATCTAATACTTTAATCTGAGGGGCAGGGCCACCCACTCATCTCTTGGTTACCTCTTGACGCAGAGGTGGTACAGAGGATAAAGGGGAAACTGCACGCATCAAAGTCCCATTCATTTTACCTGAGTACCAACTCAGAGCCCTTCCCCTCCTCCCCCAAATCCTTCCCTGTTCTCCCTATAGGAATGAACATTTCCCTCCCTGTATTTTCCCCCAGAGCAGCTCTCTCTTTTAGCCAGTGACACTTTCTGGGAGGATCTTGTTGATTATCCTCATCCTGAGTTCGAGTCCTGACTCTGCCATCCTCTGGACTGGCGGCCTTTGCAGGTCACCTTTTGTCTCTGGGCCTCGGAACCCTCATCCATTTAAGGCGGTGGCTAGATAGCCTGGGACCACCCCAGCATTTCCTGGTTCTCTCTTTAAAAACTGATTAACAGGATTCTGTGTGATTAGAGTATTTCATCTCACTGATGAAAATGACAGTGAGATATTCCGTAAGTGGACTGGTATGTTTAAATGCCTGAACTCCAAGTAAATAAGTAAGTCAGCACCTAAGCTCATGCGGTTTGTCCCACGATTCCGTGTCTTTCCTTCCCCTGCTCCGCCCCAGCATGATGGTTCCGGGCAACGCGGCGGGCGTGGCCAAGCAGTTCCTGCGCTGCATCTTCCACCAGCTGGCCCCCAACGGCATCTTCCCGCAGCTCTTCCAGAGCACCATCAAAGGTAATGCGTCCGTGGAGGGTGCCGAGACCGCAGACACGGCTCTTTGCTGGGACTGAACCCTGCTAAACCTGACTGTTCACTTTGCAGACGGGACTTTTTTGCGGACCTTAGCCACGTCTCTGATGGACTTCAATGAGCTGAGCTCCATTGCTGCCCTCAGTCAGCTCTTGGAGGTGGGTTTGCTTGACACCCCTCTGAGCCCCCGTGGAAATCCCTGCTGAGGAAGAAAGTGATTTGATTTAAAAATGAAATAAAAAATTTTAATTTAAAGGTTCAACTATAAATTTAAAATAATTTAAAATTTAAAAATCCGTTTAAAAAATTGCCAGCGCCTAGGCAGGTGTCAGTGAGACGTTGCTGTTTCTGTGTGAACTTGCTATTTATTTAAAGCTTCCGGACACTCTCAACTAAGGGGTGGTTGCCACCACTGGGCACTCAGCTCCAGGAACTTCCTGCCTTTCGAAGTGTGTGGGGGGTAAAAGTAAGTGTGCCCTGTAGAGTGAGACTCGGATTCAGGTCTCCGTTTCACTTATTCATGTATCACGAGATTTGGATTCAAGTCCTGCCTAATTGATGTATCGCTTACCGTACTGCAGGATTGCGTTCATGCCTCACGTCCCCGCTTACTCGCTGTCCCGGTTAGCTTGGAGTGTTGGCAGGGTGCCATTCGGACTTTGCTGCTGGTCATCGCTCTTACTCTTTGGCCAATAGAGTTTCCTGCAAGCATCCTTCCTTGTGTCTGTTAAGCACCTAACCACGCCAGTTGTAGATGTTTGAAAGATGTTCTTCCTGCTCACATTTCACCTTTTTTCACCGAGTCAAAGATCACAGTTTCTCCTAAGTTTGTCTGCATGTGTTGATTGTTCTCTGCACCCCTGCCAATGGCGAGGATGACCCTGTACAGTAGGGACACAGCACAACTACCGTCTGAATATGTGGTTTTTAAAACTGACCTTTGCCAAGTAGCTACGCAAATGACCGCCCCGTTTCAGCAGTTGATTCCCTCTACTTTTGTGTTTTAGGGTCTAAATAACAAAAAGAATTTACCAGCAGGGGGTGCTATGATACACTGTTTGGAAAACATTGCTACCTTCATGGAAGCTTTGCCCATGGATTCTCCTAGTAGCCTCTGGACCACAATCAGCAACCAGTTTCAGACGTTTTTTGCCAAGCTGCCTTGTGTTTTGCCTCTGAAGGTAAGCTGAGACCAGGATTTCATTTTAAATTACTTTCTTCTGTTTGCAGATCATCTGTCTTGGGTGACTTAATGTTTCCTAAGGGGCTATATAGAATCTCTGTTAGCTGTGGAGTGGAGAATGTTATTTAGTTTGTTCTCTACAAGCGTTACAGGATGACAGCAATATGCAGTGGGTATTTTGACGTAGTGATTTCATGTTTCCAGTTTATTTTAAAAAATAAGGGTCAGAAAGATGTTAAATTGTGTTTATCTAAAATTTTTTCTCAAGTGAATATTTTTAAAGAAATACATAGGTAAATAAATAGGTAGTTTTGTCTAAAAGGAGACTAGACATATAATGTAAAGCTTCACTTTTAAGGAATGATCTAGATGGAAGTGACTGCTGTGTGTTTGTGAATAAAGTGTCTGCAAGATCGAGGTGATACTCCTGCTGGCTTTACGACCTCCTCTCTGCAGCCCGCCACCCTCCAAGGACACACACACACCTTCCTAGCTGGAACTCCGATAGCCTAAGGAACGTTTCCAACCCGAGCTCATTCAGTGTGAAAGCGAATCCTGTACTGTTAAAGCTGGAAGAGACCTCTGAAAACCGTTCTTTCCAAGGTCCCCGTGTTGCAGATGGGGACTGCAGGTTTGGAGAGGCGGTGGCAGTGTGAGGACTGGAACCCGAGTCTCCTGAGTCCCAGCCCGGGCCTTTTCCAGTGACAGACTTCTTGAGCCCTTCTAAAGCGGGGGTGAACTGAGGGCGTTCTGCCTCCGCCTCAGGGAGAGAGAGCTGGCTGTCAGTGCCATGTCCGTGAGCCTCGTTTGTCCCACAAGCTTTCTGTGTTCTGCGCAGATCCCAGGTAGAAGTGTGCAGCGCGTTAATGAATCACTTGTTAATCTGACAGGTGCAGTTACACATCAGCAGCTCTGCTTCTAAAACGAGTATCGCATGTATATAAAATGTTTCATAAAGACCAACCGCCTCTGATTGAGACCTTCATCCAAACTGGCGGATTTGGAAAATATGACCTCCACATAGGTTCTGTAAGGACGATAATTCAGGGACTCATAGCTTGGTGTGTGCCACTTTCCTTGAGCTGGAAGTTACTGTGAGAAGCAGGAATACCGAGATCTTTACTGCCTCTCACATCTTTTTAAAAAAATTTTATGTATATATTTTTAGAGAGAGGGGAAGGGAAGGAGAAAGGGAGAGAAACATCAACGTGTGGTTGCCTCTTGCATGCCCCTTACTGGGGACCTGGCCCGAAACCCAGGCACATGCCTTGACTGGGAATTAAACCAGCGACCCTTTTATTCGCAGACCAGCACTCAATCCACTGAGCCACACCAGCCAGCACTCAATCCACTGAGCCACACCAGCCAGCACTCAATCCACTGAGCCACACCAGCCAGCACTCAGTCCACTGAGCCACACCAGCCAGCACTCAATCCACTGAGCCACACCAGCCAGCACTCAGTCCACTGAGCCACACCAGCCAGCACTCAGTCCACTGAGCCACACCAGCCAGCACTCAGTCCACTGAGCCACACCAGCCAGCGCTCAGTCCACTGAGCCACACCAGCCAGCACTCAATCCACTGAGCCACACCAGCCAGCACTCAGTCCACTGAGCCATACCAGCCAGCACTCAGTCCACTGAGCCACACCAGCCACATCTCCACTGAGATGTGAGCCACACCTCTCTCACATCTTTTGATTCTTGTCTACCCACAAGTCTGGAGTAGCAGAATAAATCCAAGTGAGAGGTTTCATACTTTGAAACCACATACGTGCATAGCTACTATACGTTAACCATGGGAAACCAAGTGTATGCAGTTTAATTTGGCCACATGGAACTTCCCTAGCACCCGAGAGCCATTTAGGGTCACTTGGTCCTTAAGAGAAGTTGGAGGGGGGGCAAGCTGGCAAATTCAAATGTCTATTGGCTGATGCTACAGTCAAAATATTAAACTTGAACACTGGCCAGTTGGAAGTATTGCCAGCTACAAACATCTGGTAAGCCTAATTTGTGACATTCAGCCCTGGCCGCAGGTGCCCTCACTGCCCACAAGGGTGGAGGGAGGTGAGAGGATGAGGAGACTCGAGACCCTGGCAAACTGGAAAGCGCCAGTCTCTCCCAAGAGGGTGGGCCATTTGTTATGTGGGGGTGCAGGTCTCGTGCTGATGGTCTTCCCACGTCTTCCAAAATGTTATTTCCTGATTTTTAAAACACTGTAGGGACCCTATGGGCTACCAGTTTTCAGCCCCAGGCTCAAAGTAATGCAAATGTCACCTCGACTCCGACGGGTATTGAGGAGATTAAATCAACCGATGGTTCCCTTAGGAAGCTCTTGCCAAATACTTTCAGAATGTGTGTGGACATTTCTCCCGCTAGGTCAGATCTGGGCACTGCCTCTGGTCATCTGCTGCTTTGTTTTTAATCTCTGGGGGAAATATTAAGCCATTGGAAAACCTTCTGTAGTTTGTTCTCATCAGTTCAGAGAAGTGGATTACAGACTTCAGTATGCACCCATGTCCCTGGAGGACTTGCTAGAAAAGACAGATTTCTGGGCCTTATTCTGAGAGTTTCTGATTCCGTGGGGGTGTGGCCTGAGGATCTGCATTCCAGTAGGTTTCCAGGTGACAGAGGGGCTGCTTGTCCAGGGGCTACATCTGGAGAAGCGCTGGCCTCCTTCGTACCATCGTAAAGAAGTTACTATGGTACCCAGCTGCAGAAATTTAACTGTAGCCTGCTATTGTGATGTATTTACAATGTTAAATGATATTATTGCTTATTCTTGCTGTAACATTTTCCCCAATCCCAGTAAACTCGATTTAAAAAGTACATTTTGATGCGGAATCTTGCCAAATACAAATCTAATAAATTTGTGTGATATGATTTTCTCTTGCGAGGATTTTACTGCTTTTCCCCAGGTTTTTGACATGTCTTTTAGTAGCAGAGAAAGGGCAGATGAAACTGGTTCTTATTTGAATTAATAAGCCTAATGGTTTTAAATCAGTTTTTCCCCCGACATGGCCTTTTACAAATCAGCGTTACCTCTGTAGAGTTGGGCATGTGCGTACCTATCCGTCTGTCCGTTCAACTATCCATCTATCCATCTATCCATCGATCCATCTGTCCAATTCTTTATCCAACTCTGTCTGATTTAATTTTAGGGATGTATCTTTGAGAAATAGTTTAAGAACTATGTTTAATTATTTAATTGTTCAACATGGTTTAATAATTTTTTTAAAGCCTGAAAATGATTTTTTTCAGCATGAATATATGTTACAGAAAACTGTAAGGAGACAGCTCTATCTCAGATTTCATTTCCTAAAGTAAATGCTCATAGGAACTATATGAAGCAAAGATACATTAAGAAGGGTACTGACTTCTACTTTTTTCATATTTGTTCACAGTGTTCTTTGGATTCCAGTTTGAGAATTATGATTTGCCTCTTGAAGATACCCTCTACCAATGCCACAAGGGTATGTATGTTTCAGGCAAACATAACCAGTTGGTATTCAGTTAATATTTAATTGAAAAAGAAAGGCATGTAGCAGTACTAAAGAAATGGTTATTGCATCCTGAATGCTTCCCTTTCAGTCTCCGTGAAAGCGTCTAATGTGAAGAGTTCTAATATATCACAGTATCGTTTTGCTATAATTGGTCCTCTTAGTTCTGGGCCAAGTCCACCGGTCTGTCCTCCATACTACGAACTAAATGATGGCCCTTCTAAACACAGATCTCATTGCATTCATTGCTTGCTATAAAATCCTTGATAAGTTCTCATTTCTTTTAGGACAATGTCCAAAATTCCTTAGTGTGGCGCGCAGGAAGGTGCCTTACTAACTTTCCAGTTTCCTCTTCTGCCCCCTGCCCCACCCCCCACGCCTCCTGCATGCTTTCAGAATCCTGTCATCATCACAACAGCAACCACTGTTTCTGAGCACTTAACATATGGCAGGCATTGTGCTAAATGCTTGACCTTTGTAATCTTACTTAATTTCATACTTCCTTGCCTTTGCTAAGGTCATTTCCTTTACCTGAAATGCTTAATACTCTTGTTGGTGAGGTGAACTTCTCATTCTTCAAAATAAGACTTTGAATTTCAATTTTAAAAACGCTCATATTTTCTGTGGCACCTCCCTCCTCTGTCGGATGCCGTGCTACTCGTTGGAGCTCTCTGAGTTAGCACTTGCATGGCATCGGAGTCTCGCAGTGAGAACGTGCGCTGCGTGGGTGCCAGCACCCTGTCCCCTTTGCCTTTGCGTTCCTGGCTTCATTTCGGGGCTGCAGTATATGAAATGGTACCACGGTTTGTACCGCAGCGGCTTGTAACTGCTGGTTCATATACCAAGGAGGCACATTTTCCATCCCTTTTTACCTTGAATGTGCTTTCATAGACTCATGGTTTATGTTGGAAAGTTGCAAGGAGATCATTTGGTCTCATCTGTGCGTTTGCAGGTAAGGAAAGAGGCTCAGAGAGATGGAATGTCTTGGCCAGGGTTATACAGCTGGTTAGCGGGAGAGTTGAGACTTGAACCTACGTCCTTTGATTCCAAGTTCTTTGATTTTTTTGTTGCGCCATATTGCCCCAGCACCGTGATGCTCTGCTGGAGCAAAGAGCAAATTTCTATGTAGATTTGAATTTGGTTTCTTTTTTTTTCTTGACAAGTAAGGATGTATTTTATGTCAACAGAGCCGTATTCCTGTCCCCCATTCATTCACCATCCAAGGCAACAACATTTATGCAGAGCAAAGGATGCTGAATCAGCAGTACTGTTTCAAAGAGTTTCTTCTTAAGATTTTTTTTTAATGTGGAAAGTACTACATGAGTTTATGTGGGGAATGCAAAAAATGAAAGATATAATTTCTGTCCTCAGGGGAACTAACATGTAATGATTCATTTCTTTTATCGATAAGGAAAAAGGATCTCAAAATGCTTATAGCCTTTGAATCTGTCATTTATTTTCTGGGAACCTATCATGAAAATGCAAATATTATGCAAAGACTTATTTATTGGAATGTTATAATAAAATATGACTTTAGTGGCCATTAAAATGGAGGATTATGAAGAATTCCAAAGCACTGGAAATTACTTTTGCTGTTATATGAACAAAATGTACAGTTGTCTGTGTGTCAGATTTCACCTTATAAACTTGTGTACAGAGAGGAAAGGAAATACAACAACACGTTATCACTAAGTGGTAGGATCAAGGATGACTTCCATTTCCTTGTCCATACTCCCTACAGCCCCCCATGTGTATGCACATCGAGCATGTACTGCCTTTACCATCCAGGCAGTTAGGACTGTAGAGGTTGAGAAGTAGCGGAGATAATGACGTGAAAGTCTTTTGGAGCCTAATTAAAATGATCCTGTCTTCCCTACAGAGCATCTCTGCCTCTGGAAAATTGCTCTAGAATATGGTTTTCAATTCCATTCAATAGCTGTGTGGCTTTAAGCAAGTTACTTGCCTACTATCGCCTCAGGGGCAGAATGGGGGCACTGAAGCTTCAGAGTTATGATGCAGATCGTATCTCACAGGGGTGGAGGGCGAACCGTTGCCAAGTGGCTCCTGTACGTTATCTCCTTTAACTGTTACAACAACCCTGTGAGGTGGAGGCCATTACCATCCTCATCTTACAGAGGAAAGAACCAAGTCCAGAGAGGTTAGTTACATCACCCATTCAAGGTCAGAGAGAGCCAGAATTTGAAAACAGGCGTGTGGGACTCTAGAACTTGTATCATTAACGACTGTAACATACTGTCTCCTCAGGTTTGTTATAAGAAATTTGAATAAGGTAAACTACATAAAAGCATCTACCTCTACCTGACACTTAGTAGGTGCTCAATGAATGTTTCTAAATGGATTCAGAAAGTATATGGACTAACACTGACCCTCTATGAATGAATTCAGATGGGGAAACCAAAACTGGCAATGCCTTTATGAGGATGGACATGGGCAGGAAGCTGGATCATGATGAGTTTTATCCAAGTTTGGAGTGCTTTGGCGCTCATGGGCAGGGAGTGGTTTGTGCTTTAATTTAACTGAGATGGCAGACTTCCAGAGGGGCTGGGTCTGACGGACCCAGAGATGTCTAGACATTCTAAGAAACAGAGTGGAAGATTTAATGCAAACCTCACAGAGTCCTGATTGCTGGGAGTGGACATAAAGGCACGATTGGGGGTAGGTAGGTTTGTAAATGATGCATCTGGAAAAATGAATTCCTTCTTTTAGCAATAAAGTGATTGGATCGTGCTCTTCAGTCCATTGATTGAAGGTGCAGTTCTGTCCTTGTTTGACCGATAGGGTTGCTACCTTAGTCACCTGGCAACAAATTTGAAATGAAAAGAATGATCCTGTTAAAGTATCATAAGACTTTAATACTTTTTTAGATGAAAGAATCAGCCATTGATTGTTTTTGGCCCCAATCTCATTGCAGAGTTTGTTGGAACCGTTTTCAAAGCTGCTCAGCTTTGTAATTCAGAACGCTGTCTTCACTCTGGCCTACCTGGTGGAGGTGTGTGGCTTATGTTACCGGGCCTTCACCAAGGTAAGTGTGCACGTGGTGATAAGAGCCCTGTTAGGTTCATTGTTCTAATGCAGTTTTAAAGTGAGTAACTCTACTGAGGTCTAACAAATATCATTGGAAAGAAATACTTTAGATATGTACATAAAGTATCTTAAATATGCAAGCTTGGAGGATCAAGGGTCTTACAGTTTTGTAGAGAAGAGGTATTTTGAATGAAATGAGATAATGGTCTAAATGACCTCTTAATGTCCTTCTCAAGTTCAGCCATGATGAGTGGGCAAGCTGTCCCTACATATTATTTTTATATCCAAAGTAGAAACATACCGGGTTGTCATTTGTAAAAGCCTGTGGAGAGCACCTTAATTCTCATCCTTTGTCTGTCTCCCCAGCCCTGGGTTCTTGGCCTCTGAGATTGTAACCTCATTTTTTGTCATCTTGCCTTCGTAATGCTTTCTCTATTGCATTATCTTTAGCATCCCCTGCCCCACCTCTGAGGGAGTGGAAAACTACTGCTTGCCCGGTGCATACAGCAGCCTTGTTGGAGCTGGTAGATGCTAATGGGAAAGCAGGAGGCCCTTCTGTCCTTACAAACAGTGTTCAGGTCTTCCTCTTTCAATTTCCGGGTTTTCCAAGTTCATTTTCAGTGGGGTCTCCGTGTCTGTTATTCTCTTGAGTATTTAGAATACTCCATTAGTCATGTTGTTCACTTCTGTAAGCGCTTTATTTTCCTCAGAATAATCTAATTTTATATCAAGGCTTTTATTCTATTGAAAACACTCTTGTCTCCTTTCTTTCCACCTTGTGTCCATTCTGCCATGTTAAGTGTTCCACGGTAACCTTCTCTTTAGTCCTTCCGATTATAAACTATTACTCTGCTGGAGCAACATGTTTTCTAGCTACCAAAATAATCAGCATTTTTTCTTTTTCCAAATTCTTCCCGAAAAAGAACTTTTGTCTTTTTTTCGCTTAAAAAAAAATCGACCTGTAAGACAGCACCAGATGGAATGAAAAGATGCTCTATACTTAGAAGTCATCTCCTTTATGTTTGATTTGTTTAAATTAATGCATTTTGTTAGAGGAAGAACCATAATGATCGTGTATTTTCTATGTTGTCCATGATAGGTGTTGATTACAGGCCACTTTCCGCCAGTTTGAATTCAAGATATTCTTGCTCTTGACTATTCATTATACCTTATACCCCTCACAATGTGTCCTGACTTCAGGGGCCTGTCACTTCGCGTTGTCATCTGCCCTTTCTCACTTCTTCAACCTGAACTGAGTGTTTCTACAGAAACTTCAGTTTGGGGTGTTCCCACCTACACTGTAAATGATGAGGCACTCTGAGAGAGGGTTAAAGTGCAGTATCCAATCAAGCCTTCTCCCTACTTAATCTAAAGAAAAGGCTTGGAAAGGTAAGGACTTTGAAGACTTCTCTTTATGCCAGCCTGGCAGCCTAGAAAACTTGAAAACTATCCCACTTAAGCATTAGAAATGCTTGATGAAATCAACATGATTTTAAAAGTGGAGCTAATTTTATTAAAATGAAAAGAGACAAAAATGAAGAAGGAATTGAGAACCAGAGTGGTAAGCATGTAAGTGGACATTGTAGAAATCTTGGGATAGGTGGGGAATTGCTTGTCTTGGTAACTTAGTGGCTTGAGTTTTAAAGCCCATACAGAAAGGAGATGAGGTTTTGGAGGTGAGGAGTTGGAGCAGAACCACCCCCAGCAGAAAGTCAGAACCCTTGAAAGGCTATACATTTGGTAAAAGGGTAATTGGGAAAGAAGATATTCTTGGGTAGAAGTGACAGAGAAAGGGATCTGTCTGAACATGGGAACTGAGAACAATTTGTAGTCTTCCTTGAGAACTAGTAAACGTATCCCCATCTGTGAACATGTTTAGAGTTTGATTTATAACACCTGCATGCAAACTAAAAAGTCAAGTAACATTGTGCTGAACAAGCAATAGTATCGGAGTGTCTGGCAGAAATAAACTCAAAGTCAATTCTCAGACCTCTCTGAAGGGATATACCTTTGACCTAGGCTCAACTAGGGTCTAGGACTTCCATAATTAAAATCCTGATGAACATGAGCTCACAATCTAACATTATAAATCATGTGAAGAAATAATCCACCATGAGCTAGTTTAGTGTAATCAACAAACAGCAAGATTATTCCCCCTAGGGATTTCCAATATTAGAACTATGTGATAGAGACTATAAAAACATACTTTAAATGCTAAGCATATGAAGGAAGGATTAAAAACATGAGAAGAGATCCTGTCACTTTAAAAAACCAGATAGATTTGAACAAAGTAGAAATTCTAGAAATGAATAGTCAGTAACATAGAGAGCTTGGTGGACAGGTTAAAGAGCAAATCGGACATAGCCGAAGGGGGAATTGGTGAAATGGAAGAAAGAACTGAAGAAATTACACAGTGCGCTGCAAAGAGAGCTAAAGAGATGAAGACTCTAAAAAGAAAATTTAACCTGTATCTAGCAAGCGTTTTAGAGGGGGAAATAAGCTTTTTATCAATTCTAGAATTGATGAAAATCAGTAATGCCTTGATTCAGGAAGCACAGTGAGCACTCAGGTTTGACCTGCTCACATCGTGGTCTGCATGAGTAAGGTATGACCTGACAGGCCAGCCAAGAAAAAAATGTGTAAGAGCAACCAAGAGAAAAGATGCTCTATAGGCTGATGACAGACTTCTCAACAGCACAATGGAAGCCAGAAGAAATGGGAAAGAAAAGACAGTGGACACAAACCCACGGGGTCTCTCCAGGTACTTGATTATGGTCAAGAAAGGACACGGAGCTTCTGAGATGCTTACAGTGTGCTGTTGTTTGATCTGGGCGCTGATGACCTGAGCGTTCAATCTCTACTAATGCGTTTCTGCACACTCATGTTTTATGTGCTTTTCTGCATGTGTGTTATAGCTGACTATAAAAAAGGCTTACAGAATTGAAAACAATCTAGTGTTCCATTAACAGGAGGACAGGATGATGAATTTAGGTATGTCCATACATAAGGTATTGAATATTAATAATCTGTTTAGTTGAAAGAAATAAACCTATATGTATCAATAGGGGCTAATATAAAAAGTATAACGTAGTGAAAAGTTACAAGTTGCCGAAAGATATGCACAGTATGATGCCATTATAGAAGGTTTAAAATATTCTGTATATATATAATATTATACACTATAAGAGAAAGTTAAAAACATGCAAAAGTAGTATCACACATTATAATGGAGACAAGTTGTGCATTGTATTATACATTATAATAGTGTTTTATAATTAAATATTATAATAGAAATTTTAAAAATATGGCAAATATTATACATTTTGTGTACAATATATGTGCAGTGAAAGTATTAAAAAAGCATACATGAAATAATAAGCACCATTCAACGTAGTGGCTACTTCAAGGGAGAAAGAATGGGTAGCTTCAACTGTTTCTGGGGTGTTTGATTTATAACGAAAAAATGTAAAGTCAAAGCACAATGTTACAATTGGACAAGGACAGGTGGTAGCACCTAACATAGTCCATCTCTTTGTTTTTCCAGATGCTTAAAATTGACCATTTAAAAAGTAAGCTCCTTAGGGGAGGAGAGGTGGTCCTTGAAGCCATTGTGCATGCTTCTCTCTAAATCATTTTCTATTGAAAAAAATACTTTTAGATTGTTTAATTTCTGCAGTTCTGGGAACCTGTATACATTCCCTGGGAATAACAGCCAAATAATCCTTAAATAGTTTCAGTATTTAAGAGCTAGCCTATCTTTTTCTCATCCGTTAAATTATGTGGTCTCAGTGCTTCAATAAACTCATTACACACACAAAAATGCCTTTTTCTATTTGCTTTTATTTAGGAGCGGGATAAGCTGTACTTGTCTCGTAGTGTTGTTCTAGAACTCCTGCAGGCCCTGAAGCTGAAATCTCCGTTACCAGATACAAACCTCCTTCTGCTTGTCCAGGTAGGCTTATGCCTTGTTTGTAATTCTTTCAGGAGACCCACTTATGTTTGGGAAAATTCAGGAAGGTGTGGGGCATATGCATCAATCAAACATTTCTGCACCTGCTATGTGCCAAGCAATACGGTGGGCACTTTACAAATTCCCCTCACTTTGTCCTTATTGCCACGTAAGGTGTTGGCTCCGTAACGTGGATGAGGAGCCTGGGGTTCGGGGCCGTTCAGCGGCTTGCCCACCCAAGGGCACACAGCTGGCCCAAGCAGAGTCAGCATCTGAGCACTGGGTCTGTTCATGGCAGAGCACTGCAGGCTAGCCTTCCTGCCATCACTTGCCCAGATCACCATAACAGCCCCGAGCTTTGGTGCTGCCTTCACCTCTCTCCACACCAATCCGGGCTTCTGGCTGCCTAGAGGAATTTTGCTAAAAGTCTGCTTTTTATCAAATCACACTCTGCCCTGTAAAGCTACAGTGACCTTGCAGTGCCCGAACAACTGAGATCTTTCATTATCTGGCCACGTTTGACTCTTCAGCAGTACTTCCCATGACAAATGTTTACTGACCCCCTGTTTCGGGCTAGGTTCTGGGAATGCAGAGAGGTAACAGGCGTAGGCCCCATCCCGACAACGTGCTAAGCATCATGCAGCATGTAAAGTACCAAGGTGGAGGGAGTGGTGAGCCAGCCTGGGAGACGGAGGAAGGAAGGGGCCGGGGAAACAAACAGGTGATTACGCCATAGCCCCTTCCTTCTGGGATTTATTATCTGGTAGGTGAAGCTGATGTGTAAACAAAAATTCCCACCACAGTGTGACGGGTGCTGTGGCAGAGGGGTACTGAGCAGGGAAGGGGCAGAGAAAAGGGACTGTGGACCTCAAAGGGTGCACGAAATTGAGGTGTTTACTCAGCAGAAGGGGAGGAAGGAGACCTGTCATTTACCATTTCTTGTCCACTTCTCGGTCCCTTTCCTTCACTACTATCTATGGTATGACTACTCCTTAGGGTCAGAATTGAGTTTTCCTCAAAGCCTTGAGGTTTAATAAAAAGTTGGTGTACTTTCAATGAAGAATGATCTTCAGATGTCTTTGAAGAGCTTTTGGGGCACATTGAAGCTTTTGGAGAGCAGTGAGCACTAGAACATGACAGTACTTGATGCCAGGCATGACGTTGTCAGAATGAGGTGGCTTCCATTGTTCCGAGATGGTGGGCAGCCCAAGAGGAAGGTGGAAGCGAAACGCATGGCCTGGGCATCTGTGTTTGCGGTCAGGCGGACTTTGAAGCTCTGCCAGTGGGTTGCCTGGGGCCAGCCCCTCCTACACACACAGCAGCAGCTATACCGCTTTTGAGTACAAGCAACTTTGACCCAAGTGAGCATAAAGATGCATGGGACCCACACTGATTTGGAGGGGAGGGCAGGTGAACTGGGCTTAGCGAAACAGCCCAGGAGAGATTCAAGGCCAGCGGGTCGAGAGTGTGTAGAAGCCACTGGCTTCTGGTAGTGTTTTGGTTGGCGACCTGCCACCTCAAAACAGCCTAAGTTTCAGGCTCTGAAGATGCTTTCCCCTGGGTATTGGGGAGCATTCCCTTAAGTGCCCCCTGTCTCAAGCAGAGCAGATCTACAAGGCTGGATCTTCTTGGGGTCGGTCCCCCGACGCTGTGACTGCAGCAGGGGGCTGGTTTGCTATGAAGTATGTTTGTCAACCATAAGAAGCACTTGTCGTGAAACAGCAAAACAATACTGACAGCTTCAATCGCCCAGCGCTTAGGGAAACCATGAAAACAGTGATTTCTGCATCACAGCCTGGCGAGTGAATAACAAAAACGAATCAGCTTTAGGGGGAAAAAAGGCAAAAAGTTGGTTCTTCCAAATGTGTTTTTTAGACTCTCGTATACCACATCACTGGCTTCCATTTTCATCTTTTTAAAACACATGTGTATTTGCTATTGAGTCATTGAATTAAAAAATCAAGTTGTAACATTACTTGGGCTGGAGAGGCATTACAGAGATGTTCTGAGATCGTGCCTCTGAGGAACAACTTTAGGAATATTTCCACCTCCGACGAAATACATTAAGCTTCGTGCTATTTTGAAATGCTGTATCTTGTTTCTATAAGCTTTTAGAATAAACGGTTTTCATTACTGAGGGGAATAAAAGGGAGGCATACTTGAAAGTTCCTGGATCTGCCCTGTGGTTTCTGGCTAAGTGATGGAGAGGAGTCCTCTGTGGGGCCAGGCGTGGGATGAAGGACTTCACCTCTCTTCATGGACCGTGCGTCTCTCTGTAGGGGTTTCCTACTCCTTCTTTCTTGCCCTTGACCGCTTCGGTCCTCCAGGTGTTCTCTGGAGAATAGCACAGTGTGTAACCTGCTCTCTGGCAGCTTCTCTTGGCCCAGAGAACCTAGCCTGGGGTCTGAGAGCTGTTCCCTTTACTGATGGAGCGGGTCAGGCTGTGACATGCTCACAGTACGGACAGATCTGTCCGAGGCACACAGTGACTTCCTTTACGGATACCAGTGATCGCCATCTGAAGGCTGTTGGGGTGGCTTTGTTTAACCTGGAAACTGAAAAGAAAGCAACATTTGGAAGGAGAAACTCCCCTGGGAGCCACCATGAAGGACACTGGCCCCATTAGTGAGAAGAGAGTCCGTTTCCCACACTTGGATTTACCCGTTTGTTGACTCCACAGGAAGGCACTAGGGTATTTCCTCTGCCTCCCGAACTAATAACTTAGTAGACATATGAGTTCACAGAGAGGGAGCAGTTTACGGTCTCTTCACGGACTGGCTGTGCCTTTGTTGTTTACCAAGTGCTCTGTTGGTGAGAGTCCCCTTAAGGAACAGTGAAACCCTTGCCCAAGGCATGTGGGGCCATCTGAGTTCTAAACTTTCCAAGGCAGCGACAGGCACCAATCTGTTCTTTAATTCCCAGGATTTCTTCCTGGGGGCCGGGTCGTGGGAGGCCTCCCAGCCTGCCAGAGCGGCTGTCCAGCCTCGACTCCTGTTGCTTTTACTCACGTATGAAGGCAGGCGGCCTTCAGTGTTAGAGAGGGCATTTTTAAAAGACAAAGATGCGTGGAGGCCGTAAAGAATTTGCAAAATAGAAAAAAATATATGCATTCTTAGGAATCTACACTGTAGACGACCAGGGCCTGGTTCTTCTGTGCTGTGGACCCAGGCTCTGCCTCGTGTCCGTGTGGATCTGCCGACAGTGTTGCTTTCGCTTACGATGTCTTCTCTTCTGCTGGTCTGCTGCAGCTACTTGCTGTAGCAAGATGTTCTTATAAGTGTTCTCAAGGTGGATTACAGCAGAGTTTTCATAAGAGAGTGATAACCCATTAACAGCCACCATAAAGGCTACGGAAGCTTAAATCCAAAAGAACGTCCTCAGCTCCTATTATGTGTCAAGAGTAGGTAGACATTCTGCTAATTTGCATGTGACACTCCCACTGTGTGGGATCTACCTGCATGTTCCAGTGTGAGAAACCATGTGGGTGAAAGGTCTTCTTTTAAAGATAGGCTAGCCGTGGGCTGGAGGACAAAGAGCTGGCAGGGGGGCTGCTGTTGTTTTTAATTCGCAGTTACCGTTGAATATTGATTGAGTTACTAATAATCTGATCACTCTTTGGGATGAGAGGTGGAGATACTATTTTGAGTCTCATTTTGATAATGAATAATGGGTATTGCGTTTCTTCTGTATGCTTTTGTGTCTGTGCAGGAGCGCCTGTTTCTTTCTGAATGTACAGAATTCTTCTTGTGTGGCAGTCTCCCTGCCCCTCTCTGATTGTGGTTATGTCTTTACCTTTTGAGCAATTCTGGAAAGTTTTAATGGAGCCTTTTGGTTCCCAGTCAGCAGCTATATAAAATGAAGACAGAAAAGTTGACTTAGTTGTACATATTATGTTAAAATGCACTGGATTAAAATGCATTGATAACAGATAAACAATAGGTGGTTTTAGGCTTATGCACTTGTAGACCCTGTAATACCCCAGACTCTCTGCAGCAGCTCCATAACAGTTAGGGTGATGTTTGATTAATTTTGACTTCTAAGAGTTATCACAGATCAGACGTGTGAATTTGGTCTCAGATCCTGGCACGCCATGGCTGACAGCCGGATTGCCTTGTGCTTCTCCTTCCGCTTGGCCACAGATGCTAGGTTAGAGGGGCTTGTGCTCATGGGAGACAGAGAAGTTGGACATTTTGCTTCTTCACAAATCTTACCCCGCCCCAAGGGCACAGCCTGGCCCATGCTTCAGGGGTGAGGGCGTTAGCCCACCTAGGAGCATTCCACTGCGTGCACACCTCTGTGCAGTTCTGTCTTGCCCTTGATCTCTCTCAGCTGTGTAGTCTCTAGCTTCTGTTTTAAAGAAATTAATGAAAATGATGGTGTCCTGACAGAGAGGCTTTGGAACTTAGTTATAAGTAGTTTGTCTTAGATGGCAGACACAGATAGCTTTTGCAAATACAGTTTATGGGGAAAACTATCTGCCAGGGTCTGGGAGTTCCTTCTTTCACCATGTACTTCTACCAGATTTTTTTTTTTTTTTTTTTTTTTTTACTTATAGGTTTTGGCTGAAGTTATAGGCTTCACTTTTTTTTTTTTTAAGTCCTGATTTATTTTACCATTCCTTGTATTAGAAATAAGTCCCAGTTGGAAGAGTAGACATAAGCATTCCTGAATACAATAATGGAAAATTTTAGGTATTCCCTGGATGTTACAAGCTGGCACTTCCTTTGCCAGATTTGGAGTTAACGGCCGAATAGATCCGTCAGCCTTCTGTAACTGTGTTTGAGGCAAGTGGAAACCATAGACTGTGAACGTGGAGACAGGTGTCCACCCCCCCATGTGGCTTTCAGCAACAGCTCTGCTTACTGTGCTCTCCTTGCTGCTCAGTCCTGTACTGAAACACCATACTTGGAGGAACACACGTGAAGACCAGCTTGTGGCCTTGAACAAGATATCTAAGGGCTTCTTGACCTCGGGAAGCCTCTGGCTTATAGCTCCTCCTTGTTAGCCAAAACCCAATGATAATGCTTTGACTCCAACCCCTGATTAGCCGGCAGCACGCTGGTTCCTTCCTGCTCCTCGTCTGGCCCCTCGAGGTTTTCTCTACCACCCTAGTACGTGTTGCTTCTCCTAGTCTGACAGGATCCGAGCCTGTCTCACTGAATCCGAACTTTTCTGTGCTTTTCCAGCGTGAGAGCGAAATGACTCAGGAGGAGGAGCTGTCTGATCTCTGAACTCTGAAGGGCCACAGCTTTGGATCCCCAAGGGCCTGGGGCCACTGGGCAGGGCCAGGGGAGGGAAATCGACCAGGAGATAATTGCTCAGAGCAAACTCTACAGACTTAACTTCTCCCCTGAAACAGTAGCATGGGGTGTCGCATTAAGCGGGAAACATCTGTAAGGATCTGTAAAGAAGGCGATTACATTGTAATCTGGCAAATCCACCCTCTTCATGATCTCAAGTCATAACTGACCAGTCGATTCACTTCACAAACTCTGGCCGAGCCCCTCTGAGGGGTTAGGCCTGAAGCTAGTGCTGGGGCGAGATGCACAGAGTCTGTGCATCTGGCAGAGAGCACCTGGCAGGTGAAGAAATAGACTCCCAGGCCGTTGCAATCCAGTGTCATGACTGTGGCAGTGGAGTGTGCACGGGATCCCGGGGGGGCACAGAGCAGGAGAGCGGTCTTTGTCACACGGAGGATGGGCGTGAATGAAGTGGGAGAAGGAAGGCCAGGCACAGAGGGGCCCTGGAGGGGAAGAAAAAGCTAGAGCACTCAGTGAAGGTGATGGTTTTTCTGCTTTCCTTCTCAATGTACGATATAATGATAGAAGCGTGGGAAAATCTGTGAAAATTCGGTAACTGTCAAGAAGCGCTGAGGAACAAATAGAATAACTTCAGAATTAATCTGACAGTACTGACATCTCTTCTTGCCTGCTTGACTGAACCCACACTCCCAACACAGTTTAGCTGTCGGGGTAAAGAGAGGGTCCGCGCGCTCATCTCAGGGCGGGTTTCCAGTGGGTATCCGCTGTCATGATGATCCGGTGCCACAAACCGAGGCAGATCATCACAGGAAGTACCCACGAATGAATTTAAGCCAAGTTAATAAAATTGTAAGCTACTTATTACTGTGCCCATGCTCTTAAAAATAATTACGCTCTCGATTTCTTATTAGTTTATTTGTGCAGATGCTGGAACCAAACTAGCTGAGTCGACAATCCTGAGCAAGCAGATGATCGCCTCTGTACCTGGAGTAAGTCCTGACCCAATTAATTGTCCCCGTTTTATTTGTTTTCTTTTCCTCATTTAGCAAAGTGGAATTTCTAGCCTCTGTCCGGTTCACTTTGATAGAACAAACACTGTAAAATTGAAAACATATTAGCATCTTTTTAATGAGAGCACTAGTGAAAATGTAAAATAATCCCAGCCCTTGGAAACTTCTAATTCCAGGAAACAGTAGTAAAACTGAAGCAGTGAGTTAAGGACAAGAAAAAATGACCAGATGTAAAGAGCAGATTTGTCATGGACCCGATCAACTTTGGGGTGATTGTGGGGAGGAGTGGGTGCATGGAGGTGAAAAGGGAGGGGGAAGAAATGGTAATGGAAAAAAAGAATAGATTTAATTAAAGCTCCATTTTTTTCCAGAATCAATTTTTTTATATTGGCTCCCTTTGACCAGTTTGATTTAACTACCTCCAGAAGGAAATAAGCATTGTGATACGTTGTTTTCCTTTATAATACTTCCTCTGAAAATGAAAAAGTTTCCATTGTTATCAGCTAGTGAACAATTTGGTAAAGTGTGTTAAGATGCTCATTGACAGGATTGAAGATGAGAAACCACAATTACTGACAGCAAGTTTACTGCAACAAACTTGGAAACTTTAGAGATATTGTTAATTTAAAACAATTATTTAAATTTTCAGGAGAAAAAAATTAATAAAGAAAAAGGACTACCTGTAAATTCCTCTGGCTCAAAATGAGAACTCTGTGGCTTTATGTTTTCCCATGTTTTGATCTATTCATTATCCTAATTTGCTTATTCCCATATTGTTGGAAGTTTATATATTTTCCAGTTCCTTCACCTTTATTTTGAATTATGTCCCTAGGGTTAATTCCTTAGATAAAATTTCTGAAAGAGTAGGAATATCTTAATGGTACCTATTCTCGTATTGTTTTCCAAAAGGTTTTATTAATTTACATTTATTGAAAAAAATTTTAAAGATTTTATTTATTTATTTTTAGAGAGAGGGGAAGGGAGGGAGAAAGAGAGGGAGAGAAATATCAATGTGTGGTTACCTCTCATGTGCCCCCTACTGGGGACCTGGCCCGCAAGCCAGGCATGTGCCCTGACTGGGAATCGAACCTGCGACCCTTTGGTTCACAGGCTGGCACTCAATCCACTGAGCCACACAGCCAGGGCAAATTTACATTTGTAAGTATACCAGTGTTTTCCATAACACTAAATATTTTTAAAACAACTATTTATTTTTTTGACGTGTTGAACTTTTATTGAGGAAAAATAATCATTAAACACAGAGAAAGTTTTATTGCTAACATATTAATGTGTTTTCTTTCTCTTTTTCTGAGTATTTGTTTAAACCTAGTTGAAACCATAATACAAGTGCCACTTAGGTTCATGTATCGTAAGCACTCTCCCCAAAGCTTACTGGCTGCAGAGCACTCCCCCGCATGTGAATGTGCCATAGAAGAGAGGTAAAGGGTGGAGGCGCTGGAGTCACCGTGGCAGGAACTCGGGTCATGATGGAGTTTCCTTTTTCTCTTTATTAATTTGCATTTTCCAAGTTTTCCACATTGCACATGTTACCTTTATCATTTAAAATCAAACATAAGTTTTGAGGGAGAATTGGATACGATTCACTTCAATTTGTGTTTGGGGGTTAGAGTAGGTTTCCAACATCTTTATCGTCAGCTTCCCTATTGAAATGAACATAGGCCTTCTGAAACCGGCGGAGCGTGACTCTTTAGGGTTTTTTTTTGGTAACACATCTAAAGTTATGCTGATGTTTTGCAGAGTAGGAAGGGGGGACAGAGATTGGAAATTGCACTCTTTGTTTTACAGGTGGAGATGGGTCACTGAGGTTATCCTGTTAAGTGTATTTTAAGGCTTTTCTTAGATGCAGCTGCTGCCTCTAGAGCAGATGCAACTGGGGAATAGTAAATTCTTTGCTCTCGTTTTTTCCTTTTTGCAGTTTAAACTTGCAGGACAAATATTAAAAAATGCTGTTAGTAATTATTTTCCGTGACATTTGCCTACTTGAAATGGTACAAAATATTGCCTGTGAAAGAAACAAATCCCTTTCAAGAAATGCAAGAACAGAGCGTACGCTTCTGTTCGCACGACATGTGAAAGGTCAGAGAAGATGGAATAAATTGGGGGGAAATCCTTTCTTGCGTTACAGGATTAATATTCCAAAAGCAGGAACACAATAACCTTTTATAATTCCCCCACTTGATTTAAATTAAAAGAAGAGAAGCTCAGAACTTACGAAATGCTTGGAAACCACTCTGACAGAACTGCCCGTGACCTTATTTTCCTGTTTGTCAGCCTGTCAGCGGCCTGACAGGCGTGACATTCTAGAAGAGAGCGAAGGTGATGTAGTTCAGCGCGGTGCCGACTGACATGAATATGGGAAAGTGATTTCTGACTGGGTGAGCTGGTTAAGTGTACAATGTTCCAGATTTCCCTGAAGGAAGCTGAGAAAGGCCTCTGCCTGGTATTCAGATGGCTTCAAAGACGGCCTGCTTTTGATCCACGTTGAACCCAGCCTGACGTGCGTGCGGGATTCTCTCATGCCACTTTGAAGCGGCAGCCCGGCCGTTCATTTCCCTTCTTTTGCTTATAACCCTGCACTGCCTGCATTGCCCCGAGACAGCATGCTTGTGCCATTTAATCACCTGAAACAAGGATGCTGTCTTTTCCTTTAAAACGTCCCACACATGCTGCCAGTGTCTGGGCAGGATGACTATTTTGCTTATTTATTTGTCTCCAACAAGGAGACCAGCAGTGCATCTGTCTACTTAATAGTGTACCTGCCATGTATGACTTACGTTGTAAGTGACTTGACTTGAGTATAAAAATTTCCGACTCTTCTGGCAAACACAATACTGGTTTACGTACTTTCTCTACACAGAGAAAGTCAAGATTCTGGTGGCGGAATTTGGTGTCGCATATTTTACGTATCTAAGACTCCACAGAGTGATAAAGTGTCACTGTAGTTTAAGTGTGACTCATGCCACAAAGGCTGATACTAACGGCTTTACATAGGCTAAGCCTTCGTATACCAGCGATGGAAAAACAGCCGAGCAAAAGCCAGTTAAATCACCCCGTGGAAAAAAGCGTGCCACCCCTGTCTCCCATAGGCTGTTTCTGTGCCCTCGGCCACAAACCTTTGATCGATGTCTGCCCCAGCTCTGGACAGACGAGCACAGGCTATGTGCTGAGTTTAATGGAGTGAGTCAGAATCCCAGAAAATGAAACAGCTCATTAGCAAACAGCGTGAAGTCAGAGCAAGACAGTCACGGCACTCAGGGCAGAGATGAAGGTTGAGTGTGACTCAGAGCACACACCCAGCCGTGTCCTTGTGTTTCAGTGCGGGACGGCGGCCATGGAGTGCGTGCGGCAGTCCATCGGCGAGGTGCTGGACTTCATGGCCGACATGCACACGCTGACCAAGCTGAAGGTGAGAGCGCGTACACGGGCCCGTCCCTTCGGTTAGCGGAACAGAGGTGTGTTCCGGGAGCGCGTACACGGGCCCGTCCCTTCGGTTAGCGGAACAGAGGTGTGTTCCGGGAGCGCGTACACGGGCCCGTCCCTTCGGTTAGCGGAACAGAGGTGTGTTCCGGGAGTTCGGCAGACCAGATGTGAATGGATCGTTCCCTGGACGAGCCCGTGTGTGGGGGGTGCCTGGAGAACTGAGCCTTGCCTCTTCGAAGAGGGGAAGGACATTTATTTACACGGCACCGGCCGTGTGCGTCGCTTTACGTTTGCCATTTATTCGGTCCTCCCTGTGGCCCTATTGAGGTCTTAAACCCATTTTACAAACATAGAAACTGAGGCCTGAGGTGGTGCAGTAATTTGTTCAGGGCCACCCTGCTGGTAAGTGGTGGAGTCAGGCTGGACCCGAGACTGGAGGGACTGCCGCAGCAGCAGCGTTCTGCAGAGCCTCGCTCAACCGCCTGGAGCCTCAGTGTCCTCGTCTGCCAAGCCAGTCTGATCGTACCTGCCTTGGCTGACGGTTACAAGGTTTGATGTGAAATAATGCATGTGAAGAGACTTTTATAAACTGTAACACATTGTGCAAACGTAAGCTCTTTATGGTGTTTATCTGCATTGAATCTATCTTCAAGAAAATAATTAAAGACAAGCGAATAGAACACACTTTAATTTGCAAATGGGCAAAATCCCAGTGCATTCGTTGAGTTTATGGATGGTTTTGCAGGGTGGAATGAATTGCTGATGCAAGTCAACTTCCTTGCCACGAGTCTTCTAAAAGATTGATGCTCTGAGAGATTTGAGGAAGGCCCTAGACAGAGGGCAGAAGGGAACCTCAGCGCAGCCCAAAGAGCAGCCAGATCGCCATCTGGCATGAAGTGGCTCCTTTCTGACAAACAGGATGTAGCCACGCCAGAAGTTCCCCAGCTAAAATCATGGCCCCTTCAGCTCCCAGATCAGCACCAGACTTTGCTCAGAGGAGCTAAGCATTTCTTGGGACAGCAGTAGGTTTGCACATCCCAGTGGAAAGTAGAATCAAAACTTAAAATGGTGATTTCTCACACTATCCAAACCCAGTCCTTTCCAAGGAAGCTCCCCTAGTGCTTGACCGTACACTGGTTACTGACTGCTGAAACTGGTTGTCTACACCTAAATGACTTTAATGTACAAAGAAGAGAGGATAATTGTTACCTATACATTTTAGCTTGTTTTATGTAGCCACTTTCAAAATGAAGACAAAAGTAAAAAGACGAATCCCTGATGATCAAAAGGTTGGGGACTACAGACGCCATCCACCTCTGTGATTTTACGTAGTATTAGCGAACACGCCATCCACCTCTCTGGTTTTACGTAGTATTAAAGAACACATGAGAAAGGCGACATGGCAGATGGCTTCTCTGTGCCCGTAAGACTAATTAGCCTAGGTCTCAACTCCCAGTTCAGTCATCTTTCCACTCACTAAGCCACACCGAGCAAAGAACTTTTTCTAAATTAATTTGACAAATTTGTACTGAGCATGCATAATGTACCTGGCATTGTTCTAAGCATTTAGGATGCAACGATCAGCAAAAACAAATAGTAGCTGCCCTCATTTAACTTACAATCTGGCAGTGGAGGGCAACTGTAATGAAAATTTTATACAGACTAAAGTAAAATTGTGACCTTCACAATTGCATGAAGAAGGGGTAGGCAGAGGCGTGAGCGCTTCTAATAGGCTGATATGACCTTGCCAGGGAGGAGGCTTCCTGGAAGAAGTGACACTTGAGCTGAAGTCCAAACGATGGATAGCAGTGAATTAGGTGAAGAGACACAGGCGTGGTGGTTGAGGCAGCAAGAGCAGCGTGAGCGAAGGCCAGCAGTGGGAGGGAGCCGCCGCCGTGGCGGGATGGCGGGACGGTGGGTGAGATGCGGAGCCCGGCTGCGGTTAGGTCACGCCAGGCCTTTGAGGTTACGCGGAGGAGTTTCGTTTTCTTTACCCTGAGGACGGTGGGAAGCTATTGAAGTTGTGTATGCTGGGAGGGGTGACAGAAGGTACAGAAATGACAACCTGATCATTTTAACGAGCGGGCTGAAATATCTCCAGGTACTCTGCCAAAGTGACAGAACCCCCATTTGGTTTTGTAGAACCACATGAAGACATGTTCCCAGCCTCTGCATGAAGATACCTTCGGCGGACACCTCAAAGTCGGGCTGGCTCAGATCGCAGCCATGGAAATCTCCCGGGGCAACCACAGAGATAACAAAGCTGTGATTCGCTATCTGCCTTGGCTCTATCATCCCCCTTCCGCGATGCAACAAGGGTAAGACCCCTGGCATTCCAGCAATGAGGGCCAATAAGGCAGGAAGCTCCCTGCGCTTCCTGGGGCTCAGCCAGAGCAAATGACTGTGCTGAAGATTTATGGGAGTGGAATGTGATTGGTTGGGAAGATGGGAACCAAGACCCATCCTCCATCCTCACTTGCTGACCTGGCAGCGTTTTCGTGCCTGAGCACCTCATGGCATGCTGCCAGTAAAAGAAACTTGCCCTCACACAAAAACCTCGGTCATCCTGAGGGATGATGAAAACTTGGAGCTTTACCACTTTAACTCTTAATTTCAACTCGCAAAATAAATCCATAGGCATTTATTGAGCACTTACATAGCTTCTGTCTTCAGTGAGCTTAGACTGCAGCTGGAACACGTTCTATGGCAGAGCTGAAATGGAGTGCAGAGAGGTGTGAGGCCCTGATCCTGCCTCCACGGGAGGCTGAGGAGGGAGGGAGGTTGTTTGGAACTCGGAGCAGGGGTGAGCCTGCCATTTTGCGTGGTTAGCTTCCTGGTGGGAGGACAGGTTTAGAGTGGGGTGTGAGGAGGGCAGGGGGGCAATATTGGAGGGCAGGGAGACGGGTGGCTGTGTGTTGCATCTTCTCCCCTGTTCTCTCCCCTCTGCCGGGGATGTCAGACTTCCTAATGGGAGGAAAGGAAAGAGATTCGAAAGAGAACGTGGTCAGAAAGGTAGCCAGGTCTGTGGGAGAACGGCACATAATCCTGTGTCACCAAAGGCTGCTCTTTGCTCGGGAAGCGTAGATCCAGGATTAGAGTGTGGACCGAGACAACCAGATACATCGTTTTGTCAGCACTATGTCTCCTTGGTGTTTTATTGTGTGTGAGTTGCCTACAAGACCACACTTCCCATCCTGCCCATCAATAAGCATTTGTCGAGCACCCAATGAAACAGTGTAAAATCATCTTTAACTTCCTTCCTTTCTCATAGACCTAAAGAATTCATCGAGTGTGTCTCCCACATCCGGCTGCTGTCCTGGCTGCTTCTGGGGTCCCTCACTCACAATGCAGTGTGTCCAAACGCCTCTTCTCCCTGCCTGCCCATACCTCTGGATGCAGGCTCCCACATTGCAGACCACCTTATTGTTATCCTGATTGGATTTCCAGAGCAATCAAAGGTAAGCGATTTCAGCAAGATTGAGACCATATGCATCGAAACTGCTAATGGAAACCCTTATCAGCCAATTACGCTTTTTTTCTGAGAAGAAAATGGCATCTTATCACTGGCCCTCCTGTGGATATTAGGAAAGCAACTTGGTGCTAATGCCTTATTTAAAGTTGTTTAAATTCTCAGACTCTCTTTTCTTTCCCCCAAATTGTTTTTCGCTTCACTTTTATGAAGACAAATTACGGAGGCAAGCAAGAGTTAGCTTCTTAGGCATTTCTGTCTCAAAATAATGAAGAGGAATAAGAGGCTAGAAATATAATAAAAATTCTGTGATCAGTTTTTAGAACCAGATGTGAAATGGAGAAAAATTTATGCTCTATCTACTGGTGATTCTTCATGCGCTGCCTTTGCAACTCAAATCTCTAGTGGTGTGTGAAGATACAAAATGAAAATAAGGCCAGCTGGGGACTCACGAAAGTACACATTAGAATCACCTGTGGAGAGGAACGCTGTAAATTGTAGAGACAGATGACGTGCTTCAGGGAATAAAGTAAACCAGGGCAGCCATCCGTTGTGAGCCAGTACAAGCAAACTGGACACATTGGTACTAAACAGGTCTGAGGAGCCAAGGCCCCTTCGCGGAGCTTAGGCAAATTCTGGCAGGACATGGGGGGTTTGGGCCAGGACCAGCTGACCCTGATAAAATGGAGCATCCCCCCGAATGATGTTTGCAGGAGAAATTAGGCTGTCAGTTTCTAATACGTTCAACCCAGGTCTGTGTTGGATTCTTAACAACGGCACTTTGTAATTTTGTGACTTTGAAACAGCGAACCTCTCTGAGCTCTGGTTTTTGTTCTGTAAAATAGATGAGGGGATGGTTTGAGAATTATGGAGGTGATCCATGAAAAGTGTGCCTGGGACACGCTTTTAGCGCCGTGCCCGGGACGTTGTCGGAGCTCGCTCATCAGTCTTTCCCACCAGCAGGAGCACTATCTTTGCTGCCGCCGCCGCCACTGTTACCGCTGCTGCTAGTAGTGTGATTATTAAGTGCCGGGCAGTGCATGTATACATCGCTTCATTCACTCCTAACTACAACTCTTTGGGGAAGGCACTACTATCCCCATGTTGTAGATGGGGAAACACCCTAACATGGTAGAATGATATTCTTCCTAACCTAGTTAAGGAGTGAGAACGTCAGTTTCATTAAAGGGCCAGGGGGTGGGTAGATTTATTCTGCAAACTAAGGTGTCTCCTCTTTGAAAAGATGCATTGCTCTCCGAGCACATTCCCACTGACGAGTGGAGAGCAGCTTGTTTGAAGGTGGTGGATCAGGAGCTGTAACCCGGAGCTGACTCCCTCCGCCTCTGGCCGCTGGAGTCGGCTGCGCTTCAGCTATGCGAAGCTGTGAGGGGAGGGCTCTGTGGAGCGGCCCAGCCCCCCGGAAGGTAACAGCTCTTCCTTTTGTTCCCCCTCAGACCTCCGTGCTGCACATGTGTTCCCTCTTCCATGCGTTTATCTTTGCTCAGCTCTGGACCGTATACTGCGAACAAAGTGCCGTAGCCACCAGCGTCCAAAGTCAGAACGAGTTCAGCTTCACAGCAATCCTGACGGCGCTGGAGTTCTGGAGCAGGGTGACCCCCAGCATCCTGCAGCTCATGGCCCACAACAAAGTGGTGAGTTCACGAACCAACGAGCTTTCCCTCTCGGGTGGAATCTCCGTGTGTGTGGGCCACTCCTAGTCCTCCCACTGTCCGTCTTCAAGATCTCAGATGTAATGTCATAGAAATGGACTGGCGAATTTTTACATTATGAACTGGATGTTCTACTCGCACGAGAATTTGATGAAAAACAAAGCAAACGAGTCAATCAAACAAAAACAATTTTTGTTCTCTCTGCCTTGTGCCAAAGGAAATGTATATGAAACTTCTACCTTTAGGAGCTGTTCTTGGTGCTACAAACTCCCGGAGTTAGGAGGGAGATTCATATTAGTTTTGGAAAAAACCTGGCCAGAAAGGCCAACTTTCTGTGGAGTTTTAAGAGCAGACCAACCACATGCGCCATTGCACTCGGGGCTCAGAACCCGAAAAGAGCCTCGCCTTCTCCAGTTACCCGAGAGGACCCAGCTGTCAAACCCGGTGTCCTTTTAATGGAGATGGCTGCGCTGCAAGTGAGGGGCTGCCCCGCACCTTACGGGAAAAATCCTGGGATGTGGTTGGCATGAGCACGCTTCATTCAACATGCCTGGACTAGTCCTCATGGGGTCAAGGTTGGAGGGTGTAGGGAAGGAACTTACAAGGGAGTCCTTTAGTTCAGTTCACTGCTTTGGAACAGGATGCTGAGCTGGGAAGGCAGCTGATTTCACATCTGAAACGGGCAAGGGAGGGATGGGAGAACACTGTGATCGTGACCCCAGCGTTATTGAGAACTCAACGTTGCACCACCCACAAAAGGCGTTCCAGAGACTGGAAAGGGGATTCCTTATTTCCTTTAGTGAAGTCCTACTTTTGTTTAGAGAAGCAGGTGTTTTAGGGCAATTCTATATGGGGACAGATGTTTTAGTTCAACTTAAAGGACATTTATATGAAACGTTTGGGGTGCACAAACAGCTCTGACTGCTGTGGAGATAATTACATTTGTTGGGTCGTAGAGCCTGGGACTGAAGAAGAACGTGGAGCTGAAGCTACTCTGTCATTTTACAGATGATGAAACGGAGGCCTCTAACTGAAGCTAGAGATCCAAAGTTTCCTTCCTCTGTCATTCATTTTTTGATGCCATGAATACTGCTCTTTCAAAGCTCTTCTGATATTCAAATGTTACAGATGACTTTTGGATAAATGATGTTATAAGTGAATTTGAATTAATTTTATTCTGAAAATTTCCTCCAAGTAAGCCAGTCTAGTAAGGTCCCCCTGGAGTGTTTAAAGTCGCGCCTTAGAATTTTTGACAAGGGATAGCATTGCTTCCGTACCTTTGAACTGATGTGAGCGTAGCTGACATCACGGAGACCAGAGACTCAGAGACAGAGACACAGTAAATTAAACGGCCACTCCAGATAATGGCATGGAGACAGGATCAAGAAGGAGAACAGGGCGAAAGCCTCGAGTTCTGCGGCTGGAAATGAAGGAAGCCGGAGCCGTGGATCCTGTGTTGTGAATCAGTAGAGGGCAGATTAGGGAGATCAATACCGGAATTCCCTGGGGAGCCCCGAGGGAGAGGAGGGAGGCATGGTGCTTGGAAAAGCTCTTTTGCTTTGAAAGTTCAGCTTTTGATGGAAGCCGCAGAAGTGAATAAACAGCAGCCCCTGCGGTCCGCTCTGGTCACCATGCAGGCAGAACTCAGCGGCCCCGGTACAGGTTCTCCGTGGCTGCAGCTAGTCCGCTGGTTTCTGTGTTGTTGGAAGTGGACTTGACTTCATGTTTCTTCTTTCAGATGGTAGAGATGGTGTGTCTCCATGTGATTAGCTTAATGGAGGCATTGCAAGAATGCAATTCAACAATTTTTGTCAAGGTAGGAAAATCTCATGATTTTTATAGAGCGTTTCTTCCTGCTAAAAACAAATGTGGATTTATTTGAATGCATCTCCCGGAGAGGAAAATAAAAGTGATTTAATTTTAACACTCAGTGCTGGGGCTGGAGGATTCAGGCTCATATAACAACCTTTTACTAAATGGTTATGGTTTTATTTTTTTCTCTTGCTTCACCACTCTGACCAACTGTAACCGGGTTAAGTGTCGGACCATGATTGCCTGCAACGCAAGCAGTTGGTCTGAACGCCGATCTGGAAATGACCCTGTAGTAACATAAACTGGTTGGAGGTGCCTCACCTCACCTGTCGCCAGGATATCCAGAAAACCAAAGAAAATAGTCTGTGATTGTTTGACTTGTTAGCTGGTACTTTTCTCTAAGATAAATTTAGTTTCTAATGTTACTGTTCTAAACCACTGGACAGTGTGTGAAAGTAATCTAAGCATTTGTCATCTGTCCAGGGGCACAAAAAACATACTGTTGGGATAAAAAAGTAAGAGCAGAGGAGAACTTGGTTTCCCACTTTATCTTTTTTTTTTTTTTTTAATTAAGATTTTAAAGGGAAGGAGAAAGAGAGGAACAGAAACATCAATGTGTGGTTGCCTCTCACGCACCCCCTACTGGGGTGCCTGGCCCACAACCCCAGCATGTGCCCTGACTGGGAATTGAACTGGAGACCTTTTGATTCTCAGGCTAGCACTCAATCCACTGAGCCACATCAGCCAGGGCTCACTTTATCTTTTTATTTCCCCTTTTTTCCTTTCCTTCCTATCATTACACCACTTAGTCTCACTGATTCTTTGTATTTCCTCTTCTTGTAGGACTTCCTTCTTTACCTCCGACTTCCATATTCCATTACCCTGGACACCTTACATGCCCCCTCACTCATCCCCTGCCCTCCCAGAGTGAGTCAGTTTGGAATCTTAAAACTTTCAGTTTTGCTCCTTGGCTGACGCCCTTCTTTGTCCCTTATTCTCTCTTTTTCTTCTTTTGGATAGAACTTTTAATGATTAAATTTGGATGTAATTTCCTCTTTTTCTCTGTTTTCCTAAGTAGGGAGCTGAGACCGCTAATCGGAGAACCAGTAATTGGAGAACCTCTTTTTGTCGGTCAGCACGGTCTAGTGCTCTAATTTCCTAACACTGCTGGGGCTGCTTTCCTCCACATCCCCATTCAGTCCAAAGTACTTTCCGATTTCCCTTAGGGTTTCATTTTTGATTCATGGGTTATTTAGAAGTGTGTTTTTTAGTTATCTTATTAGTTAGATGTCTTAGTTGTTATTGCTTTAAAGGTTGGTTTTAAATTTACTATATGCATTTTTTACTTATCACAATCTACATTCAAGTAAGATACTGCATTTTGCTGTGTATAATGCACTCCTGTGTATACTTGCACCCATGTTTTTGGTCCAAACTTTCAGGAAAAAATCTTTTGTTTAAATTTTTAAATTTAATTATATATTTACATTTAGTTACTTGTTTTTCATATTATAAAGGAATTTTAGCATTTATTTGAACATATTATGGGTACAAGAAATTTTATGTAACAGATAATTATGAAACACAAGAACAGATACAAGGTATTTCAGGTACCACCCATGAATAATGTGCATCCTTATTTCCCCTCAAAAATTTAATCCAAAAAAGTGCACATTATCATGGCAACGTGCAGTACTGCTTCATGTATAGTATAAGCGTACTTTCTTTTCCCACCTCTGGCTTTGTGATATTATTGCCATGTGCTTTACTTTTACATGTGTCATATACCAAACCATACATTATTATGGAATTTAAACAGTCATCTCCTAAAGAGATCAAAATTTTTTAAAACATTTATTTACCCTTGTTATTATTGCTGTGTTTCCATTTGCTATTGTCAGTGTTCTTCACTCCTTACCCAGAGCTGAACTTTCGGCTTCCTTCCACCCAGACGACTTCCTTTGCTAGTTCTTGTGTAGGTTTCCCGGTGATGAGTTCCTCAGCCTTTACTTTGCCTTCGTTTTGAAAGACGTTTTCGCTGGGTGTTGAACTCCATGTTTGCATTTTTCCTCATGCTTTAAAGATGTTGCTTCTCCACTGTCTTCTTCCTTGTCTTGTTTCTGACAAGAAATCTGTATTATTCTTATCTTTTTTCCCTCTGTCTGTAATATGGGTTTTTCCCCCGTCTGGCTGCTTTTAAGACTTTTCTCTTCACCATTGTCCTTAAACCATTTGCTGGTGAAACATCTTGGTGTAGTTTTATTTATGTTCCTTGTGCTTGGGTTTGTTGAGCTTCTTAAATCCTTGAACTTACAGTTTTCACTATACTTAAAATAATATCAGCCATGTTTCTTTAACTATTTTCTTCTATGCCTCTACTCAACATATTCAGTATTTCCTTTACCTTCTTGACTATATTGAGTAAAGTTATAACTGTTCTACTGTCCTTGTCTACAAATTATTATGTGCCATTTTGGGGTCTTTTCTAATTCCTTGACTTTTCTTACCATGGGTCACATTTTCTCCCCGCTTCTTTGCACACCCGATAATTTTTTATTGAGTTCTTGACACTCCAAATTTTATTTTCTTGGGTGCTGGATATTTTTGCATTCTTATAAATATTCTTGAACTATGTTCTGTAACATGGTTAAATTACTTAGAAACAGTTTTGTCCTTTTGAGACTTGTTTTAAGCTTTGGTAGGTCAGATCAGAGCAGCACTTTGTCTGGGGTCAGTATTTCTTCACTGCTGAGGTGATAACCCAAGGACTCTGCTTCGTGTTCTGTAACTTACAAGGTTTGCCACCCTAACTACTGGAAACACAGACTATTGCTGGCCCCGTGTGATCAGCAGGGATTTTTCCCTCCAATAATTTTGGGTGTTTTTTTCTTTAGCGTTGGGTACTGCGGCACTGGTCAGTATTCAGCTGAAGACTCAAGGGGAACCTTTGATGGATCTCCAGGGTTCCTCCTCTCCCTGTGTGCAGCTCTGTCCTCTCCAGCACTCTGCTTCACAGACGCTTGCCACGGTGGCCTCCATGACACCTGGCTCCATCTCCTCAACTCAGGACTGCCAGCTCTGCCTGGGTTCCTCCTCCCCGTGCAGTGGCCTGAAAACTCTCCCTAGACGGGGAGCTGGGCTAACTGTAGGGCTCCCCCTGTTCATTCCCCCGCAACCCCGGTCATCCCTGCCCAGCATGGCTGATGTTCAGCGTCTGAAAACCGTTGTTTCACGTACACCATCTGGAATTGCGTTTGTTTCTGGCAGAAGGGTAAATCTGGCCTTTGGTAGGCCTCTTTGCTGAAAGGGAGTGTCCCGCAGCTGATTTTTATTTTAAGGGCTAGAAGAAGCATGCAGTACAAGGAATACATCGAACTAAGCAGGGTGTCTTCAATTTATCCTGTAGCATAAATCAAGGTCAGAGAAAAGCGATTACTTTTGGTGAAAACCTCTTTTTTTCAACTGTCCTTTAGTTTTTCAGATATTATTTCTGGAACAGAAAGAAACACCAACCAACTTCATTATAACATTACTGAGCCTAAAATAAATCACATCTGATTCTCACTGACAGCTTTGTAGGTGCCACTATCCAAAGGGAACTGAAATGAATGTTATTCCATAAGTCACACTAGCATCCCTGAAATAGGTGGCTGCTGGATTATGTAATGCTCCCACTAATAATGAGATTTAACCTGAAGCCTTTAGTCATGTGATTTGTAAGTCACGAACCTGAAGGTCCCTCGTAGATATGTTTTAGTATCTCATGGTCGCATGTTACATCAACGGGGAAATAGTGAAAACCCTTCCAAAACCAGCCTCACCATACCCCTTGATTGCCTCACACAGGACAGTGGTGGGAAAGGTGTCCGCCAGGGTCCGAGCGCTGAGTGCTCCCCGGCCCCTCCCCTCCCTGGTCCCTCAGGATTCTCGACAAGAGGTTAGTTCAGGTGTTGGCCAGCTATGAAGAAGCATGTGGACCTGCTTCCATATCAAATAGGTCAAGAGTTAATTACAGTCTGCAGGCATTCAGACCCACTGGGTTTGTTTCTTGCTGTGCAGACATCAGGGAGGAAGTGGTTAGACTAGTTTACATTTTGCAGTTCAGGATGTCAGGGGGCACAGCCTTATCTGGCACCAACTTTTGTGACCCTACAGTTTGTCGTGAGTGTTGGTGGCAGGGGGAGGGTGGGAGAGGGCGCCATTTTCTGATATTTTGAATTTTAGTCCACTTAGGTCTTTTGGGACATACCATACTCCATTTCTAAACACAATATGTTAGAAACTAAATATTCACTGGCTGCAACCTAAACACTGTGTTTAGGAGTAAACATCGCTGTTTACTCCTAAACATAGCAAATCATACACATCATCGGATGTTGAAAGCAGAACCACAGTTGACCTTAGCTTTGGGAACAAAAGCAGAGAGAGAAATGTAATTTATCACTGCCAGGTTTATCATTATCTTTTTAATGTTTTGATGAATTAAATGAGACTGGCAGTCTATGGCCCTAACTAGTGAAGAGAAAGGTCATTTGCATACTCTCCCCATCCCCAAATCTCTCTTCCTGGCTCTCTCGTTTCTTTCCATGCGTCACCGACCCCCAGTTTGCCGAGCCTGGGAACCTCAGCTCGTTCTTTGAATTTTTCCTCACCCCAAAGAGCAAACCATCCTTGGACCCCGCAGTTACCTCCGCAGGCAGTGTCCTTCTCCACCCCGACACCATCCCTGTCTTACTTGGACCTGCCTCCCATCTCCTGCCCTCCCACCCCCTGGTCTGCAGGCTGCTGCCACAGTCATCTTTCTGGAGCACCGTCTGCTCGTGGTGAGGGGCTCCCTTCTTCAGAGGCTGTGTTGAATTTGGAATAAAATCTGGTCTTTCGTGAGGCACCCAGAGCGTCTGTGTGGATGACAAGAGTACTCACCTCTGCTCTTCCGAACTGTCTCTCGTGGCCCCTCTGGAGACCACCGCTTCATTGTCACCCGAAGCCCCACCGCCCACCCCTCTCGGGAACTCCCGCCTCTGGCTCTACTTCCCGGGAGCTCATGTCTGACTTTGCTAGTGCTGCTGTAACAGAGTATGACAAATTGGGTGGCTTCAGTGACAGAAACTTGTTGTCTCGCGGTCCTGGAGGCCACAAGTCCAAGGTCAAGGCATCGGCAGGGCTGTCCCTTCTGAGGTGGAGGGAGGACCCCCTCCAGGCCGCTCCCCGAGTTCCTGGTGGTTCGCTAGGATCTTTGGCTTCCGTGGCTTGTAGGTGTGTGCCTTCATCTCACGTGGCGTTCTCCTGAGCACGTGTCTCTGTCCTCATGTCCCCCTTTTATAAGGACACCAGTCCTATTGGATCAGGGCCCAGCCTACTCTAAATGACCTCATCTTAACTAATTCCATCTGCAGCCACCCATTTCCAAATGAGGCTGCACCGCAGGCTGTGTGCGTAAGGGTTACATGCAGCATCTGTTTGAGGGGGCACAGTTCGATCCGTGGGAAGTAGCATTGGGGGAATGATAAGGCGCATATCAACATTTTAAAGATCTGAGCAGTACTAAAATAAACTAGCGTTCCCAGACTCACTGGACCCTAATTCCCCCCTCCCCCATTTAAAGCCCAGCAGACCTGACTTCTGTAAGAACTCACTTGCGGAAACGCTACGTTCTGTCCCCGACAGAACAAAGCAGACGGGAGAGCCTGGGCTGGAGGCATCAGGTGGCGCCCCCTGCACCCCCCCAAGCAGGGTGTCTGTACAGAGTGGGGGGGCAAGGCTGAATCAGAGGCCACAGAGGTCCCAGGCCCCCCTGCCTCCTGCGCTGTGAAAGTCCTCCTCTTCCCCCGACCCCCCACACCCTCCGCTGCCCTGAGCACCTGCCCTGCTCAAACCCTGGGCCGACTCACTCTTGCCGGGTCTCACCTTCCACATCACAGCCAGGCTTGTCGTCTTCTGCCACTGAACCATTTCGACCGCTTCCCGGTGACATTTTCCTAATGACTACAGACAGAGTTGCCACGCTACCTAGAGGCTCAGGTCTAAAGATCCACGGAGGAAATTCTATTTCAAGAAAGCGAGGATTTAATTAAATAAATACACATTTAATTCCCTGTGCTTGGTAGCTTTCAAGAGACAATCAGTCATGTACTCTAAAGTGTGTGTTTCAGACACTCAGGGGGCACTTACTAACCTCCAAATGCCACCTGCTCAGCAGGGTTTGGCCACAGAAACGCTTTTCTGATAACGGGTAATGCTGCAGCAGGGGCCTGCATCCTTTTGCAATCTCAAAGGGATTCAGTGTGTCCCCTGAGTCGCTGACGCTTACCTGGGAGAAGGGAGAACCGTGGTAACGAGGCTTCTGTGTTTCCCCACACAGCTGATACCTATGTGGCTGCCAATGATTCAGTCAAATATCAAGGTAAGTCACCCTGGCAGACAAGGCTCAGTTCCCTCCAGAGAACGTCATGACGTTCATAGGGCTCGTGCGTGCTTGAGAAAGGTGGGGGGGACCGGTGGACTCTACCAGCTCCTGGTCTCAGGGGGCTGACAGTACAGCAGACCCTGTGGGCCAGGCAGGAGGCCCGCAGCTGAGGTGGCAGCAGCAGACACTGTCGGTGAGGATGAAGGGTGTGTGTGTGTGTGTGTGTGTGTGGTGCAGGGGGGAGTGGCATCCCAGAGTCCGACGAGGCTCTGGTGCGGACCAGAATGCAGGCAGAAAAGCCGCTCTGCCTTCGGAGGGCACGTCCAGTGCCGTTCCCTGGTCGCTGCAATGGACATTTTGTGATGGGAAGGATGCTATTCAGAAAGGGTAGCCTTGAAGGAAGGACATTATCGTAGGAGGAAAGCAGGGGCCAGCAGGAAGAGGAACTGGGACAGCGCCCACAGCGGGAGTGGAAGACTGTGACTGTGTGCATTTCCCATGGCCAGGCTCCGCCTAGAGAGATGCACTACCATCGCGGGGACAGACTCGCCCCCTGACCAGGAAACATAGTTACCGGGGCTGGACACGGAGACGACAAAGCTAGCCGTGCGCGCCACCCAGCACTGAGCCCTGTTACGGCCCTGGGAGCAGGGGGCAGGTCGGGAGAAGGTGGAAGCCTTCTTGCTACATTTCTTCCCAGAGTTGGGGACGGACACTAGTGGAAGGGAGGGGGTTGACGCCAAGGCACCCAGACAGCAGGTTGTCGACAGCAACTGCAGGCTTAGAGTCCTAGTCACAGTGTCGGTCCTGTTTGTGGCCACTGGTGGATGAAGCTCATCCCTGTGCCGGTTTTTCCTGTGGAAAGAGCTGGTATTTCCACCTCGAGGCCTTCCAGGGTGTCCCCCACCCCTCCATGCCTGATGATGATCCGTGGCCATTGAACGTTGGATGGGCTGCCAAGAGGAGGCCCACAGGCCTTGATGAAAAAGCTAAGAAAAATAAGGAAAACTTACACCTAGCTTCTTCATGTGCATTAACATGAGAACGGAGAGATTGTAATCATGACAAAAATGAAGTGAGCACTTACTGTGTGCCATGTTCTGTTCTAAACTATCAAATCCTTTATCCTTACAAAACCCCTAAGAAATGAGTGAGGTGCTATCCCCACTTTGCCCATGAGAAAATCCAAACAGACTGAAAAAGTTTGTTCCCAAAGTAGTCCATGGAGGAGCCAGGATTTGAACCCAGGAAGCGTGGCCACTTCACCACCACAGCCCATGCGTGTGGTGAACAGCTCCTGGGGGCACATTTGGTGTTGGCATTAAGTTCCTGTTGCAGTGAATGAGTGGAGATAGGAATGGTGTGATTTGGATGGGTTTGGGCCAGGCCGACTCTAGAACATGGGTATCTGCCCAGGCCCCACGTGCTGAGCACTGCCAAGTTCGAGAGCTGGCCTTCTTCAGGCCAGACAGCCCTTGAGCCACGGGGAAGTTCTGCCTGTGGAAGTCCAGGCTGGCACTCCCTGAGTTGACTGTGAACTTTAGGAAGAGGAAACTAACAAAGAAATGTCTTGCCCTTTCTTAACAGCACTTATCAGCCGGACTGCAGCTTCGCCTCCAGGCCATCCAGAACAACGTCAACCACCACAGCCTAAGGACGCTGCCAGGCTCGGCCCAGAGCAGCGCCGGCCTGGCTGCCCTCCGCAAGTGGCTGCGGTGCACCCAGTTCAAGATGGCCCAGGTGGAGATCCAGTCCTCAGAAGCAGCCTCTCAATTTTATCCTCTCTGAGCGGACTCCTCGGCTCTCAGTGTCAACACTCTGGTTTAGCAATAATGGGTTTAAAAAACAAAACACTTTGATCCAAGCAGGTCGGGGAACATATTGGTACTGTACATTCTCTTTCTAGTTTAGTACAAGACGTGCAAAGGCCGGCGAGGGCCAACAATGAAGCTTTCTTGCTACACATATTTCTGATGACTCCTTGGGCTATCTGATTAAGTGTTTCCTTACATTATTTTTTAAAAACCAAATCATTTTTCTTTAACTAACTTCTATTTTTTTTAAGAAAAAAAAATAGACTGGTGGGTACTCACAGAAAAGTTGTATAAGTCCCCCTGTTGCTATTTTTGATGATAGAGAATAAATAGGGTTTTTGAAACCTTTGTAGTGTTTTTTCTTAAAATCCACTCTTGGCAATGCAATAAAAAAAAAACAACAACAACAACAAACCGTCACCATAAGCCAGTGACACTGGACTGAAGCTTTTTGTCATTACCCTGGGAAAAGTGGCGGCTTGCGAGGACCATTACAAAGTGCACTTAGAAATTAGGTGGTTAATCTGCGCCGATGGCTTCCTTTGTTTTATAATGTCATTTTCCGAAACCGTCCAGTATGTGTTACCATTTTTAAAACTAGTTTTTCAACTCATTAGTTCTGGGCTGTACTTTTCTTGTAAGCTTTCTGAGAACCACTTTAGTTTTGTGGATAATAAATTTTACCCTTTTGTTAACACTTGTATACAACTCACTTTAACACCGTAGACGGCACACTGGACCGTTCGATTCCCCGCGCAGGCGCAGAGCACCTGGAGCGGCGCCTCCTAAAATGGAGTTTTGATTGCGTGAGGACACCAAGACGTGTCGGCACTCACCCTTAGCGTTTGACTGCGCGTTCCCACACGGCATCTCCCTTCTCTGTCCCTGCGACGCACCGACTCAAAGAAGACTGACTAATACATTTGAGCTGTATCCTGACATGCTATTAAATGCATTTTTTTTATGATCTTTGTGAGCCTGGGGTTTTTTAAAATCAGTTTCTAGAGCTAGCGTTTAGTTCCTGATAACCATTTCTTCTCAATTTTTAAAACCCCTGACTTCCCTTACAACTGAAGTGCCCTTATTATGAGGACAGGGCTTCGTGTCAGGCCCTTCGGTGAGAGAAGTACAACTCGTTTGGAGTCTGTTCTCCCGGAAGGACGTTTGGGGCATCAGGCAATTCCTTTTTTTTTTCCATGTTGGTTAATCAGAGGCTTCTCTTTTCTTTGGGGAAGTCTAATACCTTCATGTTTCTTAGGGGAGAACAAGTCCTTGAAGGTTCGGGTGTTTCACGAGCTCTAGAAAGACAAGGCAGATCTCCATTCGTATGAAAACTTGCAGGGAACCAAGAGGTCTCTATAGTAAGAGCATAGAAATGATTGTTCTTAGTTACTAACGAACTCTTCTGAAAGGTCTTCCCACAGTCAGAATTCTCTGTCCAGTTCTGCTTGGTTATTCTTCTGTGAACATTTTCTCTTATATTATAGAAACTTACACATATATTTATCTCACGTGTAAACTGTGGCAGCTTCCAGAGTATGCCCGGTCTCTGTATCCTGGAGTTGGCATGTAGTATGTGTTTAGTTAATGTCTGTTGCATTGGATGGATTTGATTAAGCAACAGGTCTCTCGAGCTACCCAGTGGGCTCACCAGGGCTGCCTTGTGACATTCTCCTTTTGTGCGGGGACCCTTAGAGGGCGTTACAGAAACAGGTGGTGGAGGAGGCCCTGGCTGCTCTCCCGGTGAGGGGTCTAATGGACTCCCCGCTCTGGGTTTGACAGTAGGCCTGGTTCTTCGCTAGTCCTCACCCGCCCCACTGCAGCAGCCAAGCAGCCCCATTGTGGCCTCATCCTACCGGTAGACGAGGTCCAAAGTCATCCATAGCTTGTCCCCCCCCCCACCTTCTTTCCCTAGTTCTTTGGATGGACTTCTGCCTCAGTTTCCCTTTGTATTTGCACCCCCACCCCCAAGGGCTGGAGGTGAGCCCTTCACTTAGCCCCCTTGCCTGGGTGCCTGTCTGATGCTTCCTGCTGTCCAGCCCTGTGCTGGACCGCAGTGACAACCTGAGGTCTTCCTTCCACCCCGGCAGGTCTTGCTCCCTGCTTCTGAAAACCGTGACCCATTTTCCTGCCAACCTGCCCCAAATGCTGTTCCCTCTGGGACGCTGCCACTTTGCTGGCTGATGAAGACCAGCTAGGTTCCCTGGCCTGTGCTGCCCCCCACTGCAGCCCCCATTCCCTGTGTCCTCTTCTTCTTCGTTACCTCATTATGTCAGTCTCTCCAGCAAGTGGGTCTCAGGCACTTAGCAGGAAAAAGTCAGGAAAAGAGGGGACGGGTAGACGTTGAGTAGGATTGTCCCCAAGAAGTAGGAGAGACCATTCACCTGGGTCAGGGGTCAGCATACTGCAGCCCACAGGCAGCCAAGCCCACCGCCTGGTTCTGTAAAGTGATACTGGAACACAGCCCAACCCGCCACCTCCATGTTGTGTGTGGCTGCACTTGTGCTGCTAGGGCAGGGCTGGAGACCTGTGGCAGAGGCCGTATGGCCCCAAAGCCTAAAATATTTATCATCTGGCCCTTTCCAGGGAAAGTCTACTGACCCCTGACCTGGCTAACGGTCCCCGAGGAGCCCTGAGTTGAACCTTTGCATGGATATGCGATTGAAATTTTGAAATTTCATTATTAGTGTTTCCTCATCTGTAAAATGGGGACAATGACACATTCTACCTCTTACGGTTGTTGAGATGATGAAATAAAAGAATGCAAGGAAAGAGCTCCGAGCACTGCCCGCCACACGTGGCACTTGATAAAAGTTATCGCGGTCAAAGCGTGGAAAGAAAGCTACTTGCCCGAGGTCACGCAGCTAGTCAGAGGCAGAGCTGGAAGGTGACTGCAGGCTGGCTGACCCCAGGGCGGTGCCCTTAGCCACTGCCCATCTGACACCTGCCACACCACGCCCATCCCCAAGGACAGCCCGACAGCAGGGAGGACAGAGAGATCCAGCAACCATGCCTGATCCAGATTGGCCGGTACTAGTTGGCTTGGAGAAGGGCCAAGGAGTGGACTCAGTTTCCCTTCCCTCGTGGAATGCTATTGGTTTCAGCACGTGAGTAGAATGTGCTGAGATGCCCGAGGGTAGGATGAGCCACAATCTGCAAATGCGTAGCTCCCATCATGGTTCACAGTGGGCATGCCTCTTACTAGTGGGGTGACCTTGGGCGAGCTATTAGACTCTCTGGACCTCTTTTTCCCTTACCTCTAAGACGGAGCTGTCTGCCCATCCCGGGGCCAGTGGAGAGCTCCAACAGGAGAGGACTGTGATGGTGCTTGGGAGACTGTGCTGGAATCCACGGACCTCCGGGGGGAAGGCCGCCACCGCCTCAGGAAGCCCGCACGAGGGGACAGCTCACAGCTGCAGGCTCATCTGGTTTCCCCCTTCGGCCAGTCTCTCAGAAGCACGCCCTGCAAGACGCATGGGAGCTGGACTTGGGCCTGAGCCAAGGGTGTCCGGTCTCCACGGTTGTATCATCTCTTTGCGAGCCTGTTGTCCTGCCTGGCATCGCGGTGTTTTCAGCAAATCTCTTCCCAGAGAGTCCCATTTGGGGCCGAGTGGCTGCAGAACTTCACCTCCATTTCCAAACCGAGATTGGATTGGATCCAAGGAGAAGGTTCTCCACCAAGACTCTTTCGAGAGCTGGGACTGAAGGGCTTCTGACATTGATTGGACAATGCAGATCATTTAATATAGCTCTTTAGTAGAATTAATTTACAAATATGTACACTGGGCAGGCCGAGTGTTTCGACAGTAATGGTCTCAAGAAGAATGAGGGGAGAGGCTGGCACTCAGTGGAATAGTACCAAACTGTGTTTTCGAATGTCGAACCCTTTGGGAGCTGCCGAAGCGCTGTTGGTGAGAGGCTGGTGGGTTCCTCCTACCGACAGCAGCAGCGAGCTGTAGTGAATGGTGTTCAAGAGAAACCACGAGAGCCATCACTAATCGAGCATCTAGGGGTACTGAGCACCTTGCACACGTTAGGTTGACTCCTCTTAGCTCTCCTCCACACGAGATAGGTGGTGGTGTTATTCCCATTTTGCAGGCAGGGAAACTGAGGCCCAGAGGTTAAGTGACTTATCTAAGGTCATGCAGCTGTCAATGTGAGCATTAGGGACCAGAAGCCTCTTTTGGCTGAAATGTGCCAGGAACGTGGGAAAGAAATCTGAGGGCTTTTCCTGAGGCAGCCTCGATCTGTCAGGACCTCTATTTACTGATGTTCTCTCATAAATTTCCATCGAGCCGGAGTCATTGTATCCGACAAAGATGTTTGCCCCTCGGCTTTGGGAATTCATTTATTTCAAAAATATCAGAGCCCACAAGTTAAATCTCATTTGGTTTCCCACTTACTAGTTTTATGAGAAAGAATAAAATTTTATGAATTAAAGGTTGTGATGATGAACTCTACTAGATTGAGGGCCTATTGGGGATTCCCTCAGCTGTAGGGAGGCACCCTAATTAATTTTAACCAGGGCTCCCACATCCGAGGGTGGGCTGTGTGTCGGGCGTATTAGACACACGGATCTCACCCAATCTTCACAACAGTGATGCGAGGTGGGCACTTCCGTCGTTAACCCCATCCAACAGACGGGGAAACTGAGGCACTGAGAGACTGAGTATGTTTGGGAGTCACTCAGTAAGAGGCAGAGCCAAATCTGAATCCAGTTACGTCTGCCTTCAAAGCCTCGGTGCTTTCTAGTACGTAGTTCTCTGCTGCTCACCTGAGCAGCATTGTCACCCAGAATCGTGTAGCCCAGAAGTCAGCAACCAGCAGCCTGCTGCTGAACTTGGCCCACAGCATCTTCTACTTGGTGAGCTTGAGCTTTTAACTTCCGCTTTTGTTTTGAACACGTTCGACGGTGGGGCAGGCTCCAGTTCTGGACAGTTCCCACGGCTAACCTCTGCCTTCTGTGGTGCCCAGCAGCCCCTTGGCAGAAACCCTGTTGCCTCTGGGTCAGTGTGCAAGGCCTGGTGTGCTGCCCTGTTTGGACTGACCCTCTTGTTTCATGGGCGAGAGGGGATGGGATTCACCTAGTGCCACTCAGCAAGACAGCGACACAGGGGACTTGGGCCATTCTCTTCGCCCCCAGTGGCCCTTGTCTCCCTGGCACACTCCTCTGTCACCACCTGCAGGGCCCCAGGCTGAGGGCCTGCCCCTGTGCACCCACACTTACCAGCTTGACAGCATTTCAGGTCGGGGCTGGTCTCTCCAGCCCACCCCCAGCCTGGTTTCCTACAGCTCAGGGAAGCTGAGGTTGGGTGGGGGGAGGCTCCGGGTGAGCCCCTGGCACCAGTGCTTTCCCGCAGGTGTACAGGACATTAGCTAAAGTCACAGATTTGGTTGGACAAAGCGCTGGTTTTTTAATTACGCAGTCCGACAGGCCCCCGCCTGCAGGCCAGCGGAGAGGTGAGCCTCCTGGGGCTGCTTGGCAGATGCCCTGATTTCCGTTCCTTCAAGTGGCCTCTTGGAAAAGAAAGGAACCAGCAAGTAATCAAGACTGAAGGACAGAAACACTCCAGGTGAGGACAATCACAAGGCCCGGCTGGGGGTGAGGGGTTGTGGGGGGAGGGGGCTCTGCAGAGAGGGATTGGACCAGCTCCAGACCACACGGGTATGTGCCCAGAGCTGCCCTGGGCTGGGGCAGGGCGGGGCGGGGCGGGGGCAAATGGGGGCCTAAGACAGGTTCTGCAGCCAGGTGGATTCTGGACTTGCTACTGATCTGCTCTCTGACCACCGACAAGTCACTCACTCAATCTTGCTAGGCCTCTGTGTCCTCAACTGCAAAACGAAGGTGGTATTTGCTGTCTCCCAGTGTTTTTGTGAGGAGTGAAAGAAATGACACCTGCCAGGAACTCAGCCCAGAGAGGGAATGGGAACAAGAGCCAGGGCCCACCTTGCAGGAGCACTCACTGCTCCCAGGTGCTGGCTCCGTGCTGAGCACCTGACAGGCAGCCATTTCTTCCTCCTACTGGAGTGCCGCGGGGCAGCTGGTGTTGTGCTGAAATGAAATCACAGCTTGCGACAGGAATCTGGCTGGAATTCTTTGAGACTGGCCTCCCTCCACTGCTGTGCTCGCATGCAGACGCCAGGCTCCCCCACTTCCTCTTTGAATGAGTGCAGGGAAACCCTCCTCCATACGGTGCGTCCTGCGGTTACCGGAGCTTCACCTGGGGTGAACACATCCTTGCGTTTGTAACGGGGATAACATTTTGAAAATAGTAAGCAGATATGTTCTTTATTCTCCAGGAAACCCTGAATCCCGCCCCCCCCCAGCTCCACGGACGGCCTGGGGCAGGAGGAGGTTCAGATGGAGGGAAAGGCCTGATCAGACAGGATGGGGGAGCTCAGAGCCTATGTCTGCTGGACCTTTCAGGGTTGTCAGCAAAAGCAAAAGGGAGGCACGTGCAGGGCAGGGCTGAGAGGCCAGCTGGGCCTGCGCCTTTCCTCTTGGTGAGGACACTGTTAGAAATGCCCGGGTGAGCCCCAGAACACAGTGACCCATAGCCCTCCAGGCGAGGTGCCTGCGGCCCTCGGTGGCCTGGGCAGGGGAGGCGGCTGCAGCCGGGACCCTGTGCCCCAGCCCCGGCTGCCCTTCCTGCCGGCGTGAGTGTGCAGACTCCAGAGGCCCCATGGCTGGTGCTGAGAGAACAAGAAGATGGGCAGAGCCCGTGGTCACAAGTGAGAGACCACTGCAGCCACAACATTTGCACCTGGACCCGGGGGCCGGCTGGTCACCCTCAGCGGCTAGAAGGGCCCAGACACAGCCTGCAGTCACCCGGCTGGGAAGCAGCCTCGCCCTGTCAGGAGCCTGATAACACCATGAGGTCCGAGCCTTGCTTCTGCTGTGACCAGGCCCCTGCTCAGGAGCATGTCTGGGTGCCTGCTATCGGGGACCCAGGAAGATGGCTCACAGACTGAGAATCTATCCAAAAGAGATTTGTTAAATCAGAAGAGACCCAAATGCCATCAATTTGCAAATTCACGTTTTTCTACTCCCCCACCCCCTACACACCCAATGAGGTGGGGATTCTGAACAGTTATGTGAAATAAAGTGCTTTATTCTCTTCCTTATGCTGCACATAGCATTGAATGTGTAACCCACAATGAGTGAATGAATGAATGAATGAATGAATCCTACAAATAGGTCTTGTGCTGGCCATGGGAGGAGAAAGTAAATGCACGCACTCATCACAAACAGGGAGGGGTGACCGGGTGGGGGTGAGGGAGAAGCAGGGAGGACAGGGAGGTACCGGAGAGTGGAGAGCGTGCATCTGCCGAATAAGGGCGGGTACTGTGGGGCCTGGAGCCCAACTCGGTGGCACCATTTTTTTCTAGGCGTGGAGACAGGGCATCAAGCCTGCATCAGGGACTTTGTCAGGTACTTTCCTGAGCTGATTTTGGGAAAGGGGGGAGAGAGCATAAAGGCTCTTAGTGCCTGCATGGGGGGGAGGGGTGGCTGAGAGGAGGGAAAATGGGTGGTGCAGCGCGTGGGTCACCAGTCTGGCCGGGTGGGGGAGCCGTGTCCAAAGGTGAGGACACAGTGGGGTCACCCCTTGGAACCAAGCACACACAAGAGAGCGTTTCTGCTACAGCCCTCTGGTCAGAGGTGGTCGCTCCGCCACACGTCCGGAGGCCATGTGGGGACACCGGTGGATCGCACTGTGGCCTGTGCCTCAGTGGGAGCAGTGGTGGGGCAGCTGGTGAGCTGCCACCCAGGGAGCAGGCAGGAGTCCGACAGGCGGCCAGGCACATACTGTTATCAGCTGTGTTGGTCACCCAGAGCTGGAACAGGTGGCCAAAAGCCCCAGAGATTCGAGGTGGGGGTGGGACGTGCTGCCCAGGAGGGCCTGCTGCTCTGCTGTGTGCCGACAGCTCCTCAGCACCCGCCATCAGGCCCTTCCCCGCCCCGCCCCAGGCTGGGCCAGGTGCTCATCTGGCAGAGCCTTGCACACAGGGCCACTGGCCTTGGTGTTTGCTGCTTCGAGTTTGCTGCTGAGGCCAGGCCTCGGTGCCTGGGAGTGTGGACAAGGCTGGAGGTGTCTGCCGAATCCTCCCTGACCTCTAAGGGAGGACCTGTGTAGGTGGCCAGTGGGCAGAGGAGAGGAGCTCTCCCCAGGGCCAGGATGGCAGGCAGCCTTTTACTAATGACAACAGTGGCGATGACATCAACGACGGCTGCACCCACTGTGTGCCTATTGCATGCCAGGGCGTGTGTCAAGTTTGGCACATGGCAGCTCATGGAACCCCAGGTGGTTGTGGGGGGCATTCCTGGCCCAGACTTTCACAGCCCCTCTCCAGGTGCCTGGGACGTGGGCCCTCCCCTGAAGTCCCTGCACTGAGCCAACCGTCCCCTGGGCTGGGGCCAGGGTGGGAAGACACCTGGGCCCCAGCTCGCAGCACATGGGGTCCTCCCAATAGCCTCCACTGATCTATTCTGAAGCCACGTGGAATCCAGATGGAGGTGACAGGGTCCGGCATGTGGAGATAGTCTGGGTTTGGGTGCCCCTTGGATGTGTCCAGTGGCTGGGTGCTAAAGATACCCAAGTGTGGGTTCAAACCCCAGCCCCACCAGCCTCCTGACACCATGTGACCGTGGCCACCACACTCCATCCCCAACCGTCTCTCCACTCCTCGGTGGTAGCGATGCTGCTGCAGGGGCCGCTGTTTTCTCCCTCCCCTGGGGCCCATTGGATAGGAAGCTTTTCCCTCCAGGAGCGCTAGGAAGAGATGTTGCTTCTGGCGAGGCTGGAGGGAGACAGAGGCCCTGGGAGCGGCTCACGTTCCCCTCCCTCCAGGCAGCAGGCGCCCTTTGCGTGCACTCTGCTGAGGGTGTAGGGTGGGCCGCAGCGCGATGCTCTGAGCGGCCAGTCAGGTGAGGGGTGTCGCAGACTGACTGGGGGTGTGACGAGGTCTGGACACAGGCACAGGCTTAGCAGGAGGCCTAACCTGTCTCCCCTCCAGAGTGGGCTGCTTGTCCCCCATGATTCTTAGGAGCACTTGTCAAATTAAAGTGACCTGCTTATCCCTTTTGCCTGGTACTTTCCCAGTTTTAACCCCCAAAGTCCCACTTTGGGGAAAACCTCCCAGTCCCAGGCAAACTGGGATGACTGGTCACCCTCTTCTCAGCTGAGTCCAAGGATCAAGGTGGCCGGGTGGGGTATCAGAACCTTAGAACCCCCATACATGCCGGCTTTGGGGCACTAGACGAAACCATACAGAAACGGGGCAGAAACGAGGCAGGCAACGTGCCCAGCCCAGCCCTGGGCTCCCAGCAGGTCCTCGGGGAGGGCCACACCCCCTGCCACCACCACAGCACTCAGCCTGCTGGCCCCCTCCCACCCTCTCCCCAGGGACAAGCCCCCCGCCCCCTGCCACACACGACAACTGCAGCCATCTTTATAAGTATAGTTTTATTGAAAATAAAAAAGGCATGGTGCTTTCTTTCTCATAATCAGCATACAGCCCACCCTCCAATGCTGCTGCCGCTCCTGCTTCACATGCAGAGTCTCAGCACAAAATCGACACCCCTGGCTTCTCCATGGGGGGGGGGCGCCCCGACAAGGCTGCCGAGGCAACTCCCAAGACAGAAGCCAGCTTCCCGCGCACACGCGGCACCTTGTTAGGAAGGCAGAGCTCCCGTATTTACCTTCATGCGATAGGTATCACGCAGTGTCCAGGCTGCTTAAATCATACACTTTGCACAGGTTTAGACAGTACAGTAATTTTGTATATATATTGATATCTCTTTAAATATATATAGCTATATATAATATATATGTTTATATTTTTACAGCTATTAGTCTTTCTTCCAAAACTTGCTTTAGAAGCTTCTAATTAACACCTGAAAACTCTGGGTGATCCTACAGGCTGTTCTGAAGTTGGGCTCAACTAGGAGACACGGTGGGAAAACATCTATTTGAGAAAATGCAGAGAAAGAATGTGCATTTAATTCTCGGCCTCCACGCTCAGACCACGCTGAGGGCTGCGGTTTCATCCTTTACGCACAAGTTCTAAGCTCACATACCAGGCTGTTCAATTTTATGGACGTGTCTGTCGACTAAGCTAAAAATCCAGGGGGCTCTTGCGCTGCCCCCGTGAAATCTGTGTTACGAGTGGCTAATTCTCCATTTGGGGGTTCTCAAGCGAATCCTTTAAACAAACAAAAACCAAAAACAAAAGTTCTCCTCTTGGTTTTCGCTGACTGGGTGGGAAGAGATGTTGCAAACCCTACTTGGGGGACTTTAATGCACGTACTCTCAAAGGCTAGCTCTTCACAGAGCCCCGGCTGCGTCTCCAGGGAAGAGGGTGTGGCCCCCAGAGCCCGATGGAAGGCTCACTGGGCGCTGGCGGGTCAGGCTAATCGCAAAATCCGGGGCTCTTAGGTTTAAGCCAAGGTCGGGGAAGGTGGGGCCCATGGGTTTGTGCGAAGGTGGGCTGTGTTTGCCCATCCCCCTTGGATGCCCCTCCAGGGTGGCTGCCCAGCATATCGTGACCCCTTAGCCAGGTGCCCCTTCCGGCGGAAGGTGCCCCCTATCATCTGCTCAGAGAACAGGCAGGAGACCCACACAGAGGTGCAGGCGGCTGGGGGAGGGCCCTGGGGGCGGGGTCTGCCCTGCAGAGGACCGACAACCTCTGGCCTGTCACCCAGCCGTGTATCCCTCAGGGCAGTGATGGCATCCACCAGGGGTACTGCACGCTCATGAGGTTGGGGGCAAGAATGGAGGCCCGGGTGGCACTGTGCTATGCTCAGGGGTGCAGGGAAAGCAAAACCCCAAACCAGTTCTCACACAGAAGGCAAACTGCGGGGTAGGGCCCCTTTCCGGGAGAGTGCAGCCAAGGCCTGCCCTCAGCCTGTACCCACTGACCTGGGGGCAGGACCAGGGTTAGGACCACAGCAAGCCCACCTTCTCCCCTCGCTCTGTGAAAGGCAGCGGGACCCCAAAAACTCAGGGGGCACAGGGCTGCGGGACAGTGGATGTGTCCAGGTTCAGCCCAAATGGGGACTAGTTTTCAGTCTGTCAGTCTCACCTGGATGTGAAAGTCTCACCTGTGCCCCCACCCCAGTGGTTCAAGAGCGTGGTGGTTCAGACCACGTCTACCTAGTAGAACCATTCAATGTGTCTCGTTCCACCCTAGGAAGTGTGTGGGTGGTGAGGCAGCCATGGGGTCAGGAGCATCTTCCAATCCACCAGGGGATGGAAACCCCCAGGATTGCCATCTCCATGGGCCTAGTGACGTGCCCACACGTGGGTGGGTGGCTTCCCTTCACCCACCAAGCACTGTGGTGGGTTCTGTGCTTCCAGAACACAAGACCTTGGAAAGAGACAAGTCACAGGGCCCTGGAGGAACACAGCCTCCTTCGGATGAGCGGAGGCCTGGGGGCTCCCAGGAGAGGGTTGGTCCCCATCAGGGCTGCAGGGGAGCACTGGGGAGACCCAGCCCAGGCTGGCCAGCCTAGCCCCACAGGCCCGCTGTGGGTGTGTCACAGCAGTGGCCTCTGCTAGAGGAAGGCAGGGCCTGGCTCACAAGGACGTGTCAGTTCCTACGAGGGTCAGGTTTGGGGATGCTTCTGCAAAGAGGCCTTGTGGCCTCTGCCCTTCCAAGCCCATGGCCTAGTGTTCAGTGTTTCCTTTTGCCCATGGAAGGCCAGCTGCCACCTGGAGTGTAAACCAGCCCCTTTGAGTGCTCAGGCAGGAGGGGGCTTGGCAGGGTGGGCGCACAGCCCTTGGTGGCAGCAGGTCAGGAGCCAGGCAGAATCCAGGGCCCAGGGTATCAGTGGGGACAGGAGGGAGAAGGCAGGCCCTGCAGACTGAAGACAGAGCAGATGGGGTGGCAGACATGTGTGGGAAGCACCTTAGAAAGGAGACGTCTCACAGCCGTGTCGATGGCTTCTGTCGGGGAGGGTGGGGTCACAGAGCAGCAGGCGGGCATCCCGGGGGTGGGGGAGAGGTTTTCTGGCAGGGGAGCAGCCCCTGGATTGCCTTTCTTTTGGCTAAAGGGGGACGCCTCCCCCCTCAGCAGACACACTGGCCCTCTGCGTTCGACAGAGCACGTGCTTTAGACAGTAGCTGGGAGACAGTGGGTCACACACAAGACAGAGATGCGGAGAGTGTCGGGCGCTGGCCGAGAGCCGCCCCGGGGCTGCATGCAGGTGCGCCTGGCTCAGCCTGGGGCCTGCACTGCCCCAGCCCAGCTGTGGGACTGGGAAGAGCATGGTTTCTCCTTCGACAGGCTCAAGGCCGGCAAGACAATGAAGTCCTGGACAAGCCCAGTGTCAGCTCATGTCCACTAGTGCCACCAAGGTGCCCCTCTGGCCAGTGGTCCAGGGCCGCAGACTCACACCACGGCGCTGTTCACAGCCACGCCTTTGCTGCTCTGCGAGGACGTCATGGGATACTCAGCAGCGCTGGTGCCGTTCTCCTCCTTTCTCAGGGGTTTCCTGGGAGCGGGTGAAGGGGCAGGGGAGGCCAGGGAGGGGGAGGGACATCCGTTAATTATCAATGCCTGGGGGTGTGTCATGCCCTCCCATTAGCCCACAAGGCTCTGTTCTGGTTAGCATCCTTGGACCGCTGGGCTCTGGGGCAGCGGCGGTGGGGGCTTCGGGGGGCTTGAGAAGGCTCTTGCTCCCTCGCTGAGGTTCTGGATTCAATTCTCATCTCTCTTGAGTGGCTCAGGTGGGTTCTGGCCCCCAGCCTGGGCCTGAGTGGCCACAGCTTCCTGATGGAGGCCACCCATGCTGTGAGGCAGTCCCCTGCTACAGGTGGCTCTGAGGCCCGGAGACTGCGGCTCAGATGCCTGTGTCCCCAGGGATGCTGGGGCTGAGCCTGAGCTGGCCTTCGTTGTCAGTTGTCTAAAGGGGATGTTTACGGTCGTCATTGAGAGCCCAGGGAATGACAGCATCTGCCTTCTCAAGCGTCCCCAGAGCTCCCCCGCCACCAACCTAGCATGAGAAGGAGGCTGCTGGTCAGCTTGGTGCTGATGGGATAAAGCCCTTCAGGAGCCAGTTCAGGGAGAGGGGCCGGGAGGTGGTTATCATGGGGTGGGGTTACCAGGCCTGCTCAGACAGCACCCTGAGGTCAAATCTATCAACTCTCCCTTTTCTCTGGCAGGAGAATCAGCTCCTGAAACACATGGAGAAACCCAGGTGCACTCAGACCGGGCGCCAGGCCCAGCCACGGGGCCCCTAGAAAAGTGAGCTGTGAACCAGCACCGCCCCTCATGGGGTGCCACGCTCTGCTCAAAGCGCCCTCGGCCACAGACCTGCTGTCCCCTTTCACAACGGGCCCCTGAAGAAGCAGGGCCTGGAGTTTCATTTCATCTCATGGGGAAACTGAGGCTTGGAGAACTGTGACTTGCCCAAGGGCCCCCAGCTGGTTTACGGTGGGGCCTGGACCACCACCCACTTCTACCAAGTCCTGGTCTGGACACCTTTGACCTCCAAGAAGCCCATCTCATTGTGCTTTAACCAAGCACACCTGTGTTCTGGGGTCGGAGCACCCCAGTTGATGCAGGCAGATGCTCACAGGCATCTTCTGAAAGCCCCAGCTCGGTGGGGCTCGGAGGAGTTGCTTTGCTGGTGACGGGTTGTGGACAAGACAGAGACTGAGCCTCTGTCCCCGGACCTTCCTCCTTCTGTCCCCTTCTCCCCTCCCCCGTCCCAACCTCGCCTGTCGGGGGCCCTCACTCAGTCTGACTCAGTGGGTCTGCCTGGCCTGGAAAATGCGGGGGTGGGGGTGCATTTTCTCACAGTGAGATCCTGTGTTGCCCCAGCCACTTCACCATGAGACCACTAAGGGAGATTCCTGAATACATCATCCACCTACGAGGCGGGCACTGGTCATACGAGTCAGGATCTCACAAGCTGCTAGCAGGCAAACATCTCCGGATCTGATAAATCTGCCCTAGGTCCCTCCCGGTCGGGGGATGAGGCTTACGGGCCTTGGAGGGTGTACGCAGAGGAGATAAAGTGGGGGGTCTGGAACTCCCCTGCAAATAGGCAGAGCCTGGGGCACAGGGTCCCTGCTTAGTTGAGGCTGGGATATCAGCAGGGTTACTTCTGTAGGAGGAGAGGGCGGATTCTAAAGGCAGGCTGAAGGCTGGATGCCCCTTTGCCTTCTGGGGGCCTTGGGGGAAATTGGTGGCTCAGAGGGCCTGGCGGTAGGCCAGCCTAGCTGGAGGGACACTGGGGACAGGGCAAGGAGGCAGCCCCAGGCCCTTCACAATGGCTCAGCCAGTTTCCCAGGCCGGGAAGGATGAGGGGGGTCTGGGCAGGGGCTCCACCCAGCGAAGAGGGAACCTGTGGCTGATGCAGGCTCCTCACCCCCGCCTCCCCGACCCAGGGGCATTCCAGAGCCTGAGCTTAATGAGCGGAGAGGGTGGTGCCCAGGGCCCTCATGAGAGGTGGAATTGACCTGCTCCCCTCTCCACCAGAGCGCAGCCCCAGCCACTCTGCACCCTGGGCTGCTGCCCGGTCCTCTCCCGACACCCTTCTGGGACTCACGGGAGCCCAGTGGACACTGGAGCTGTTCCTACAGCCCAAGAAAGCTCCACCTCAGCCCCCCACTGTGTCCTTCCACGGGCAAGCCCTTCAACCTCTTTAGGCCTCAGTTTCCTGCTCTACAAAACAGGCACAGCAATGGTGTCCGTTTCACAGGCCTGTTGGGAGCGGTAAACATGTTAGCGTGTGACAAGCACTCGGAGGAGCCCCGGCATCAGCAAGCGCTCCAGAGGGTTCGTTAGTTGTCGGGACCACAGGCGGAAAGGTGTCAGTGCGGGGCTGAGCCCCCTGGCAGGCGGTGCGGAGGGCAGCGGCGCTCTCCCGTCTGCAGGGACTTCCTACCTAAGGTGCACCCTGTGGGGCTGGGTGGCAATGCTAGAGACTCCGTGGTGCTGGGAGCCAGCCGGGGCCGGTGCCAGGAAACCAGAGAGGCATTCCCCACCGCGGGCAGGCAGAGATGGCCACACACCGCTCCCTACACTGCATGGCTCCTAAAACCGAGAGAAAGGGCAGTGAGCTTTCCCTCGGACCCGGGGCACCTGAGGGTGGGTTCTGCCACCTTCCCACGGCTTGGGGCCTGGGGCCTGGGGCCTGGGGCCTGGGGCCTGGCAAGCAGCAGGCGCTCCCCTGCATCTGCCTGGAGTGCTCCGATGACAGCTTCCTCCCCAAATGCCGGCAGCCACAGGCCTCCGCAGGACCCGCCTCCCCCAGCACACCTGGGCTGGGCAGGGACGGCCAGGGACCAGGTGGCCCTCTCGGGCCCTGCCGACAGCGATTGACAGGTCCCACCCTCAGGCTGCTGCTCTGCTGGGGAAGCTGGAGGCAAAGATCAGCTCTGAAGAGCGGGAGAAGGGAGAGCCAGCGGGCTCACTCTCTTATTGTCCCCTGTACCCCACAGAAGGTCTGTTAACGATGGTACTGGGTGTACAAAGCGCTAAGCATTCGCTCTAACCAGAAAGCCCCCTCAAGAGGCATGCACAGCACTCCCTATGGAGGGCCAAGAAACCCCTCTTCCACCCTTCCCCCCCATTTCCCGAAGTTTTGTTATCCTTCTTCATAGCACTCATAGCTTTTGAAAACCTCATGTATCAGTTTGCTGGGGTGTGTCTGTGTGTGATCTGCTTCCTCCACTGGGACGTCGGGTGTAGCGGGGAGTGGGCAGAGACTCGGTCTCGTTTATCTCGACATCCTGGCACCTGGTCCAGTCCGCAGCACACAGGAGGTGCTCAGTAAGTACCTGTGGCCCAGCCTGTTCTGCTAGAAGCAGCTCACACACAAAAAGCTGACACTCACCAGCACTACGCAACAGTTCGCATGCTTGGGCACACTTGGGCACGCACACCCTCCCAGGGCGCAGCGAGCTTGCTTACTGTCTGCAATTAACGGTCTGCAGGATCGGCCAAACCTGTGCCGATTTTACTGGTCTTTCAGCCAATACCTTGTAAATTAGAAGAAAATGGCTCTCAAGTGGCTTAATGGCTGATTGACTGGGAAAGTGAAGGGCCTGTGCGTGAATGGCCCTCCTGTGCCTGGGGTGTGGGGGTGGTTCAAGGGACAGGGCCTGCTGCAGGGGGGTGTCATCTTTCCACAAGCCAGGACTCTTCTCTGCGTCACGGGTGTGGCTGGTGGCCTCACCTTCTAGTGTCCACAGACCTGAGGGGCTCCCTCTCTCCCCCTGGCCGGAGGCTGAGTCCGGCCCTCCTACCAGGGCAGGGGGCACGCTGCACCTTGGAGCTTCACCTGGACAACTCTTGCTGGTTACTGCTTGTGTGACAGCCATATCCACCCTGCACCTAGGGTCCTTTTGTCGTCTCTGCTCACAGAGGCTTGGTCTTCCTTCAGCTAGTCCTTTCCCGTTGTAATACATGGTACTGGGAGGGGGGTGTCTGATTAACACCCACTTCTCTACCCAGGGAGGTGTGCCTGGGGGGGTAGGGACAGTGTCTGAAGTCCCCGTGCTGAGCATAGCCCGGGTGCTGGGCACAGCCAAGCATTTCGGTCAGCATTCATGTGGCTGAGCAGTGCCCTGACCTAGTGGCAAGTGGCAGGTGGTGCTCCTGCCAACTCGGGACGGGAACCAAAGATTCAGGGGGCTGGACAGAGTCATGGAAGACCCCCATTTCATAGATAAGGAAAATAGGCCCACTGAGTGGGGCTGGGGCTGGGGCTGGGAACAGAATTCGGGGACCTAGACTCCCAGTCCTGGGTTCTTGAAACACCTCCTGGCTGTCCAAGGACATGAGCATACCAGGCCTAGGGGTGGGGAGGAGGCTGGGTGGGGCCGCAAGGGTACAGATGCCCAAGGGCTCTGGGGCCAGATTGTCCTGTGGTTATAAAGAATCCATTCACAGGAAGCTCATGGCAATAAGGCCGCTGAAACGCCCACTGTGGAGTTTGGGGTCGTTGATAGGACTTGGGGGCCATATGGCCTGTTCCCGTCCTACTGTGGGCAGTGCCCCTCCTTAGCGCCTGGCCTGGCTAACATCCACCCCCTTCCAGGAAGCCTCTCGGGCCCTCCATCTGGGTGAGCTGCCCCTCCTCCGGGCTCCCCCAGCCTCAGAGTCCCCCGAGCGCCCTATCACCCAGCACAGAGTTGGGACTTTGGGAACGGTTGTTGAGTAACAAGTGAGAGTTGGATTCACTGAGCGCGCATGGGAACTGCTGAGTAGACCCCCTTCCGCCAAGGTCAGTGACCACTCGGGAGCCCCGTCTCCATCTGCTCCTCGGGCCCCTCCAGTTCCTGCAGACGCCTGTGGCCCCTCGGCCCACACCCCACCTGCCAAGCCAAGCTGGCATGTCCAGAGTCACCTCCCTACCCAAGCTCATTCCAGAACCATCCTCCCAGCAATCTGGCTCCCAAAGGCTGTTTCGGGACCATTCACAAAGATCTCTCACTTTCTCCCCTAGGACTCCCGGCTGTGAGAGTTTTTAAAAGCAGGGTTTAGGCCCTGGTCAGGTAGCTCAGTCGGTTAGAGCGCATCCCAATACCCCAAGGTTGTGGGTTAGAGCCCCAGCCAGGGCACATGCAAAAATCAACCAATGAATGCATCAGTAAGGAGAACAGCAAATTGTCCTCTCTCTCTCCACCCTGCCTTCCTCTCAAAAAATTTTTTTTAAAAAAGCAGGATTTATCACTGAATTTTCCTTTTAATGGTTTCACAGTGACATGCAATGCTTTTGTTTCCTGAGAGACAAGGCACGATTCAGAAGTGCGGGCGGTGGCTGGCTTGCCCGCCGCTTTCTTACAGCCGCCAGCAGAGGTCCGCGGGAGAGCAGGGAGGGTTGCCGGCCCTCCAGCTCTGGGTAGGACTTGCCTGCTTCTCCCTCCCCCAGGGGACTTCCCCGCCCTCCAGGCGGCTCTGGGCCTGCCAGCCTCTTTTTCTGCCCCCTTCTCACCAGGGGCAGAGCTTCCGGTGACTGAATGTCTGCCCTCCGGCGCTGGGGCACCCTTCTGGGTTATGAGGCTCTCGGGCAGGGGCCGGCTCTTATTCCCCTGTCCCCCAGTCTTGCCCAGAGGAGGATGCAGATCACAGTGCTGGGGCAGAGAAGGGACTGAGATGCAGTCTCCATTTACCACCCCGTCCAACCTGTGACCCTGGATGCTGACCCTGACGACTGCACACCTGGGATCCCCCGGGTTTGCCGACGGAAGTCACCGTCAGGAGACCCGAGAGCCTGGAGAGAGGTCGGGCATTTCCTCCATGTACTCTCCCGTTTGGGGGCTGCACCTCTGGCAGTTCCAACCTCAGCTCATGCTGATGGGCCTCTCTCAGGGGTCTCCTGGCTGTCCAGGTTCCTCGTGGCACCTTCCCTTTCCCTTGTCCCAGGCATGCTCACGGCTCCCACTGCGGCCCTAGATTCGTGAGCCCCGCCCACAGCCCCTGGAAAGGATCCGCTGATCAGTCTCCGGTCTCCGGAGAGTTCTGTCTTTCCAGGCCCCGCTAACGGGCCCTGGAATCAAGACCTTAGAGCCTGTGGAAGAAGCCAGGGTGGACAGGAGTCCTCTGGGGCTGTTCAGGGCAGAAGGGAGGGTGGCGCCCCCCCCCCCCCCACACACACACCTTCCTGGGAGACTCACGCCCCACTGAAGTCCAGCCCAGCATGCCCCAGCAGGCTGGCACTGCCCACCAGAGATTAACATGTGTTCCCCATCCCCTCCTCCCACTGAAGCAGCGAGCTACTTCAGAAGTTTGGGGCAGAGAGGGAAGCAGAAGTGCTTTTGGAAGAACCTGGGCTCATTAAAAAGATGCCGCTGCTGCTTGTCTCTGAGGGGAAGGAGACTGGGAGGGGTCCTGGACTCCTGGACAGGACTTGTGCCCCACGCCCTGGTGGTGCCCCAGGCGGGTCTTGCACACTCTTCCTCAAAACCCTTCCCTGGCTCCCAGGACCCACTGAGTCCCCAGCCAGCTACTTGGCCTGGGGGGGCCAGCGCATGGCTGCCTCCAGCCCCATCCCAGGTCACTGGGGCTTCCTTTGCCAGGAGCGCCTCCCTGGCTGTGCTTCCTAAAATCCTTGTCCTACAGCAGCAGCCTCTCAGACAGATGTGGTGACACCCCGACCAGAGTGAACTGACCCCCAGATCCCAAGAACTGCCTCACCGTGCGGCAAAGCCCAACGCAACTAGGGGAGGGTGCCTCGGACCGCCTTTTGAAAGGCAACCGAGTTGGCAGTTACAGAAATGATGGAGTGTTTCTGGAAGATACTTTGCTGTGTGGATGACTCATGACCCCACTAGAACACTCCTATCCATCCTTCAAAACCCAATTTGAGCATCACGCTCACTGCAACCCTTCTCCAAGGCATCTCAACCTCTCTCTTCCCCCAAGAGAAACACTTTTCCCTCCTCTGTCATCCATCTTTCTCTCTCTGCACCTCTTGAAACAAATGGAAGCTGCTGCAGCACTTGGTAAGCACTTACTGTATACCAGGCAGGAACACCCATATTGTGCATACTATTTGCAGCAGGCATCTCACCACCCCTCAGAACAGTATGAGGTCGTTAGTCTTTGTCCCCATTTCACAGATAAGGACACTGAGGGCCGGAGAGGTAAAGGGATTTCCTCCCAGCAACACAGCTGGAACTACAGTCTGAATTTAGAGCTGGCTACAAGACCCAGTCAGGCCCCACTCCAAACCAGCATGGTGCCTCCTCCCAGTGGCTCCACTACCGGCCCTGCAAGCAGCACTTCCAGACTCTGAGGCTTTGAGTGGCGCCCCACGGGGCCTGCAAGGCGCGGGTGGGGTGGCTTTCTGCTGCACTGGGCCTGCCTTGTAATTGGTGCTCATCACATGCTTCCTGAGCTGAACTCCCTAGAAATGACAGGGGTGTAAGGTCTGAGATGGGCTTAAAAATATTTCTGCCAACAAAAAGCTAAAAGGAAAAGGAAAGCAATGTAGAAAATATTAGCCAAACCTTGATAACTGTTGAATCAGGGTGAAGGTAGATGCGAGTTCATGGTACACTCTTCCTACTTCTTAAATGTTTAACACTTTTCATAATGAGAAAAACATGGTGGGGGTGGGTGAAGGAGGCCGAGCCCAGCTGGGGTCCCCTCAGGGCTCAAAGCCAGTAGACACTCACCTTTTTATGGCTTTGTAACAAATGATGACAAGCACGGTGAGAAACAGCAGGGAGGCACAACATACCGCGATGGCGGTCACCAGCCCTGACCACCAGCTCTCCTCCGGGGGACACGAGGTAGAGTTGGGAGCTGAAAGAGACAAGAGCAGCCTGAGTCTCCCCTGCATGATCCAGTCTCGGCTGCATTGGAGGTGAATCATCGTGGGGACACCCAGGGTGGCCTCACTGCCATCCATGGCCCAAGGCTCTCTGACCTGTGCTGCCGTCCCCACCCCCACTCCAGCAGGCAGCAGGTGACATCATGGCTGGCCTGAGGCCAGGGCAGCATGCTCCCAGCAGGGGTTAAGCACCACACCCGCCCAGGGCCATCCATCCTCCCTTGGCATGAGCTAACTGACAGCAGGGTCAGGTTTAATTTCCCATGAAAAATAACAGAACATCTCATTCTCTCAGCTGAGGCATTAAATCCGCTTCCTCTGAAGGTGGGGGTGGGAAGCAGGGCTCATGGGGGACCCTGGGGAGGAAGGAGAGAAAGGGAAGTTCATCAACATCAGTTCTTAAGCTAATTTCTTGAGAGGGGCAAGCTGTCTCCTTTCTTGGATTTGGCCTATGTGGAAGGGATCTGCAGCTGTCTCAGCTTGCATGAGGTACCCCAAATTTGGAAAGGTCTGTCACTGATGAAGCATCTGATACCGGCTACAGGGCCTGCTTATCATTACTCAATCCACAAAGTCCTTGGGGTGAGCCTGTCCTCCCCCTTGGCACAGGCTGCATGGGGTGGACCTCCAGCACAGGTATGGACAGGCTTGAAACAAACTGTCTCACTCTCCTCTGAGAAAGACAGACTCAACCCAAAGGCCCTGGAAGACCCTGGCACACCTGGGAAGAAGCACCAAGAGTTGCAAAAGGAATGACAGAGAGAGCGGTGGGGGGTGAGGGGGGGGAGAAGGAGGAAGAGGAGGAGGAAAAGAAGGAGAAGGGAGAGGTGAGAGTGAAGGAGGGAAGGGGGTTGAGGAAGGGAGGGGGGAATGATGGATGGACAAACATACAGACATTACTAGCAACTATAGGCAGGTCTTCAAGATGTGACTACATGTGAAAGTATCAGCCACACCCTAGACTCTGCATCCACTTAATAATAGGCACTCTGAGGGGTACACTGGTATGTGGGGGCTAAGTGGCTGATTTCCCAAAGGCCACCATGGATGGCTTTATTATTGTCATCGTCGTCGTGATCAAGGTAATTCAACGCAGTGAATCGCACCCATCTGAAGCATGTGGTCTGATCAGCTGTGACAAGTGTGTACACCAGGGTCAGCCACACTTCTCTCATGACACAGAACATTTCCATTACCCCAGCAAGGTTCCCCGGGCCTCTTCCTAGTCCATCCCCACCCTGGGGCAGCCAACCACTCCTCTGCTTTCTGTGGAAATGGAACTGTGTGGTATGTATTTCTTCTTTCTTGACTTAGCAAAGCAGGTTTGAGATTTGTCCACGTTGTTGCATTTTGCAGTAGCTCTTCCTTTTTTATTGCTGAATAGTACTTCGTTATAGGGGTACACCACGATTTGTTGATCCGCTCACCTGTTGATGGGCACCTAGGCTGTTTCCAGGTTTTGACTTCTACGAATAGAGTTGCTATAAACATCCAAGTATCAGTCTTGGCATACACAGTTCCATATTTTTCTTCAATAAACATCTAGGGCTTATCTCACTGGGTCCTATGGTGTTTCCGTGATTACTTTTCTAGGGAACCGCCTCGCTGTTTCTCCCAAATGCTTGTCCTCTTGTCCTCCCGTTCAGAACAAGACAAGATGGAAAGAAGGGAGTAGTTATGAGTTCCGGAATTGTTATCGAGTTGGCACCCTTGCAGCTGGGTGAGGAGATCCAGGGAGCCGTTGTAGGCTCCCCAGGAAACAGGGGTCAAAACCCCATTAAGTGCAAGGTGCCGGGGGTGGCCCTCAGATCCTCAGAGACACCACTCAGATTCAGAAACGCTTCCCAAGGAATGGCTGGGACAAGGATGTCACCAAACCACACAGATGTTCTCAGCCAGGGCGAGATCCTTAAGAAAACCCAGCATCAAAATGACTGTAGGTACAGAATTCAAAATGGGAATAGACTCTAAAATAAGGGAAAGAAAATCCAAAAAGATTCTCGTTTTCCCCATGATGAACTTCTTTGGTTAAAAAAAATTTTTTTTGGTTAAAAAAAAAAATCCTTTCCCCAATTCCTCACATTGGGGTGTCCCTGGCTTGGCTGAGCCTGCACAGGGTGAGTTCCAGCCGAAGCAGATCCCAGTGGGGATGGTCGCTGCTGGAGAGCCAGAGGTACGACCAGGCACACAGGCCGAACCCCAGCAGGTCTGCCTCCTCATTTTCGCTGCAAAGGGAAAAAAATCTCGGTTCCTGTCCATTCTACCCCAGGCTGGGACAGCTCCGGGCTGCAGCCCACAGGGACCTCCACACCAGCCTGCCAATGGCCTGCCTGTCATCCAACACTCCCGTGGCTGGGAAAACATCTACCATGTGGTCTCAACCAGGGGCACGCCCCCTTCAGTGGGCCCCTGGAAAGACGGGGTGGGAGCTGCTACAATGAGTCTGGCAAAGCTATGAACAACCACCACAGCCTGGATAGTCTCACACGAGGCAGAATTACCCCTTGAAAAATGCCCCCCAGGCCCCCAGTGAGAAATTCCGTCAACTTCACAAAGAAAGGCTGGTTCTAAACCTCACCTGGAACTTGACACTGAACTTCTGAGAGCCTCTTTTCTTTACAGTCACTCTCAGTGAGGTGGGAACCTCCTTTTTGCTTACTTTTCCCAAACACAGTTAGTATTGAAAGAGGGGACTTGTCCGAGAGGGTCCTTCTGCACAGGGCCCCCTGCAGCACTCAGCAGTGTACGGCTCACCGCATGCGTGTGGGGCGGTTAGTCAAGGCAGAAATGCTAACAGATATGAAAGGAGGGAGATATCTGGTGAAACTTAGTCCTAGGCACACCTCTCGGATTTTGCAAAGAAAGCAGCTGTTGGGTTCAAAGAAGGCATCCTCACCTACCCTTGCATGAGTCACTGGTTAGCGAGGACCAGGGGATGTTGGAGCTGAAAGAAGCTTAGGAGGTGTCATTTCAGAAGCGAGAATACATACTAGGGCTTAGGATCAAGTGGCTGTCCCAGGGGCAGGGTAAGACCAGGATCTTTAGGCTGCAGGCCAGGTCTGCCCTTGCCTGGACTTCCTTCCCAGTGAGCGTGGCCAGCACTTCTTTCCAGATATGGTAAGACAGCTTATCCTATGGGGATAGACTGATGTGATGGGTCATATGCTAGAAGACAGCATCATGAAGGTGCTCATTGATGTATTCATTCATCCACCAAAAATGCACTGAGCGTCCTCTGGGCCTGGCACTGTGCTGGGAGCTGGGGGTGCAAAGACGAATTCGACATAAACTGCTCTTACCAGGTCTTCTGCCAGCTGCCCACGGGACATTGCAGAGCTGGCTGAGACCTGATGGCCTTGCTCAAGGAACCAGCAGTCTCCAAGAGGAGAAGAGACATGCTCATGGGCAAGGTGAAGGTCATTCGTGGCTGAGGGGAGGTTCACAGGGGAGGGAGGGGCTTGCGAGAGGCAGGTGGTCAGCAGAACGGTGGGGCAGCCAGAGTGTGCGGTCCCAGACCCGAGGCTGCCCAAGCTCGGCCCCCTCCATCACTGTCATTCTCCCTCGCCCCTGGCCAAGATTCTGCGAACGTGACAGAAAGGCAGGAGCTGCCATGATGTGTCAGGAGTCGCCACACTCTCTCTCCTGGGACCCAGTGAGGCTCTGTCTGCTGTATTCATTAACCACTCCTGTCGCCTGCAAAGGCGCCGAAGCCGGCAACCCCAGAGTGATTTAGAACTGCCCAGGCTCAGTTTTGATTTATCAGAGGAGCTGCTTTCTTTTCAACTTAAAGATGCATCGGTAAGAGCTTTCCACGGAGATGAAGTAACTGAGGCTACATTTGACCCCCCATACCTGAAGCATCCAAAAAAATATACTAAATATATAAAACAATGGCTTACAAAACAGTGGACATCAAGGCAACAAAGGCCGAGATCCCTCAGGGACAAAGAACAAAGAGGTGAGCTCTTGGGGTGTCCAGCTCCCGCCTGGAGAGTTCCCAAACGGGTCGGGCCGCCGCTCGGGAAGTCTGGGAGATGGAGCCGAGAGTCCAGGGAGTGAACAGGACAGCCGAGGACAGCCACAAGCGAGTCCATCAGTGGCTGTGTCATTACTGCTCCTGGCCAGTGCTGGGGGAGAAGAGGTCAAGGCCCCAACATCTTGTGGAAGTCTCTAGAAAGAAAGCATTGGGGGCAGGTAGAAGGGGTGCAGCTTCAGATGCGCCCGTCTGAGCAGCGTCAAGAAGGCTGAGGTAACCGAGGAGATTTCTGGGGGGCCTTGTGAACTCCCCAGCCGTCCAGTGACATGGAGGAGCCGTGTGAGGTCAGGCAGGTCTCCCAGCCACTTTCGATGAGAAATCTTCCCTACATTCCTCCAGGGCCTGTTGTGACTACCAAACAAGAAGACGGAAGGTGCGGGGAGTGGCCACCACCGTGAGCTGGGGCCTCCACAGAACAGCCCGTTTACAGCCCCTTTTGGAAGTGGGGAAGGGGACGCCACGTGGCCAGGTGCCTGTCAGGATCGGAACGCAGGTGTGCCTTGTGACAGCACTCACAGCCAACTCACCACGTGTTCGTGGGTGGCCCGGGAACCTGCCACTTCTCCCTCTTCATCAGGGTTGGCTGAGCACAGGAGATGTCTGACTGACAGGAGGGGACAATGAATGGATCAAAGGAACAATGAATGGGGTGAAAACAACCTCAGTTTTGCAGGATCTCTTTCAACGGTTCCTACGAGAGGGGAGTGATGGCCAGGTTCTTCGTTTTACTATCACGCAGCCACTGAGACGGAAGCTTTTACTCACGGCTCGGCCTCATGACCCTGTGCGAGGCCACCTTCAGAGGCCAGCGCCTGCACCTGTGGCTTCCTGTTTCTTGAGTGCCGGATACGGCTGGCACTGCCTCAGGTGTGCCATGGGTCTCTGGGGCATCATCACACCTCTCTCCTAACTTTCAAAGTCTTTGGTGACTTGTGCCCAGGACGTCTGGCCAGTTTCCTGACTGATGCCCCGGAGCTGAACGGACGATGGATGGGGCACTTAATCTGTGGGGCTTGGAGGTGCTGCTCGGCTTCCTGCCTCTCAAAACCCAGTGCCCAGCCCATCAGATGGGTCACAGGCACTCACAGTCCAGCCCAGTGGGGCTCCTCAAAGGCCCCTGAGCTGTAAAGACCAGACTCCTTCGAGGGGACGATGTCTGTGACGCACTTCCCAAATGGCAGAGGACACATCCGCCCTTTACTGTGGGAAACTGAAGTCAGAAGCCCCCTGGGGCCTCATGACCTTGCCTGGTCCCCACCATGACAGCGTCTCAGGCACTGCACTGGCCACTGGCGGCAGAAGCGGAGGGGGTCACACAGCCCCTCTCCAGGGGATAGCCTCATGGCACAGTTTGCCCTCATGGTGTGTGAGGTCCCTTTTGGTTCCACACCCTGCAGCCCACGTGAAGGGTCGTGAGGAACCTGTGTCGTATGACTGGGAGCCCAAGCCCACGGGGCACTCAGCCCATGGGACACGCCGGAGAGCATGGGGAGCATTTCCGAGCCTGTGAGCGCTCGCCCCACCTCGGCCAGCTCACCTAAAGCACCTGTCAGTTTTATCGGGCCCACGAGGACAGTGAGGGGTCCAGGGGCTTTGCTGGACCAGTTGTTGGTGGCAGAAGCTGTCTCACTGACTCTTTGGACTAAAAAGGACGCCAGGGCTCCCAGGCCGGGAGGAGAGACCATGGGTCTCCCATCTCAGCCCTGCTTCCCGCACCGCCTCCAAGTACCCCGCAGACACGGGTCCTCAGAGTCTCCTTCATGGGCTGAGTACCCCCTTTCCCTGCCTCGGGGTCCCCAGCCCCAGGGTCCACTGAGGAGGAGGCAGTGTTGGGAGCAGGGCCCACAGCCTCCTCCCCCACTCCCCACCCCCACACAGAGCCCATTGTCTCCGCACAAGGGCTGACTCAGGCCCACTGCTGTCCATTCACGGGCACAGGGCACCCTCGAGGAGGCCTGTGCCAGGGCGTCCACCCTCCTATTCGGGCCGGCTCTGGTGTGGGGTGGCTCACGCCTCTCCTACCCTAAAGGTGCCAGAGTGTGTGGCAGGGTCAGACCTGGCGCTTTATGGAAGCCTCCGGTACAAGCTCTTTTTCTAGAGAGAAAGACCTTTCTTTTGGAACCAAACGGGTGAAAACAGTGAGCTTCTGCGTCTCAGCCTGGGGGGAGGGGCTCCATCCCTTCTCTGCTACAGGAATCTGGCTCAGGCTTTGAGTATGGCACAGAGACCCCCCCTCCTCACCTTTCATAAGTCTTTCTGATGCCTCCCCTAGACCAGAGTTCCCATAGCAGGAAACTCCTGGCTGTCCAATCACAGCAGGCAGAAGGCACGGATTCCCCGCCCACACCAAACAGAGAGACAGGGGCTGAGCTCTGGAGGGTGTAGAGGGATGGGAGGAGTACCTGCCTTTTCCAAAACTAAGGGGCACCCCCCTCTGCTCTTCAGGAGGGATGCAGGTTGAGCCCTAAATGGGGTCTCCTGGCATTTCACCAGGGCTGAGGTCAAGCAGTGCACTGGGGAGGCAGGGCCGTGCTTGGCACGCTCTGGGGACTGGCTGTGTCCTGCCCAGCACCGTCCTGCTGTCTTCCTGGAGGACTCACACAGCCTCCCCAGCCTGGCTGGAGCCCCCCACCTGCACGTCAGTGGGACTGCGGGGGTTGCTGTGGCTGGGCATCCCGTCCAATGGGGACGGAAACTGTTGGTCCATGGAAGTGCACAGGCCTTGGCCAATCTCTGGCAAGAGGTTGTCTCAGGGATCCAGAGGGGCCTGACCCACAAGGCCAACCAGGCTGGACACCTCGCTGGCTTCACAGGGACAGCTGTCCAGGGCCCCTGGTCCCCCCTCACTGCTGGCCCCCTAACATCATCCCAGCCCTTGGCCTCTTCTCAGCAACTACCCCGCATGTGAAGCATCCCTCACACACTCAGACCCTGTGCTCTGCGTCCATAAGAAAGCTGCTGCCTCCCTGCCCCGCCCTCCTTTTCCCAGGCTCAGGCCCCAGCCGGGCGTTCACACACCCTCCACTCCACAGCTAGGCCACCAGAGGCCAGATATGTGGTTACACCCTTTGACCCCACTCCACCTACCCTTCCTCTCTGCCCTACCACCTCTCCTGATGCCAGGCCTGCACTGGCTCCTCCCAGGTGTCACTGTCACCAGGCCCCTCCTCCCTGGGGCTCCGCCCCCAGTTCTGCACAGGGGTTATCCACACAGGCTTTGAGTAGATAGAAGGACCTGCACAGAAGGACCTGGAGCTAAATTCCAGATTCTGACCCTGGGAAAATCATTTAATCATTCAGATTTAATCTCAGTTCCTTCCACTGTGAGTTGGGGGAAAGCCACAGAACCTCTTCCAGAGGCTGGCGCAGGACCGAACAAGAGGCCCAATCAGAGCACACACGCAGCAGGCAGTCGCCCCGAGCCTCCTGGAGGCCTGTGCAGGGGGCGATATTTAGGTTGAGCCCTACAGGATCGGGGAGGGAGGGAGCCCACCTATGGAAAGGCCCCACCTGGGTTGGCTTGGGCTCACAAGGGAAGGGACGAAGGCACAGGCAGCCTCCCTGTCCCCATGGCTGGTGCCTGGGACCTCCCTGCTGAAGGGGCTCCGGGCCCTTCCATCTGTGACTCCCAGTCTGGTGCCCGAGCTCCACAGGACACTCAATCCTCTGATTTATTTATTTCTGCCTGGTGTCCTGGGCACGGAGCCCAGTGTGGTGACAGCGTGGATGCTTATCATCAAGGACGCTGTTCTCAGGCTCGGCTCCTAAAGGGGGCATTAAAGAAACCATCCATTATTAATAATCATCTCCATTATTCCTGTGCCTAGTTAGGAAAGGAAATTTATGAATTGGGTTTAAGTCTCCAGGGTGGGGGCAGCCATGGCTTTTCCCGATACGGGGGAGAGGTCTGGGTGGAGGTCGGGGCAGAAGGCGAGAGCAGCAGGCCTCCGCCTGGTGTCATTAATTCTGCTTCTGGTGGTGACTGACTGCAGAACACGTCTCCCCTTGTTCACCGCTAAACAGCCGCCTTTGTGAGGCTCCTTCAGGCCAGGACTTGTTACTCCTCAGCACCTCCTCTCATAGTGGCTGCAGTCCACCCGGTGTCTGTTCCTTGCCCTGGGGACCCCCCCGGGCTCTGCCGAGCCTTCTGCTCCCACCCAGGATGCCCTGCTGCCCAGAGGTCCCAGCTTGCCGGCTTCAGAACAGTGCATGGCTGTCCAGAGGGGGCCACTTCAGGAAAGCTCCGGGTGACCACAGGAGCCCACCCATTGCACTGACTCCTCACCCGCCATCCAAGTGCTAATCCACCCACTCACTCAACACATATCTGTTAAGAGTCCACCCTATGCCAGATGCTGTGCCTGGCTCCGGGGACGTGACAATTAGCCAGGGGGCAGGGCCCCTGCCCTCAGGGGGCTTCCCAGCTGCTGGGAATGCACACCGGTTCAGCAATCACTACGTAAATGCATGCTGTGACACCCGCCTCACCGGGACACGGAACTGGGCCTGTGCTTTCAGTACAGAACAGAGCACTGTGGCACAAAAAATACGGTGCTCCGAACATGGGGAGCCGACGTGACCAGCCTGAGAGTGCTGTGCTCATCTTTGCTTATGACAGGCTCATGGTTGGGGGACAGGAAGATGCCCCTGATGTTACATGGCCAGCAGAGCCCTCGTATCTGCCTAGCACTCGGGAGAGAAGGGCACTCTCTGCCCTTTCAGAAGGCACCTCGCAGACAATGGGGCCTCATGAACACCCAGTCGGGTAGAACCCGCTCTGTCTAAACAGCTGTGATCATACCAAGGAGGGGTTCAGGATCCACTCAGCCTTGTGGTTGACCAACTCTGGCCCTCAGGCCAAATGCAGCCCACCACCTCTTTTTGTAAATAAAGTTTTATTGGAATACATGGAGCGCAGACACACCTCTGTGTTTACACAGGGTCACGGATGCTTTCTGACTATGTTAGCCCAGTTGAGTGCCCGCAGTGGAGACTGTATGGCCTGCAAAACCTAAAGTATTTACTTACTTTCTGGTCTTTTCCAGAAAAAGTTTGTCTACCTCTACCTGACAGGGGTGGTCTTTAGCCGAGATTCTTAGATGAATTTAAGTGAGTAGTCTGAAGTACTCTGAAACTATACCACAAGTTTTTACTTTCTAGTCTTTCCATTTTATTTTTAGAATGGCCTTTTACTCCAAAGTCACACGGATGCCCTGGCGGGAGGTCTCTGGAGGGGGGCGTGGGCAGAGGACGCTGTCCCCCGGGATTTTAACAGTGACCATGTGGTGAGACAGCAGAAACACAGAGGATAGGCAGACTCGAGCATGGACCCTAACTGAGCCACGCCACACCCTCCCAGCGACCCCAACAATGTGCCCTCGTGACAAGCCCCTCACCTGCCAATGGGCAACGACGCTGTCCGGGAGGCTGATGGGGAGCTCTCGTCCTGCAACTGTCAGGGACAGTCGGTGCAGGATGGGGTTGCTGCAGTAATTGCTGTTCAAAGGCAGGCCTAGGGCCCTCGAGGAGAGGCAACAGGATGTGGGGGGACCTAGCACCGACATCCTCAGGAACTGCCCCCACTCTCTAACTGCCCCTCATTGCAGTGGGCTGACTTCTAAGGGGGGGGCAGCCGCCACTTGGGAGCCATGTTCCAAGGCTCTGTTTCCTAATGTGGTGAAAGGCTGACCCTCAGCGTGGGCAGCTCAGTCCCATTCCTGCTCTGGCGGTTTCAAGCCCTCAAGGGAGCCATGGGCCCCTCCTCCCTTCCCCTGGCCCCTCTGGGCACATCCTGGGCCCGTTCGCTTGTTGGGTATTCAGACCTCGGTTGCTGTAGGCACCTACCCTGGGGTGGCTGTGGTGGTGCAGGTGACAAGGCAGAAGCTGCTCCCCACCTGCGCTGGGGCGCAGGGGACGCACCGCTACATTTGACTTTCCAGGGCACCCACAGCCTTTCTTTGCAAGACTGTCCTAGGGGTGCCAGGGCACCCAAGCCCAGACCAGAGAGAATTCACTCCCCTACAACCTGGAGAGTCATCAACCAGTGACTGACAGGTGCCAGGTGAGACAGCCAGTCCCTTGCTGCCAGCTGGGGACAATGTGCAGCGTGACTAACCTCCAGAGTCCCCTCCAGAGCACACTCAGGTCAGGCCTTCGTGGGACTGGGCCTGAGGTTACTACACTCTCACCAGCCTCCTCTCCTCCCTTGTCCCGGCTGGGAACACGTCCTTGAAAAATCCTGTCTCCACCTCTGAGGCCAGGTTCCATGTCAGGCACCTCTGACAGGAGGTCACTGAGGTGCCGGAGGATCCTGGGCTGCCTTCTAAGGAGGTGGAATTACACCCTCATGAGACGCATGCGACCTTCCACGTTCCGAAGCTGCCGTCCGCACTGCCCCGTGCTGGCTCTCTGGCCCGAGCCCGAGTCCCGGGTACCAGTCCCTGTTGGGTTAGGCTAAGAATGGCTGTTGTCCAGGTTGCGACTACAGAGGGATGGTGACACAGCTGAGAAAAATCATGGCTGCTCGGTTTGTTAAAAACAAAAAAGGAAAACGCCTGAAATGGTGTGGCTTTGGGGCCAAACCATAGTGCTGAGGAGAACACCAACCAATCGGCCCACCCCGCACCGATGGCCCGAGACTGCCTCTGAACCGAGCCGCCAGCCACATGGGACCACTTACGTGTAAAATACTCAAATTAAAATTGAATGAAAAATTCAGTTCCTCGGGGCACCGGCCGTATTTTAAGGGCTCCACAGCCCATGCAGCCGACAGCTCCCATGCTGGACAACACGTAATCCTCCCCAAACCCAAGAGGGACAAGGCAGGAATTATCTGCACCGTTTTATAGGTAAGGAAGCTGGGGGTTCCCAAGGGCCAAAGAGGCCAGTCCCAGAGGTGCTCAAAGAGAGGCAGAGCTTCTGAGCTGTAAGCTGCTGTTGGGCTGTCCCGGACAGCGAGGACAGCGCGGGGACCAACCACTCGGGTCTCTGCGGAGCGGGGCATTTCTAAGGCCCGCCCCTGGTGTGCGTACTCGCTCTTTTAACAGCCACACGGCTTCCTGAGTGGACACTTGTGACCTAAAAAGCGGTCACTTTGCCTTCGAGATCATAACAGTGCAGAAGGCTGCTCTGTGGCTCCACCCCCCATGACGGGCCATCGAGCCACGGCCGTGAAATGGCCCACGGGAACTCTGCGGCTACTACCCACGGACAACTTCTGCCCGAAGAATGGGCATGCTGAGCCATGGCAACCAGCTCCGGCCTGGGAACTCCATTCTGTCTCTGGACAAGGTCTAAAGGTCAGGGCCAGCTCAGTCTAAAGGTCAAGGCCACACACCCTAGCTACTGCCACTGCGTTGGAAACCCTTTGAACGCGTGCAAGCACTGCATCAATCTGGACCTCAAACGCCCACCTGCCAAATGGGAGTTGTGACCTTGGCCTACAGCACAGTTCCTCAGCCTTGGCACTGTTGACGTTTTGGGCCGGATCATCCTTTGCTGTGGGGGGCTGTCCTGTGCCTCCTCAGCCTCTACCCACTAGATGCCAGGAGCACCCCTCTCCCAGCTGTGATGACCACATGTCCCCCGGGGAACAAAATCTTCCGGCTGAAAGCCAGGGGCTGGAAGATCTCCAGGGCCCTTCCCTGGCTCTGACATGGGGTACAGAGGCAGAGGCCTCCTGCACGGGTGCCGCCAGCAGCGCAGACCTGCCTTGGCCGCCCAGGGTGCACCACACCAATCCCAGCCAACGGAAGGAGCTACGCTTGATGGCCTTCCAGCTGGAACCTAAGATTCCAAGCCCGTTGCCTCCATGGTGACCCCTGGCTACTCAGAGGCCGCACAACGGAATTGGCTGTAACCGTGTGTGAGAGACGAATGCGTTATTTTCCAAGGCATCCATAATTCTCTCTGCCAACGCAGGAAACAATGTGCCTTTGCCACCCACAGTCCAGTTCATTCTAAATCTGACAACAAGGAACCCATTCACTCTCCGGAGGGGCAGGGGACAGGCCAACATCTTTTCCAGGAAACGGTGGCCTTTGGCCTTCTCTGATTGCTGGCAAGGGTGGCGCAGAAACTTGGGAGCTAGGAACAGGCACTGCTCATATTTGCCTTGCTCTCCTCTGGTGGAAGAAGGGACACAAACCAAGGGACATTCCCCCCTGACCCGCCTGGCAGAACTTCGTCACCCTTCCCAGGCGGAGGCCCAACAATGGAGACTCTTCTCAAGGCAGCTGGAGACGGATGCCTGCGTAACCACAGCGCCGGTACTGCCCTCTCTCCGAACAGGACTCCCCGCATAAATGGAAGGAACCACCGGGCGGGGCTTCCGTGACCTGTTCCGGGCAGTGCCGCTCCAAGTCGCAGTACAGGATGCCAACCCCACCGTATAAAGATTCTACAACCACCATCTCCACAAAGTCCTTGCCACGAATGCCTACGTTCACGCAAAATGCCAAAAGTCTGGACTGGCCTGCCGGGCTGTTTCTGAGCTTTCTCTAGCATTCATTTCTGATTTGTCATCTTCTGGCAGATGAGCAAATGCCTAAGGTTTCCAAAAATTTTATGGAAAAATATCTTTACATTAAGAAATGTCATAAGCTTAATAAAAACAATGATAATAACAGTAGCCTCCCTTGCTGAGCATTTGTTCAGCGCCACGGGATGTGTGCTCATTGAAATCATCTGATTGAAGTCCTCTGATCCATCAGGAGATGTGGGGGTCACTGTCCCCACTGACAGGAGAGAGGACAAGCTCAGGGAGGAGCGGTCCGTGGCAGAGCCAGGGTTCCAGGACATTCTTTCCTCCACGCTACAGCGTGTATTGTAAATCAGGCAAAGAGCAGTCAGTGGGTTTTAGCAGCAGGGGGCCGTGGTCCAGCTGGAAGAACAGACTCAACATTGCCGGAGGATGCCGTTGATCTTGACCAGTGGTTCCATGCAGATTGTCTCTAGCAACATGCCCAGCCTTCTCCAGCCTTTTATTTATTTCTCTTGAGGGTAGAGGACAGGACTTACTCAGTGGAAGAGTTTGTGATACATGAGCAAGACCTGGGGATAAGTTTGCTTTGTGCCCACCTGGATGCCAGGAGGGATGAAAAGGGAATAAAATTCTCAGCAAGGAAGACACTAGGGACATGTCACATTTGTTTATCACATTCAGGATAAATTCTCCCCTTTTAATTCTTATAGCCACAAGCTCCCTGGACACACCGTTCCAAAATCCGGGGGACATGGAGCACGTCAGGGACCCAGCCGCTGCCACCTGCTCTTTATTGTTCATGACAGCTGGCCACACAAGGCCACCATGATCAACTGTCCCATCATCTTCCTTTGACAGGGACGTTAATGAGGCCTGGGAGGTGAGGACTACCTCAAACATACAGGGTGACTTCGGGGACCAGCCGTGAGCACTTGCTTTGAAAACTGAAGTTGCCAGAAACAAACGCCATGTAGCGGAGGCCCCGGGCCAGGCCCTACGCGCTCTGCCTCAGCCTGTCACCTGGGGAGGAGGCCAACCCCTAAAAGCTCCTGTGACACTGACCTTTCCCAGCTCTAGAGAGTCTCCTGACACCAAACACAATGGCTAACCCTGAAGGTCCTTGGGACATCCAGGAGCTGGTCAGGAAAAGCAAATGGGGGCCCAAGGGTTAGGCCAGGCGCTCGGCTCCTCTCCCCAGAGGCAACCAGCTCCCAACATTTCCTTTGAGACAGCAGGGCTGTGGGCGTTTATATGCAATCCAAGTGAGCGCACTTGTTACGGACCGAATGTTTGTAGGCCGGATCCTGAACCCCAGTGGGATGGTCTAGGAGGCGGTGTCTGCGGCGTCATTAGGTCAGGTGGGTGAAGCCCTTGAGAAAGGGATCGGGTGCCCTCATAAAAGGGACTTCAGAGGGACCTCTCGCCGCCTCCGCCATGTGAGGACACAGCAAGAAGGCATATTCTATGAGCTGGGAAAGGGGATCTCCCAGACACCAAATCTGCCGAAGCCTTGATCTTGAACTTCCAGCCCCCAGAGCTGCGAGAAATAAATGTCTGTTGTTTATAAGCCGCTCGGTCTGTGGTCTTCCACGACGGCAGCCTGGACAGACCGGGACGGCACCACGTGAGCTGCTGTCGTTTCTGAGATACAATGTGTGCTCCACTTTGTCTGTTTTGGCTCTGCCCTCACACTGGTGTGGACGGAGCTGCTTTTCTTTCTTCTCCCGCTCCCCTCCCCTCCCTTCCCCTCCCCCTCCTCCCCTCCCTCCCCTCCCCACCCCCCTCTCAGCTGAACCTAGTGCCTCTCTGTGGATGCACCGCGGTCTATCTAACCAGTTCAGGGGAAGCTGTATTTCAAGCCCAGGATCTCTACTTTTTGCCCGTCATTTCCAAATCCCAAACGTAGTTTGGTGCCGAAACTAATCTGGTACTAAAACCTGAGCTTCGGGGAAGCGGGTTCTCTATGGTCTGGATCCATCACTTCAGGGGACAGCCACATTTTTCATGGCAGAAACTGTATCAGGAGCTGAAGTGCCTGGCAGTGTGAGGTCATGCACAGCACACATGTAAGCGCTTCTCTGAAGTCCGAAGCACCCGGCTTCTCAGGCACAGCAAGCCCAAGTTCCCAGTAAGGGACATGGGGCATTCCCAGCATGCTTTTCAGATGGAGGTGTGGTGAACCGGGCGTGATGGGCGCCCGGGCTGCGGCTCCAGGCCCAGACCCACCTGGATGCCAGCTCAGTATCTTTCCCAAGCTGGCCCACAGCAGGGATGAGAAGCGGGCACTTACTGAGGACGTCCCGGAGAGGTGCGCATCCCAGAGAACAGGCGCTCACCCCAGTCCCTCCCGGCCACCCTGCCTTTTCCCTACCCAGGTCCTTTCAGACACCTGCAGTCACCTTCTGTCCCCTTGCTCTCCTGCCCAGCCCCACACTGCTTCACAGTCCTCTTGTCACCGTTAGGGGCTCCTCTCTGAGGGCACTTCCTCTTAACCACAGAACGAGATGCTGTTTAGACCAGAATTTTAAAAATGCAAAGTGTCTTTCTTAAGTGCTGTTTCTTTCTTAAGCATTGTTTCTTTCTTTGTCTTTTTAAAAAATGTTATTTATTTATTTTTAGAGAGGGGGGAAGGGAGGGAGAAAGAAAGGGAGAGAAACGGTGTGTGGTTGCTTCTCACATGGTCCCCACTTGGGACCTGGCCTGCAGCCCAGGCATGTGCCCTGGCTGGGATTGAACCGGCGACCCTTTAATTTGCAGCCCACGATCAAGCCACTGAGCCACACCAGCCAAGGCACTTTCTTTGTCTTTTTAAACACTGGGCGTCACCTGAGAGGCCACAGCCCACTCGTGTAGCATCTAACACAACTGCCCTTCCTGAAATTCTGCAGGACAGACAGTGACCCGGGAAGTCGCGCCGGTCAGGGATTAATTTTAATCTGTTTGGGAAAAAAGGAAAGGAAGTTGTCATGTTGAAAAGTGGAAGGAAAAGTACAAGGGTCCTTAGGTTCTGGGCTGCAGGTAGCCTCTCCTGGCTGCCTTGGCCTCTCACCCTGGGGTGGGAGGGGGTGGGGGAGGATCCTGCAGCCTTGCTTCCTGGCCCCCATCTCTATCCATACTCTTCCCCTGAAAGATCTATCTGGTCCCACGCCAGATGGATCTGGCTTCAAACGCCAGCCGGATGCCAACAGCCGGATGCTTTAGCTCCAGCACCCCCTCAAGCTCCTGACCCATTCATTCAGCGGTGACTCAGTGTCTCCACACGGCTGGTCCACAGGCCAGCTCAGACTTCATGCGTCCAAACCTGAACTCTTCCTCTTCCCCTCTTGGACTCCTCCCCTCCTGTCTTCCGTTCACCCAGCTGCGCAATTCAGAAATGTGGGGGTCTTTCCTTGGAATCCCCTCCCTCACCCCTCCTTCCATGCAATCCTACAGCACATATTCCTTGGATTGGCTGTCCTGGCCCGTTCCGGGCTCACCTGCGCCATCCACAATAGCCTTCGAACTGCTCGGCCCCTCCCCCACCCACTCTTTGCACTGCCACCAGAGGTTCCTCGTAAAATGCCAAACAAGTCACATTACACTCCTGTTCAGTCCCCTTCGAAGGCTTCTTACCAACTGTAGACTAAAACCCAATTTTTTTTTTTACTATGGTGTTTGCTCCCTATGTTGGTCACGAAGGTTCAAACCCTTGTAGGGAAGAATCTAGAAACTTTGGCAGTGACAGAACCAGTGCGGTAACTTCCAAGGGCAAAGCGGGCAAGTTGTGGGAAGTAGGTTAAAAAAGCAAGCAAGAGGGGTATTAGTGGTCTTGCCAATGGCTGCACCTCAGGGACAGCAGCATTTAAGAACGTCTGGCCGCTGCCATCTCCTGCTCACACGCCTGCAGCCTCCCCAGGAATTCAGTGGAGACGTCAGAGCCATTAATCCCACGGGGCTTTAAGCGGCCTACAGAAAGCTCTTGGAGTTGAATAAGGAGATAGACTGCTTTGCTAGTTACAGGGCCCAGAACGTTCTCAGAGATGACAGTCCTTTGTGTATTTCTGCCGGTGAAAGAATGCAGGGTTCCAGCTCGGTGGGGGGGGGGGGCTTTGCTCCCAGGCTGAGGTTTAGGGCTCTGGGGCCCCAGCCTCCTCTGCGAGGAGTCCTTCAAGCTCTCTGAGGAGAGCTGGGTCTTTCGGCCACTAGGCTTAGTTTTGCTGGGTGCACATCGTCAGTGGAAATGGGGAAAAAGGGGGAATGAAAGGAACTAAATGGGGAGAGACTGACAGAAACATTTAAAAATCTCAAAAGTAATGAGATAAAATTTGGTAGGTCTTTAGAGCAATGGATTCTGCCATGTTTGGGCCAAGGAATTTGGAGCATGTTGTACAGTATCTAGCGTGGTGGAGAGTGTCCCTCAGGTCACCGGGACAGCCAGTGCTTGATGACTCACTGATACAGCCATAGAAGGCTGCCCCCTTGGTGGAGCTGCCCACACTCTGCATCTGCCTGTGGGCTCCGCTGAAGCTAGATCCCAGCCGACACCACACCCCTCTTTCCCTGGGCCTCCTCCTACGACCACTCCTCCAGTCACAGGGCGCACCTGAACCCCTGCCCCAGGCTCTGCCTCGAGGGCACCAGGTCTAAGACTGGATGAAGAATGAAAAAAAAAAAAAAAAAGAAGTCTGTAAAGACACAGCCTAATACAAGTACCTGGCCACATGAGGCTGAGTATAAGTTCAAAGCATATATCAGCCTTCAAAGGATAGAGTAGAACAACAGCCCTGGTGATGGGCACAGAGAGACCTATCCTCCGGCCAATGGGAAAGTCCACACAGGCATGACTGACATCCTGGGGTCCAATCAGCATGCACAAATATATTGACCATGCGTGGCTCGGCGGGCTGCGTGCAGGGAAAAGTGGATGCATCGTGTGCCGCCTGGGGCCTGCCAGTTAGTCCTCGGTGCCCATCAGGGACCACGGCAGTCATTCTGTGACGCAACCACAAGCCCCCTGAGGACCTGGACCAGGTCTTGCATGTTTGTGCCTCTCTGCAGCAGGCCAGGTGCTCAGTGAGTGGCTGATGAAAGAACGCGGACTAGCTCCGCACTATCACACAAGAGTGAAACAGAATCATCTACAGAGACAGAACTGTCACCCATAGCAGTCTACGGTCGCTGAGGCTCCCCAAAATGAGAACGATCAACTCTCCTCGGGACACCAGGCCAGAACTTGAAACAAGGCTTGGTGGCTGAGTGGTTTCTCGGGGGGATCTCTATTGTATTATGGGGAGGGACTTCTCTGTGGAGAACTGTCCTTTGCATGACATTTGTTGTCCCCGGCCCCTGTCTGCTAAATGCCAGCAGCGCTCACCCACCCCGCCCCCTAGTCACTGTGCCAATGACCTAAACATGACCCCCCACATTTCCAAATGTCCACTGGGGGTGTTTTCACTCGTGACTGAGAACCCCAGGTAGGGTAAAAGTTGGCTCCAGCAGGGAGAGGGGAACGAAGAAGGGCGGGGCACTGCCTCTGCGTGGTGTGTGTGGGGGGGTGGGAATCTGAACTTAGAGAAGTATGAACTTCGAGTAGGAGGAAGATGGCTTGAAAGGGAGGGGAGGGGAAGGAGAAAGAGAGCCAGTTCAAAGGGACAAACACACTTTCTGGGTGTTCAGGGAAACTTTGCATTTCTGGCACAATTGGAATTTAAAAATTCTTAAGCCCAGCAATTCTATTGGTGGAGGGGAGTTGCAGCCCAAGAAGCCACTGGAGCAACCTGTTCATGATCCTACCCTCCCGGCCTTGAGGAGGGAGGCCTTCCTGGAGAAGGAGGATTGCCCCAGAAGGAGCACGTGGTGTCACCAGCCTGCTCCAGACATCAACAGAGACCCTCATGTGAACGCCACGGTGTGGGAACTTCCCACCCAGGCTGGTCCAAGATACTGAACCTTTACTGGGTTTCTTCTCTAGAGGCCAAAAGTCAAAGGGCAACATGGATGTGATGTACAGGTCGAGGCCAGTCTTGCTAAAGGGAAGGAGGGCCCATGCTGCAGGACTAGTAGTCACCGCCCCCGTTTGCAACCTAACTGTACTTAGAGGGATGGGATGAGAGGCAGCATAAATCAAGTCCCCATAACCTGGGCCATGATGGGGAACAAGCAGGGCCAACATCATGGCACCATCCTAGCAAGAGATGTTCCTTAGAAAGGAACCCTAATCCTAACCCTTGCCCACAGCCACCACCTGGCCCAGGCCACCGTCTCTCCCCCAGACCACCACCTTCTTCCTGCTGCCTTCAGTCTCCTGCTGCTTCCCCTCCCCCAGCCAGGGCCGTCTGAAGGCAGCTTAGATGGGAGTTCCTGGGCCAGCTCTCCACTGTGCCCAAGATCCCTGCGTGCTGTCAGGCGGGCTGTGCCTTGCTCCCCCCCAACCCCCACCTTCGGCCCCCAGGCCTCCCGTGCACTTCACCCCTGGCATAGACAAGCTGTCCGTGGCCTCCAACCCTCTGCCCCTGCCGTTCCTTCTGCCAGAACACAGTCCCTTCCCCACCTCCATGCTCAGCCTTCCCCTGAGAATCGTCCCTCCTCACTCAGCTGTGACTCTGGCGAGACACCTGCCCTGGGCTCAAACAGTCCTCCCGGCCACTGCCTGGCCTCTTGGTGCACTTCCTGTGTGCGCTGCCTCCCCCGCCATCCACAGGCATCCCAAACTCCACCTGAGAAAAAGCAGAACCCCAATCTTCCCCGCCAACCTTCCCTACAGGCTCACCCTGCCTTACCCACGGCCTCATCCTCCATCCGTGGCCACGGTGGAGAGCCCTACCCAGATCTGTTGCATGAGTAAATGACTGTGAGTGATTTACTGCTCCTAAGACAGATGAATTAGGCATCCCTCCAACAGGGAAACACTCCCTGGACCGATGATCTGCTTCCTGAGTGGGAGGGAGGCGGGGGCTCCTGGCTAGAAGGAGTAGGCCTGCCTGGGTCTGAGCAGGGGCGAGAGCACCCATGGCCATCCCCGTGGAGGAAGATGACAGCCTGTAGCCAATGGTGCCAGTGTCCTTTCTGGGCTCGCTGACTCAGCTTCCGGCTGCCAGTGCTGCACCTCTGCCTGGGGAAGTCGACTGCACCCCGCGCCCCCAGCTCCCTCGGCCCTCAGGTGAGTCACTGTCAGGTGCTGTGACATTTCCCAGAGCTCCCCATGGACACTAGGCTCCCTCTGGCGCCCACAGTGGTAACTGGCTTGATATCGTACCCTTTGCTGCCCACTGCCCTTTGCCGTCTCTAAGCAGCCACCTGTGCTTGGACCCTTGTCTGCGTGCCCATTTCTGGAGGAGCCTACTCTCAGGTATGGTCCCAGGTGCCCCCTGGCACATGGCAGCCTCTTAAAAAACGTCAGCCCCCCTCCCTCTCCACTGATCCCAGAAAGTGCACCCATTTCTTCACACACCAGTGAGCACCTTCCATGTGTCAAGCTGTGAGCTGTCTCTGGGGACAAAGGTGAATCCACAGTTCCTGTCCTCAGGAATCAGATCAGACACTTAACATGTCAGACGGACAGCTTGTCCTGGACCCAAGGGGGATGTCCTAGATGGATTCTGTAATAACATGAAGTAGCTGATTTTGGCAGGCAATCGCCCGGGGCTGGAACTGTTCTAACACTGTCACCTGTGAACCGATCTGACCCTCCCAACAGCCCTGTGAGTGAGACCAGGTCCATGTGGAGTTACAGGCGCCCGAACCAGCCCTCAGTCCCAGCGCAAGCAGGCTAGGCCTTTCAGCCAGGACCTCGACGCCACTTCCCACCATCCTGCAGGGTCCCCTTCCTTTATGGGGGCCACGCCCTCTGAGGTCCTGCCTGTGCTAGACAGTGGGCCTGCCCTGCACACTCCGTCCGAATCCCACCTCTCACCACTGAGGAAGGAGGCCCTGTCCCCACTAGGAAACAAGGAAACTGAGGCTCAGACTGCCAAAGAACACCCAGGTTTATGTTAAATGTCCAGAGGAGCGAATCCACGGAGGCAGGAAGGAAGTGGACTTGCAGTTGCCAGGCCCGGGCGAGGGGGCTGGATTGGGAGGGACAGGGCTTTGAGGGATGACAAAAATGATCTGGAATTAGATGGTAGTGCTGGTTAGATAACATTGTGAATATAGTAAGAACTGCTGCATGTATACTTTAAAATGGTTAAGAAGGTGACTTTTACCTCAATTAAAATCATTACAAAAAAAATCGAGCGCCCAGGAAGCACGTGGTGGGCGCGGACGTGCACATTTGCCTATTTCCAGCTCAGTGTTGAGTCCAGACACCTCACACGACCCCAGAGTCCTGGAGGACAGGATCCAAGCCCAGGGACTTCTCAGCACCCCGGGTGACACTGGAGGTCCCTCACTCACGCGCAAGTCTCACCGGCCCTGTAGCCCAAAGTCCCACGGTGCCTCACCTCTTCCACTTTTTTGGCACCAATCCCTTCCCTCCCCATGCCTCAAGTTGTAGCCAAGTCCCCTTGATCTCCATAAGGATCACCGCCCTCCAGGGCAAACCGGGGCATCTGTCATTTTTAAGGTTCTCAGGGGAGGCCACCAGTGTCCAGGGCTCTGGTTCCCCGAGGGCAGGGCTGTGGACAGTTCCTCTCTAACCCAGGACCTGCCACGGCACAGACTCTTGGCAAAAGTTTGTTCAATAAATCAACGGATAAAGGTTTGTTGAGCAAATTAAAGTCCACATAAATCTACAATCTTTCATTTGCTGGATTCAAGCAAATAAATGGATGACAAACAATTCTACTTATTGAATTGGGGAAGGGAGAGTCAGTACTTAAAAAATAAATAAAATCACTTTTTAAAAGAAAGCCAGCAACTATTAAAATTCTTACAAGGCCGGACGCTCAAGCCCAGGGACAAGAGTTGTGCTCACAGGACGAGGTGCTCGGCCTGGAGCAGAGAACTCAGGGCAGAACCAGCCCATTTTAGGAAAGGGCAGCTGAGACCAGCTTGGGTAAGAGACGTACTCAAGCAAAAATGGTGTTGCCGAGAGAGAGCAGGAGGCACCAGGCACTGGGCGAGGCCAGCACGAGCAGTGTCTGTGCTCACGACCACCTTCAGGGGACAGAATCTCAGCCAGCGTTTGCAGAGAACATGGCGCTCGGAGAGGCTGAGCGACCAGCTCACGGCTGGTGAGGGAGCCAGAGCCAGGTGCAGCCCCCAGGACCCCTGCTCGCAGACCAGGCCAGTGGCTCAAAGATAACAGGAGAGAAGCCCTGCCTCCCGAAAATGATGAGTATCTGATACCCCCAGGTCCAAATCAATGGTGACAGCAAGGACCAGCTCCGCACCAACACGGCCCATGCAGCAAGGGATGTTAGCGACATGGCCTTTGTTTGACACTGTAGCCCCTCATCATGGGCTCGCTCCAGGCAGGATGGCGCTGTGGCATTCACCCTCTGTCATAAGGAGCCTGGTGCCCTGCGGAGAAGGTAGGTCCCCCGGGCTGGCCAGACCCACTGCTCCCATCCTCGGCTTTCGAGGCTTCCAAAGGCCTCCTCTGCTGCTTGCCCCAGGGATTGGAACCTTCATAAAGTCCCAGAGATCATGTCCTTATAAAATGGCAGCTGCTAAAACACACAGGGGCACATTTGAGCCGCTCACCCCTTCCAGGCCCCACCGGGTCTGCATTAGCCCCTTGGTGAGCTCACAAGGACTGAGAGGACCAAGGAGGGGGAATGTGAGTAATGTCTGCTTGTTCATTGCACAAAACCTGGGGACATTGCTGTCCCCCACTCCGCAACCACTGCCATTACAGAGTCCTATTATCCAACCTCCAAACCCTCTTAAACCAGACCAGGGCTTGACAGGTCTGCCTCCCGGCTCCCCCTACCCAGGCCACGCCCAGGCTCCTCCATCACAACCTCTCACCTGGACCCCGCTCTGGGGGGGCCAGTCTCTGTGAAATGTAAGTGAGGCCATACCACTCCCTTGTTCAAAGCCGTCTAGAGGCTTCTAGTTGCACGTAAGGGAAAAGCCCTGCCCCTTCCCTAGCCTCCAGGGCCCTGCCCCCGCGTGGGCTGGGCACCGTCTCCTCTGGGATACCTCCTGCCTCCTGTCTCCTTCACCCTGCAGCCAGCCCCTCATACACCCCAGGGCCTTCCCAAGTGGCAGACTTGTACTGGCTGTTCTTGCCACTGAGAACCACCTCCCCCGAGACTACATCTGTCCGGCTATCAGCTGAAATGTCATCTCCTGTCCCCAGACCATGAAATCTAGGTGAGCACCCAGTCACCCCCATCAGATCGGATCCTTTTCATTACCCCTGTAACACATGTTGTTTTCTATTTTCCTGGTGACATTTGTGTTTGTCTTCTGTCCCAGCCCCCGCCCGCCCTGCCTGCCTGTGCACACTTGTATAGCGAGCTATGATCTCCATGACTGCATTCCCAGGACTGGCCAGGGCCTGGCAAGAGTCCACAGTCAAAAACCTTTGCAAAAGAAATGAATCAGTAGCCCCGACCAGTGTGGCTCAGTCCCGAAAAGCAAAAGGTCACCAGTTCGATTCCGGGTCAGGGCACGTGCTGGAGGTCACATTTGGTCCCTGGTTGGGGTGGGTACCGGAGGAAACTGGTAAATGTTTCTCTCCCTCTCCTTCTCCCTCCCTTCCCCCCTCTCTAAGAAAAGAAGAGAAATGAATAAGTGGCTCCTGAAGACCCATGATATGCCAGGCATGTGCTGAGGAGGCGGGGCTCCCGGCAGACTCACCAGCCACGTGACGATGGTCTGTATCTAGCACAGAGCCCAGGTGTAAGTCAAGTAATTAAGTAGACACGTTAATTAGATATGTAATAGGTGGGGCGACTTCTAGGAAGGCAAAGAAAAATTCAAGGCGTGTGTGCATGGATGTATGCATGTTGATGGAGGGAGGCGTGGTTTTAAAATATATGCAAATCCTCTATTGAGGGGTGGAGTCGAAGCCCCCACTCCTCCAAGGGAGCTGCCTTGGTCACTTGATTCTAAGGAATGAAGCACCGCAGCAGAAGTGATGCTGCATGAGCTTCTCAGCTGCATCATCCAGGGGGCATGGCTTCCACCGGCTTCTCAAGCTTGGAACACAGCTGCCATGCTGTGAGGAAGCGGTGGCCACACAGACACATGGTGTGCGGGTGTTCTGGAATTCAGGCCAAGCAGTAGCCAGCACCACGCCCGAGACACAAACAAGGAAGCCTTCAGCATGGCTCCAGCTCCAGGCAACCCACTGGACTGCAGTCACAGGAAAGACCCCCAGTGAGGCCCTCCCAGTGGAGCCTTTGAACCCCCATGGCCGTGAGAGGCAAGGATAACACACTGGTGTTGTTTTTGTAACCACTGACTTTCAGGGTGATTTGTTCCACACCCATAGAAAATCCGAACAGGGAACGGCATGGCTTCCGTGGAAGTTAGGAGAGGTTTTCCCTGGAGGATATCTGAGATCGGCATGCGTTAGGTTAACCACTTTCGGGGAGGCCTTGCAGATGCGAGAACTTGTAGGTACAAAGGCTCTGAGACAGGAAATAAAGGGGACCCTTGCAGCGGACTCCAGTGATGCAGGGAGAAGTAGGCAGAGGAAGCAACAGGAAGTAATCAGGGGGCCTTGAATTACCGCCCCTCCTTAGCTGGTCGGCCAGGAACAGGTAACTCACCGTCTTTGAGGCCTAGACCCCTCACAGACACTGGGGCTAGTACACCTACTACAAAGGGGTGTTTGAGCCCTGAGGTGAGAAAAGCAGAACTTCCCCTTCAGTGTTGGGAACGAAAGATCAGTTTCCTTCCCGTATTCTGAGTGGACCGAACAAAAAGAGCATTCTAGAACTTCCACAGTCTCATTTTTTTTTTCTCTATTAAAACTTGGCCTTGGCACATAGAGATGAATCAGGTGACTCATTCCTAGCTCCACCACCGCTGGGTGACCTCTGGGGAGTCACTTAACCTCTTTTTTGATTTTCCTAAGCATAAAATAAATGCAAAAAATGAAATAGCAGTGCTTTGAACTTCTTAAAGACAGGCACTCAGGAAATGCGTGCTCACGCCTCTCCGCTGCCACTGCTATTTTGGGACCAGCCAGCCTGAGGGGCAGGTCTCACAGAGGGGTGTGCCCGCCTTTCCCTGGTACGCCCTCCTGCCCCAGCTTCAGCCGTCTGAGTCACGGGCAGGGACCATTGGACCACCGTTGGCACTGACAAACCAAGCCCGAAGCTCAGGGCAAGTCCTGAGCTCTGGAGGCTGCCGTGGGCTTTTTGGTCAGGCCCTGGGGCCCGTGTTTGCCTCGCCTCCCTCGGGGTTCAGCCCTGCCCACACCTTCCAGAAATACCTGCACTTGGGGGACTCTGGTTGACTTTGACAATCACAGGCCTGGCGTGGGCGGCCTGGGAGACACTCCCTGACAACCGTTTCCTTTCTATTGAATTCCTAGGGGAGTCTCCACATCCTTAAAGAACCCACTTCATCCTCGAGTTTCTAATCGGATCTTTCGCTCTCAGCAGGCAGGTGCCAGAACCGTGTTTAAGCAACTCCAAACCTGGAGGTCACTGAACTATTATTGTTTCAATTCTTACCCTTAGTATTACTTATTAGCTGCCATGCATGGAGTGTGATGTGGGTTCCAGGCTTTGTGCTGTGCCAACTTTGTGGCCTTGAATCCTCACGACCACCCCCATCTGTGGCGGGTATTGTCATTAGTCCCATTTTACAGATGTGGACATGGAGGCCCCAAGCAGTTCAGGACAGCTTGCCCAAATCCCGACTGACGCCGAAGCTCCCTGACCTGAGGCCACCCTCTAGGACACTGGTTCTCAAACTGTGTACCGCAGGTCAGTGGCATCAGCATCACCAGATGATATGTCAGAAATGCAAACCCTTAGCACCACCCAGGCCGACTAAATCAGGAATCCTGGCAACTTGTGTTTACGACAAGCCTTCCAGGGGGTGACCACACTCACGCCAGAGAACTACTGGTCTAGTGACTCCCGATGGCCCACAGCTGGCAGAAGTTCACAAGGTGCATCTGCCACCTCGGCTGAAGTGCGCAGGGTCGTGGGCAGAGTTTGGGAAACAAGGACAGAAAGCAGAGATGCTGCTCAAGACTCTCCCACCTCACCAGAGCTTCTCCCGGCCCCTTCCCGATGGCAGGTGGGACTCAGGCCGGGGCTGTCTCAAAGGACTTCCGGGCTGCTGGGAGAGGGCGCAGAGCTGGGCCCCCTTGGAGGGATGTTGGGCTGAGTGGCCCCCAAGAGCAATGAGGCCCAGATGGCGTTGGGGGCTAGTGCTCCAGAAAGTTTTGTGGTAAAACAAAACAACAAACACCAAAAACACACACAGTGAAAAACAAAAACCACCCTGCCTTTGCTAGAAGGGTGGTCCAGTGGTAGGATGACCAACTGAGCAGGTTTGCCCAGTACCAAAGGGTTTCTGGGATGCAGGACTTTGTGGGGTAAAGCCAGGACAAGTCCCGGGCACACCAGGATAACCCGGTCCCCCTGAGCAGCAGTGTGCTATTTGGCCACGTGGAGGACACCCACCAATTTGTTTGGGCAAATGTTTCTGCCGGGTACTTCCGTGGGGACCTGGTAGGTCTGCTTGAAATCACACAGAGATTTCTCCCTTCCTTCTTTCTCCCTCTGCCCAGGCTTCGGCCAATCAGCATGGCGTCAGCGGGGAGTCTCCTGTTGGCTCCTTCGGCCCCTAACTCTGGGCCTTGGCATCAGGGCTTCCCTTTCCCCCACGGCCTATCTGACCCCTCTCTGCTCACAGGTCTACCAGGGAATCCTTTCATGCCTTCCCACCCCTTCTGGAATGAGCTGGTCCTCAGCAGCACCTGTATTCCCGGGTCTGGTGCTCACAGGCCACTGTGTATCAGAAGGATTTCCACAGGATGATTGGCAGCCGTTTCAAAAGCACTTTTCACTTAGGGGAATCCTGAAGTCAGCCCCTCGGGTGGATGGAACCTGCAAACCTGGTTTGTAGAAGGCGAGGCCAAGGCCCATGTGGCTGGGTCCTCCTACACGCACGCACAGAAGTGGCCGAGGTGGAGCGCCAGCCCAGGCTTGGGGACTCAGACTCTCCTGCTCATTCCCAGCCTTTTCATCAACCAGCCCTTGCCAGTGGGGACAAGTCCCTGGGTGCCTCTGTGTGCCTGCAGTGGCCCCAGCATGGGGCTGGGCACAGAGCAGGCACTAGGCTAATGTTCCCCCAGGTGAAAGAGAGACCCCTGGTGGGGGGGCTGGGGGGGGGAATTCAAGGCCCATCCAATGAACAAGTGAGCAAAGGCTGACACGAGCCTGGAGCCCAGGTGTCCAGAGAGACAGCAGGAAAAGACACTCCTACAAATGCTTCTGCAAATGACAGTCCACCGGACCGTGAGCTCCGTGAGGGCTGGAGCTGCCTCTCTCTCACTCATGGCTGAGTCCCTAGCCCAGCACCTGGGAGCTCCATGCACACCTGCTAAACGACAGCAGAGCTTCCGCAGCTCTGAAGCCCTGTGCCCTCTGGGAGAGAGGCCGATTCCTGTCCACTGTAGGACAGGCAGAAGTTGTGGCTGTGGCCATAGCTCTGTCTGACATTTTACTGGGTGCTACTTGTGTGCAGGGTCTGGGTTGAGCTCAAGGGGGACTGAGAGAGTGTACAAAACATTCTCTGCCACTAGTCTAATCTGCCAGGCATTTCATGGTTGTGGGGTGCATCTGCTGACCTCTCTGCCCAGGGTTCATGTCCATGACCTTGGGAGGCCACCACTCCCTTAACCTCTGTCTCTACACTCCAACCCCAAGGGTGGTCACATGGCCCAGGTCTGGCCAATCAGCATATTTCATCCCGTAGGCCACCATGATTGGTCCAAGGTTGGACATGTGACCCAAGTTTGTCCAATGAAAGTCAGCCCCAGGACATTAGTGGATGTTTTGGGAAAGAGAAGCTCTCTTTGTAGGAAGATTACCAACTGCAAGGCTGATGGAATCCTGGTGCCTGGAGTCCCAGGGACTGGTCCAACCTGAGAGAAAAGGCAACCCAGGAGAAACCAGAAGAGAACAGGGCGGAGACAGAATCCAATACTGCCACCATGGAAGGCTTGCTGCTGGAATATCCTGGTATATGAGGCAAAAAACTAGCATCTCCCTCCCTAGTTTTGTGTTACTTAAGGCACTGCAAGGTGGCTGTCTGCTATGTGTGACTAGAAAGTCCTGCCTTAGGACCAAACTGCACCTGGCCCTCAGGCCCAAAGCTCAACATGAGGCGGCTGTCCCCAGCCACAGGGCACTCCCTGCCTGCCTCCCCTTCCCTGCAGCCCCAGCCTGGCTTCAGCCTTGTGGGCGGTCTGGGGACTGAATTATCCCGAGTCCCCCGCCTGGACTCCAGTCTGGTAGCTCATCCCCAATAGCACCTCCGCATTGTCAAGAAAGTTGATCTCTCTGAAGCAGATACACAGAATCATGTCATTTCCCTGCTTAGCACCTTCGTGGGCTGGTCACAGCCCACAGCAGACCCGTAAAGGGCGGGGCGCGCGTCCCTGCAGCTAGGTGAGCTGGCTTCCCACCACGGCACAGGGACCCGGCGCTCAGTGCAGTGAAACTCAGGACCAGGAGTGAGGCCCTTCTGACTCTCTCACAAACCTTCCGCTGTCTTCGCAGAGAAGAACCTCCGCAGAGAGCTGCCACGGCGGCTCCGACACCTCGCTAACGCTGGCTTTGTTTTCCTCACATTCATTTTTACGGTCACTTTCCGTTTGTGCACGTGATACTGTATTTTCATTGACAGTGGTTGTGTCAAGTTTTCTTTGGAAATTAATTTGCATAAACACAAAAGTGAGTCTATTTAAAGAAAAAGGGGCAAAGAACAGGAGGCATTTGGAGATGACGAATGACATTTGGCAGACAAGATTCACAGGAGGAAATGTGATCTCATCGGCCACACGCCCGAGGCCCTGCCCGTCCACCCCTGGCCCCTCCTTTACACCTGCTGAAGGGCCCGTGACTCCCACGGTGGGTCGCACAGAGGCAGACCTCCACACCTTTGCCCACGCTGGTCCTTCTGCCCGGATGCCCATTACCACCACCTCCTTATCGACCGGGAACAATGCCATTGATTCTTCAAGACCCAGGTCACAGTTACAGCGTGCTGTGGCTGAGCTACTCAGGGATCTCCCGCGAACCTTTGGCAATGTCTGCGCTGTCTCAGGACAGTTTGTAGGTTGCTGATGGGAGGGTCTTCCCTTTGAGGCTGAGAGATCCCAGGAGACCAGAACAGCCTCTGACCTCTGTGTCGGGCACAGAAGCTCAGTCAGCACCAGGTGAACTGAAGGGGCTCTAACTGGGTCCATCAGACACAAGCTGGGGACAGCACAGGCCTGGGGCCCACAGCCTGGGAGGAGGAGACACCCGCAAGGAAGGGGGAGAGGTGTGATCTCCCAGGGCAGGTGCCTGAGGCCAGGCGCCCCCAGGACAGCTTGGGGATTCCTTCTGCAGAGAGGAGCAGGTGGGCATCCTGGGATGGGGGAGTCCCGCAGAAGCCCAGAGTGGGGGGGGCCTTCCTGGTAGGCCAAGGTTCTCCACTTTAACTTGCATTCAAATTGCCTCAGAACTGCTACTTCCTAAGCCCCACCCGAGTGTCTCTGAGTGGGTGGGTCTGAAGTGGGCCCCTGAAGCTGGCCTCTTAAAAAAATGCTCCAAGCAATGTTGGGGACCCCACTCTGAGAAGCACCAGGGACAAGTGTCAGGTAAGAATGGAGACATGTAGGGGCCCAGCAGACAAAACGCAGAAATGAACTCGAATTGCGAAGATCCCCCGGGGACACTGCGTCGCTGTCTGGACACACAGCTGACCAGAGAGCAAGTGTCATCGGGGTTCTTTAAAATGCACCCCAATAACTCAACGGCAGTGCATTTAACGAGGGAGACCCGGCCAGCATCTCCAGCATTCTACAGTCCGAACCACGGGCGATCGACCCCTAGCACAGAATCTCTTCTTAGAGACCTTATCAAGTAGCGATTGTATGCAGGGCCCTTAACCCTTGGAGGTCAAGACTCCAGGCAGTTTCTGGCTAAGAAACCCTCTTTTGTTTGAAGGACCAGGAGGTCGGATTGTTCATAGATGAAATCAAGGCAAACACGAAGGGGGCAGGGAGCTGAGTTCACTGCAAACGGCTGAGAGGCATCCAGGCCACTGCGCTCCCAGAGCCTCCTTAAACCAGAATTACAGTCGAAAAATGAAACTGTGTGCGTGGGTGGCTATATAAGCCTGGTGCCCAGGGCCTGTCCTTTAAAGGTCTGGCCTTTAGAGCAATCTGGGCCCGTCACTCATCCAATGGAGGTTGACTGTTATCTGATTAACGGGTGCAGAAACATCCTTCTCCGTCCCGCAGGAGCGTTCTGTGGCGAAGGCGTTTTGCAGACTGCAGGCGAAAGTTGGGCCTTGGCTTTCCTCCTGCTCGGCCAGTGGAAAATTACAGAGGAGGCAAGGCTGCCCTCTGCTATGCCCAAGGTTCTCCCGGGGCCCGGAGGACACCAAGAGAAATCGGAAACAGGCAAGCCTTTACTCACCTGGGGCGGAGAGGAGTCTGGGAGGCGGCGGGGGTGGGGGTGGCGGTGGCAGCGGGGGAGGGGGCCGGCACTGGCAGATGTGTTGACAGCTGTCAGTCACCTTGGAGCAGGACTTCTGGGGCTCACCGTGTGTCACCTGCAGAAATGAACCCACGTGACCAAGAGAAGACAACGAGGCAACTGGGAGCCAAAACGGGCCCACCCCACCTGCTCCCTGCCAGGCCGGGACTTGGGCTTCTTCTCCCAAACCACGGCAGGAAGAATAGACAGAGGTCAGGTTCAAAGAGAACAATGTTGTAGGAGGCGAGCTTGGCAGGTTTGGAGATTAAGGTTTTATTTCCAGCTCTGCTGGGGACCAGCTATGGGACTGTGGCAAGTGGCTGCAATATTACAGAGAGGCAGAAACAGCTGGGACACTAGCTCCTAGAAGCTCCCCAGCAGACCGACGAGGAAACTGAAGCCCAAGAGAAGTGGCTACCCCAGGTTCCCCCACGCGGGTGGGGGCAGGACTCCGATTTACGCCCCCAGCAGGCAGACCCAGCCACTGCTTCAGTCTGTCCTGCTCCAGTACACGGCCCAGACTTCCTCTTCTCTCGGTCCCAGATCCTGGCAGCCTTCAGGGAGGAAACGCCTTACTCAGCCAGGCGTCTGCTCTGGTGATCCACACAACCAAGGGGAGCCCCAGTGGTCCTGTGTGACACACACCCAACCAGACCACCTGCATCCCTCAAAACCCCCCTGAAAGCCTGCCCACAGCTCAGGGGATCACATGGCCACAGGGTCCTGCGCAGGAGACCACCTCCCCCCTCCCCACAGCGTCTCCAGCCCCAGCTCACCCTGAGCTCTCACCGAGGCTCTGCCCTCAGGGCCCTTCTTCCAATCTGGCCCTGGCCACACTCCCACCCTTTTCACGGGCTGCTCCAGTGGGCCAGAACGTCCCCACCCCACCTTTGCCCGCTGGCCCCTTGCTCAGCGTGGCTCTCACCTGCTTAGGGAAGCGGCCCTGACCGCTGGGACCTGGCCAGATTGCCCTTTCATGGACTTCTCCGGCCTAGGTCCCACTCTGCAGGGCCGAAGTCTGCCTTGGGGTGACGACCTGGTTCCCACCCATCTGCAGCACTGGGCCATAGATCTACGGCAGCAGGGGCCAGGCCTGTGATCATTTCTCGAACTATCATAACCTGGCACTCAAGGGGATGCCTGGCATTCAATGAGCATTTGGCGAGTGAATGAATGAATGAACGAATGAAGAAATATTAAAAGCTGGACCAGAAACCATGCCTCTGGAACGAGGGTCTGATGTTTTTGGACATCAGTGTCATTTCCTGACATGTAAGCTAGGAAGAGCAGTGGGAGTTGGTTGTGCTCACCCAGTGGTCCCCAACCCCAACTGTGCATTGGAATCTCCAGGCAGCCCCCCAAAATACTCCCATCTGAGCCTTAGCCACAGTCAGTTACATCAGCGTTCCGGCAGGTGCAGCCGGGCATGGGTATTTTAAGCGTCCCAGGGTAAGCTTCTAATGGAGCCATAGACTGACTCCCTGAGCCCGCACCCGCGCCCGTGTCCCTCCCTGAGGAGGTGCTGTAAATCTGAGAGTCTGGTGTTTTCTGCCTGTCCCGGGGAACAAGCTTAGTTAAAGGCATGAAAGTAATGCCCACGCTTAACTTCTCTGGCTGTCATCTTGAGTGAGTAGAATCCTAGAACCCTGATTTCCCTGCAAAAACAACCACGTGTGATCGCCTTTAAAAGCCAGCGCGACCCTTGGCTGCCCGTGTCCAGGCCCAGCAGAGAGCCCACAGAGCTCGGGTTCCCGCTGCCTTTGGCAGATGTGAGCAGGCTAGGTAAGGGCCAGGGGGACGGCAGTGGGAGGGGAAGCGGTTTGCAGCTCTGGCAGCACCGACAAGGCCAAGAAGCTCCTGCTGACCACCTCTGAGCATTTCCAAAGGACTGTGGTTCAAGCTCTGAGAGGCGATCTATGTCCCACTAGGAAGAGCAATCCTCAGAGGGTGAGCCTTTTCTCTGTCATGTTACAGACATGATTAACTCTTTGCCCCTCAGTGACCGGTCCCCTGGCTTCTCCACTGGTACAGTGGTCAGTTCTCCCGCCAGCACAGAGCCTGCCCTCTGGATTCTGACCTTCTAGGACTGCGGGGGCTTGCTCAGGACCTCCGTCTGCCCAGCCGCTGGCCTCGGAGATCACCTCTCCCCTGAACTCGACCAACTATGTGAACGTCAAGCTGTGAAGGCCATTGCCAAAGCAATTACTTTCCCACTCTCCACGGTGCAATTTACGTGAGAGCGTTTGAGAGCAGCACGTTTGTTTAACCTGGTCCAACCCAATGACCTATTTTTGTGAGAGGCTATACAGGCACAGATGTGTAAGAGAGTTTAATGCAGTGAAATTATAAGCAGGGAACCCGGGGCCAAGCTGCAAGGCTGATGGGAGAGGAAGAATTTCAGAAAGCTGTGGTGTCTCAGACTGGCCCCACTGGAAATGGGGCCGGCACAACTGCTTAACCAACTGTCATCACAAGAGTATCTGCTCAGGGCTGGCTGTCCTCCCCGAGGGGTGGGCCCCTTCCTGGAGTTTGGTCCAGCGTCAACCTGAGGCCACTGAGCCTGTCACCGCTGACAGCCAACTTCTGTCCATCCTTCAAACCCAGCTCCCACACAGCCTTCTCAGGCAAGCTGTCCTGAGCCCCGTGACCCCTCCCGCATGAGACCCACCTGCCCAGGGCGGCTTCCTCACCTCCTAAGCCCTTGTCTTTGGGGCATCTTCCCCACTGTTTTGTGACGTTTGCTCCCCCCACTTAAGCTAGCAGGTAGATGAGCCTGTGCTTCATTAATCCTGACCAAGTGTGACTTCCTGAGCTCTACCATGTGCCGGCCACGGGAGACAGGCTGTCATTTCACTGCAAGGATAACCGGGAGGGGTGGTTGTTACCATCCGCATGTAGCTGGAGGGACAGCAGACTCAGTGGGGGTGAGTGATCTGCCGGAGCTGCCCAGGGCCCGGGTTCAGTGCAGGCTCAGGGAGATGTCTTGGGAGGTGACACAGGGTCTAGCCCGTCCCCCCCAACCCAGGTCCGCTTTGGGGTCCTGTGGGGTGGTGGGGTGGCATGTAGGCAAGTAGAGAGGAAATCTTAGTACTGGGAGCTTGCATCCATACCTGGCTTGATTGATTTATATCTTAGGGAGTCCCACAAGGACAACAAACTTGCCCTTGAGGCCACCTACTCTCAGCTGGACTTGACTAAGAAGGAGCAGAGGCCCAGAGAGGTCAACCACTTGCCTGCAGCCCACAGAGCAAAAGCTGGTATCATGACTTCCTGGGACGAGTTTTCCCTCCGGCTCTGCCACCCTCTGCCTTCCCTCCCCTGCTCTGCAGTGCGTTCCTGGGGCCAGAACCCTGAGGCACAGGCTGACCCTGCAGTCACCTGGACTGGGTACCTGTCACTGCGGCCTGGGGCACAAGGGGCTCCACGGCTGCCAGTTCCCACTCCTAGCCACTCAGTTCAGCTCTCTGGTCCAGGCGATGTTGCCTCATAAACAGGACTTGTATCTGTCCATTCTCCCCATTGCCCCCCAAACTAGGACCCCATCCTCTCTCTTCGGGGCAGCCCTCACCTCTCCCGTAGGATTGCTAGAAATGCAGGATGCCCTGTTAATTTCAGATAAACAACCCATTTTTTAGTATAAGTGTGTCCCAAATATTGTAATTGGGTATATTTATCATGCTAAAGAACAATCTGCGGTTTATCTGAAATTCAAATTTAACTATACATCCTGTTTTTTTTATTTGCTCAATCTGACAACCCTACCATCACCAGCGTCCTTGACCCTTGCCTCCTCGCTCCCCACCCTGAATCCATCTGTCTGGTTGGAGCTGGACTGAGATGTCTAACATGCCCATCTGAGGTCACATCATCTCTTGTGTAAGCCTTTGACAGCCCATTGCCCCTAGGATGAAGTCCAAATTGCAAGACACGATGTTAGTGGCTTGACAACCGTGGCCTCGCCCTCTCGCCTTCAGCCTGGGGACTGTTCCCTCCACCTGCACGCTTCACTCATGCCCACCTCGGCTCCTGACTGTTCCTGGTTCCTGTCTCAGCTGAAGCACCACACCTGTGAGACTGCTCTGTCTCTTCTGCACGGTCCCATCTCCTGTGGAGCTATCTGCCTGTAAGTACTTGTTTAATTATCTCTCCAGTGCCAGGCTGTCACTGCCCTGAGGGCAGGGACCACTAGATCCCTTGCACTTAACACAGGGCCTGGCAAGCAGTAGGCACCCAGTAAATGCTGCTGAATTCTTAAGTGAAGCTGTAGTGACTGGCTGTAGGGGGAGGTCAGCATCGCTTGGGTCACGGGGTGGCACCTTGTCCGCATACAGAAACCCATAGGCTCAGATCAGAGCCTGTGCCCCGCCAGTGGCTTTAGGAGGATGCCCACAAAGATGATGGCTTCTGGCATCTTTTGTGGAGACAGGCCAGCACCACAGTGACTTGATGAGACACACTCCTGTCACACCTAATAAATTTGCCAGCCTGTCATCCTCTCTGCTTGCAAAAAAAAAAAAAAAAAAGGAATCATCTGGAAGTGAACTTAGAAGAACCCTACATCACAAAAGCTCAAAATCTCAATTCCAGACACATTAAAGAGAAAAGGGGGGAGGCTAATGGATGCCCCCACACCAACCTTGAGGCAATTTAAATGTCATCTGACTTGAATGATTGAGTTTCTTATCATCTCGGCAGCCTCCAGAGGCTTCGGGCTGATTTCAAGGTAGGAACCTGGTGCACTGGGGACCACAGGTCTCTCACTTCACCAATTATCCTATTAATTAGAGGACTTTATCACATCAGGAAACTCTGAGTTCTTTCTCTATGTTCTAGACACTCCCATGATGTGACAGGTTTTAAGCACTCCACTTACAGGGAAATACTTAGCTCCATGCCCTTCCATTTTTCCTCTTCTTCCCTGTGTTCCCCTCAATTCAGCTCTTTTGCTTAAAAACCAGATCCATCCTTCCCCAAGCCCCTTTCCCTTGGCTGCCCGGTCCTTATCATTTGTAGATTAATTTTTCCAGAGCCTGCAGCCAAGATTTTATCCATTCTACTTGTCTAGTGGGTTCCTCTTCTAATTGGTTTGCACGCAAAATTGATTTGTATTGAGTAACAGCATCTGAAACGCATGCACACACTTGTGTAAGTACTGCCTGGCTGAAAGACACTAATAAAAAGCTGGGCTGCTTTTGCACCATTATTTCTTTTGGTGGTGGCAGTGGTCTCCAGTTTCTATCCGGGAGAATTCTAGTCATGGAGAAAGACAACATCATTGGGCTGCTCTCCACACTAGCTGAGAAGTCTTATGGAAAACTGGAAGCAAATGCAAATAAAAATGAAGTGAAGATCATATCTGAAGTTCCACTCAAAGTTGAACAAGGGAAGCTAGTCCTCAACCGCCTGAATGTTTAAAAGTGACAACATCCTGTACCCTAAGGAGGCACAGCTGAGTTTAGTATCTGCTGTTTCGCACATTAAAGGAAGCCGTCAGTTCCGAAAGGAAAACAACTGTGAGTGAGGCTGAGGCCAGCCAAGGAAGAGGACAGAAGACCGGCCTGGTGGGGGGGGTGGGGGGGTGGGGGGGTGTTGAGGAGTGGGGGGATGCTGATCGACCCGCCCACTCAACAAGCATGTCGGTCCAGCTTTAGAGCTCCTGGTCCTGGCCCACTCATCACTCAGCCGCCATCCGAGCAAGACGGAGCAGGTTCCCAGCAGGGCCCCGTAACTCGGGACAGCTCATGGGCCATGGCAGACTGGCAAGCAGTCTCGCCCATCTCTTCTTCTTCGAACTATCACCTCCAACTTACACAAGCACGGGAACAATCCCCAACCCCCCAAATGCCACCAGGCATTCCCTAACCCTTCCAGTTTTGAGGTCCTGCGGGCCTTAGGCCACAACTGAAGCCTTCCTCTGGAGTCTCTGATCTCTTCCCAGCCGGACTCTGGGGAGGCCCTAGCATCTTTTCTTTACCTAAATTCTCCCCAGGACTAATCAGAAGGAGGCTGCAGGAAGCTGGGGTCGGGGGAGTGAAGTGGCACCCCGCCCCCACCCGGCCGTGCCCAGGTCTCCACACCCGTGCAGTCTGCGCAACTGGCGCCAGCGCTCACCTGCACGAAGCCCCAGAGCGGGTGGAGCGCGCAGTGCAGCAGCAGCGAGGGCCAACAGCAGCCACGGCGCAGGCCCAGGTCCCGGAGGAGCATCTCGGCCCGTGGCACCCGCTCTCGGGGCGAACTGTCAGGGGAGCAAAGTTTGGGTCAGGCAGGTGCCGCGGGGGCACCGTCGTGGTCACGCACCAGAACACTAGGCAAGCAGCCCTGGCTGGACGGGCACGCCCCGCACCCTGGGGCACCCTCGTAAATCAAGCCTGTCCCCTCACTCCAGTTTGCACATTCGATGACTTCCCGTGCACACTCGCAGAAACCGACTTCCCAGAACTCACACTCTATCCGGGTGTATGCCCTCGGAACCCTGCGCGAATACCTTGGCCCAGGTGCACGTCCCCAGAATCCTGCATGCACACCTTGGCCCCATGTGCCCCTTCGGAAACAGTCAAGCACACATAGAGAGTCCTGTGCATCACCCCAGAAACAGCCACGCACAACTCACTCCCACAGTTAACACACTTCAAACCCAGCAGGAATCACTCACAGTGCGTGCACACCCACCGACTCCTGCCTGCACACTAGCTGACCCTGCATGCACAACACCACGAAATCACACGCTGCGGGCACCCTCCTTGCCTCCTTGCCCTGCCGGCCCTCATTGCGCACACTGCAACATATGCGCCTCCGTGCGCACCCCATTTACCCTGGCACGCTCTCCCGAGCACTGGCCTCCCGCCCCAGAGCGTGAGCTTCCCCCAGGTCTCCATCTCCGCCCGCACCCCTCCAGTGCTTCACTCCACCTTGCCTGGGGCCGCCCCAGCCGCTTCTCCACGCGGCGAAGGGAGGTCGCACTCCCCCCCCGCCCCGCGGTTGACTGTCCCCGAGCCGCCAGACGGCCCCCATTTAAAGCCAGCCGCCTCCCCAGTCCCCCGCCCTCTAGGCGGGGCCTCTGTCCTCACCCTAGCGACTGCGCGGGCGCTTGGGGGCTTCACGTGCCTGGGAGGAGCACCCGGCACTGGAGCAAAAGTTTGCGTGCGGCTTGGGCCTCCGAGGCCGCTGAGCTGGGGTCCCAGGCGCTGCGCGCTGGCACTGGGTGCAGGGCGCGGTGGCTCCAGGCTGCGCCTGGCCGCGCGCGGGGCGGGAGGGGCGGCACCCCACGCCCAGGGCCAGGGCAGGCTGCTGAGGCGGAGGCGGGGGCGGGGAAAGTCTCTTCCAAGCCGCCAGGAGCAGGCAGCGAGTGCCCTCCCCGGGTCCCCGCCCTTCGCCGTGGCGCCGCGCGGCTGCCCAGGGCGCGGGGGTGCAGGAGCTCTCCTCGTCCGTCACGCCGGCCCGAGAGAGGCAGCGGCGAGAGGCGCTGGCTAGGAGCGCCCGCTCGGGCAGCAGGGCCGCAGGCGGAGGCGAAATAAATAATGCACGAAAAAGGAAAACAGACGTGAGCCTCGCCAGAGCCTCGCCCGCCTCCCGCGCGGGCAGCGCTCCCGCCCGCGCTCCCAGCCGCCGCCGCCGCCACCAGCGCTGCTGCAGTGATTCCTGGTCTCCATCTAGCGAGGCTGTTGTGAATTGGGCGCTCAATCATTTACTAATTCACCCGCGAGGAAGGGGACTCAGCTCCAGGGGGGACTTGCTCCTTGCTTGCTCTCCTCCCAAGTTTCTCCGAGGCGGCGGGAAGCGGGTAAGGACTAATTTGCGGAGACCCCTTTTGGCGCTCTGTCCTTGAGGACCCTTTCGGAGGGGACGGAAGCTCCTGCGAGTGCCAGGGCTCGCTCTCCCTCCCATAGGTCCCTCTCCAACCACAGGGCTGCGTCTGGGCAGGAGTTGCTGATGGCCCTGGGGAAGATCTCTCCACCACTGTTTTTCCTCAACCACCTCAAGCTTCTCTGTTTGCAGCAAGACTATCAACAAGTAGTCGCTAAGCAGCCCCGTGCGTTTCTTTCAAACAAGTTGCCCCCAGCTCCCAGGCCACACGGAAGGTATTCAAAGCCGCTCTGCTCATCCTCCGCTCTGCTAGAGGTGGAAGAGAGTGGCAAGCGCTTTGACTGATGGAGTGGCCTTGCAGAAGGGTCCCCAAGGCATGGACGGTCCTAGTTTTTGTTTGGACGATGGTACCAGAGGCTCTGGAGAGAGAGCTGGGCATCCGACACTGTAGTTCATTCACTGAAAGAATATTTTCTTCCTTCCTTTCCCCAGTCTCTACGGGTACCCTTAAGTCACCCCTATAAACACGTACTCTAAGTACAGACTGTTCGCCCTGCAAATCGGCTCAGACCAATTTCCTAGCGACCGCCTTTGCGTGGAGTGCGACCTAAGGCTCTTCTCCGTGTGAGCTCTGCGGAGACACATGTGAACCTGGGAGATGCTGGGGACAGACAGGAATGAGGCTGCGTCCCTTTCCTCCAGGAACTTGGGGTCTGATCTGGGAGACAGGCAATCGAATCGGCCATTCCACTGTCAGCTGTGGGGTGAGAGAGGGGCCTGCGTTGTAAAGGGGACAGAGGAGTGAAGGCTGGAGGGAGGGTCAGTGAAAGTTTCCAGGATGAGGTGACCTGCTGGGAGTCGGGGGGGTCTGTCACGTGTTAGGAGCCCCTTGGACAAAGATGTGGAGATTCTGGTTCATTTGTTCATTTGTTCACTCGCTCACTCATTCATTTCGTATATAGTGCTTGAGAGCACCTACTAAGGGCCAGGCAGCGCATTAGATGCTGGGTTCACATCAGTGTACAAATCGGGTCTTGTCCGTGCCCTCAGGGGCCCACGGTTGCGGGAGGAGAGATGGGGATAAAATACTGGTGTTCGTGGAGGCTTCCTAGACGCCTGTGTCTCACCAATAGTGTGAAACTGGAGAATAGGGCACAACACGGAGCCCTGGGGGTCAGCTGAGGTCCGAGTAACAGCATTTTAACACCATTCCACTCCATTATCCCAGGCAGAATATTTCAGTCGGTGATGTTTATTCATGGAGCTCTTTGCCACTTAAAAATGTTCTTTACGCTACATTTTAATCCAGTTTTCACAGTTCTGCGAGGTAAATGTAATTGCCCCAGAGAAGTGACTTACCCAGGATCACACAGCTGCTCAGCTGGGCTTCTGAAGTACTGACCCCCAACTAGAGGTTCAATACTTTGGAAGGACCCAGGCAGGTTTTGCACATTGGAAAGCCTGCATTGTCCACTCTGGCCTTCAATAGTCCTGGTCTGGACCCAATCTAAGCTACTCTTCGGCGTGGCCTGGCCCTCCTGCCACCATGGAACATCCTGGCCCTTCTAGGGTGAAGGCTAGGCTCTGTCACGGGCCCCCTCCTGTCACGGCAGGACGCAGGCAGGCTCTGGCCCCTCTCACCCCTGCTGGACTCCTAGGCAGCCCACACCACGGTACCTGGGATCTGCCTCCAGGGGCCAGGAAACTACTTAGAAAGTCAGGGGAGTTAAAACTTGGGGCAAATTTTCTTTCATTACTTTATTGCTGTGCAATTACAGTGCCTGCGTTTTCTCCCTCGCTTCCACCACTGTCCCCCTCGGTTTTGTCCACGTGTCCTTTATAGTAGCTCCTGAAAACCCTTCCCCACCGTCCCCTCCCCCCACCCCCCTGGCTATTGTTAGATTGCTCTTAATTTCACTGTCTCTGGTTATATCTTGTTCGCTTTTTTCTTTTGTTGATTTGGGGCAAATTTTGGCCAGGGAAAAATAAAGGAGGTGTGGGCCCTGAACGGCATATGGGTGGCAGTGGTTCCGTTTGGCCCTCCAGGGGACACTCAGTAGGCATGAAGGAGCAACTGATTATGTTTTTTTTCAGAAGATGGGGCCAGCTTGGCGACACACAACCTTGTGTTTGCTTTCTTCCTTCCTTGCTTCACTTCCTCCACCACCCCTTATTTTTGTGGCCCTAGGGTTGCATCCTTCAATAAAGTGTTAGCAATCAAGCATTGCTTCAAGCTCCGCCTCCTACGGGACCTGGGGCAGTTTGCCGCTGCCAGACGCTCTAGCGTGAATGTTCTGGATGGACATTGCAGCTGGCTTCCCCATCTATCTGGCAGCAGCAGGGGCCTCATTACTGAAGGTAAGCAGGGTCCTATGTGGCATATAGTGAGGTAATTTCTGCAGCTGCACCTGCAGCTAATTGGAATGAGATGCATGTAAACGGAGGGCTTCGGGAGGCCAAGCACCTGCCGCACGTGATCGCTGTGGGAGGTGATAACCGTGAGGACTGTGAGCTTAGATGGCTTCTTCTGACGGTACTAAAGTTTTGCCAAAAAAAGGGGCAGATTCAGGGAAGCTGTTTGCTGACCTAAGGCACGCTTTGTGGCAAGCTGAACGGAGCACCGAGCGCGCAGCCACCCAGGTGTCCCACGTCCAAGTCAGGGCTCTGGAATAGGGACATTTGGGTGCACAAACCTGAGACTCTTGGACCCCCAAAATCCTCTGACTGGTAGAAGCACCCCTTTTCTCCTTTGTCACAATAAAGCAGCTCCTCTCGGCCTGGAGTCCCCATTGCTGCAGGTGTCTTGCCAAGATGGTGCTCATGCCCATGACAGTAGCCTACACGAGATGCTAGAAGTTTCATGGCACACTATTGAGAAAAGGAACAGAAGGCTCAGAGATGTGCACATATCAGCATCGTGAGACCACCACCTGACTGTCTCCTGGGATGGCCCAGAGGACATCCCCCTCATTGGCGGGGGTGGGGGAGCATCAGCTTCTGCGAGAGGTTTGATGATGGCGAACCTCTAAAGGCTGAGTTCAAGGGTGGGAAATGGTAGGGAAACTGACTCCTTAGCATCAGTGGAAATCAATGTCTTAGCAAAGGCCAGCTGGACTCCAAGTCATGAGAGACCCAGGGGACGTAATTACCATAAGGACAGCAAAGCTAGAGTGGCAGTCGGGCTGACCTTGAGCCACAGAGGTCTATTTCAGTGGGTGACAGATCATGGTGCCACTAGGGATGAGACCAATGGAGACAAGGATATTGCTCAATTTGTATAATTATTTTTTAAAGAAAATCAAAAGTGCAAGAGCAGAAAGCTAACAGGAGCTATTACAACGGAAAATTAGCTGTTTGTTCACAACCCAGAGCCCGGTGAGTGAAGGGGGGTGGGGCGCCTTAGAAGATGGGCTGGGCAGTGCTGCTGAGTAAGAAGGCTGGTCACGAACAGCAGCCACCCGATGTGGGACAGAGGTGGCACGCTAAGGGCCACGCTTGAGCAAGTCCACGAGGAACAGGTAAGTTACATCAGCAAGTGGCCTAGATCCTGAGCTCTGTGGAAGTTCTTCCTCAGTTACACCTACAGCCTCAAAGAGGGGGTCCCTATGACTATCTGACAGAGGATGAAAGGACCGAGGCCTTGTTTAGAGCGTATTGGTGCTAGTTGGGAACAGACTACTGTTGTGTTACATCCCCACTTAAAGGTGGAAGGAGAGCTGGCCTGAGGTGCAGACAGGCACTGGCTCCTGGGGCAATGCAGGGGTAACCTCCTGGAGGTCAGGTACACGGGAAATCTGTGAGTTCATGGAGTGGGCACGCAGGGTTTTTCTGCCTCCTGCTGGCACGCACCAGAGAGCTTCCACTGCCAAGGAGGCTCTCAGCATCCAGTTGGACAGGAGGACCCACCCTGTAGAAGTCAGCCAGCCTCTCTCTGGCCATCTTAGTACCTCCCCAAACCATGGCATGGTCTGCTGAAGGCTCAGCTCCAGATCATATTACAGACAATAGCTTGTGGGCTCGAGACATTTTCCTCCTGGATATACTGTGAGTTGGTGAGTGTGTCTCCAGTTGCTAGAGTACACAAGTCTGGGAACCAAGGTGTTCACGACGTAGGCTTGGCCCCTCTGAGCCCAACGGCCAGTGAGATGCCTGAAGACTGCGAACTTCGACTCTCCGGCGTGAGAGGCCCTGGCTCCTATGGGGTGAAGCTTCCACCGGCCCGTATAGTAAGGGCTCCACTGAACTGGAAGCTGTAACTACTCCCTGGGCACCATGGGCTCTTCGTGCCGGGGACCAGCAGTCAGAGAGGGGGGCTGCTTCAGGGGTAGGATGATCATCCCTGATGACTGTGATCTAGGCTTGCTGTCACACAGTGGGCACAGGGCAGGGTACGTCTGGTGCTATGGACTGAATTGTGCCCCCTGCCGGTTCAATTCATATGTTGAAGGTGTAACTGCCAATGTGACTATTTGCAGATGGGCTTTTTAGGAGGAAATGAAGGTTAAATGAGTTCATAAAGGTGGGGCCCTGACCCAATAGTATTGGTGCCCTTATAAGAATAGAGAGATCAGGGAATGCACTCTTTCTCTCTTTTTCTCTCTTCCCCCCTCTCTCCTCCTGAGCTCAGAAGAAAGGCCATATGAGGACAAGGCAGCTGTCTACAAGCCAGGAAGAGAACTCTCACCAGAAGCGGACCCTGCTGGAATGTTATGGGACTTCCAGCCTCCAGAACTGCGAAAAAAATGAATTTCTGTTGTTTAAGCCCCGCCCCCACCCCCACCTATAGTATTTTGTTCCAGCAGCCCCAGCTGATACGTTGGGTTTTGCTGGGGCTTTTGTGCTCAGAGGAAACCACAAATGGGCTGAGTAACCCACAGACCCTCTAGTTAAGAGCCCAGGCCAGCTGACAAGCTGGCTGGAGAAATGGAGAAAGAGAGGTGTGGGTGGAGGGAAGATGGTGAGTACTGGTTACGGCCCCAGGACCGGCTGCAGCAGTGGGACTATCGCCTGGTTCGCTAACGCTTTTATGTCTTCTTAGGAAGTTATGATCGACCACCTCAAAAATTGGACTTGTACCTTCACTCTCAGGTCGATGCTAGTTTGTTCTTAAGTTAGATCCAAACATCGTAGGTGGGTGTGAGCAACTCTGAATAATGCAAGGGGTCGACTGTATTGGAGCTCATTTTGCACTTCCTTACATTTGCTCAGCTCCCCTGGCTCCTCGTGCTGCTCAGTGGAGAGGACAGTCATCATCGTCATCATCATCATCCCCTCTCCTCATAACACGGTCTCTCGCCACCTCCCCCAGGGTGAGACCTGCGTTCCAGGGAGGCCGCCATCATGCCCACCTTGGGAGGGGCCCCAGCTGCAGTGGGTCCACGCCCAGGCTGACCATCCTCACGGAGGTTTTGGCTTCTGCTCAACTGAAGTCCCGCACCCTAGAGACTGGATGGGATCTGATCCCCCCCGAAGCTGTCTGTAGGGGCCAACCTGAAAGATGTGGGGGAGTTAACTCCCTGTGATATGAATTTTGATCCATGAGAGAAGAAGTCTCTGGTAGGTCATCCATCCCCCTTTCTCCACCCACGGTTCCAGGTGGCTTATTCGAATCTGTCTGGTGGGACTGAGCAATGGGCTGCGTTCCCTGGCGAAGCTGGGACCTGCTTAGTAAGCATACCACATTTCCTTGGCTTTCCTTCCTTCCCTGCCTCCCTGCCTATTTTCCCTCACTCCTTCTGACCTGGGGTTGCACCAACCCCAAAATGTGTTATCACATACACTTTGCTTCGGGCTCCCTTTTTGAGAGAACCTAGATTAAGACAAGTTCTTAGGGGTGTCATGGGCTGGAGAGACGGTGGCCATATGCCTAAGATGCAGTGGGACACCATGGCAGCCAGGGGACCTCATATCGAGACCTCTGTAGGACCACAGCAAACTGAGAGCGGTGGTTCCTCAAGCATCCAGGGGATTTTCTCGGGCCTCCATTGCTATGGTTACAGGCACATTCCACGTGGGAAGGAAGTCATGCAGTCAAGAACTCCTGTCAGACCGCTGGGGTCTCTCTAGCTGTGTAATCTTTGAAGACCCCTAACCTTCAAAGCCCAACTCTTTTTCCTTGTCCAGCAGGAATTACAATAGTATTTAGATGTAATTACATCTCAGAGTTCTTGGAAGGATTAACTGAGATAATTTAGATAAATGCTTAGTCTGGCTCATAGGAACTGCTCAGAAAAGGATGTTTCTGCCCTGGCTGGTGCAGCACTCAGGATTGAGTGCCCGCCTGCAAACTGAAGGGTCGCCAGTTTGATTCCCTGTCAGGGCGCATGTCTGCGTTGTGGGCCGGGTCCCCAGGTAGGGGCCTGCTAGAGGCAGCGAGAGGCAGCCAGCTGATGTCTCTCTCCCTCTCTTTCTCCCTCCCCTCCCCTCTCTCTGGAAATAAATAAAATATTTTTTAAAGTACTTAAAAAAAAAAAAGGCCATCTCTAATTCTTTTGAAAGATAGAGGGGCAAAAATGCTGCCCTTTTTCAAGAGCGCTAATTGGCATCCGGGTAAAACACAAAGAAAACAAAAGAAAGGCGCTGTGACCAGCAAAGAAGCACTCGTTAGTGAGCTATGAAATGATCAGGCTAATTATGTTTTGAAAAGACGTTGGTGTTCCCCAAATTGCTCATGACCGCAGCTGGAGTTAAATAGGGGATTGTCAACTCCAGGTTTTCCTGGCCGGCTGTGACTCTATCCAAGAGAATGTGCTCCTGGTTGGCCAGGTATGGTGGAAGGGGGACCCCAAGTCTCCCTGGGCTCTGTTCAGGATGTCACCCGTCCCTCTGACGTTGGCCCCGCGTCCCAGCCAATATTCTAAACGCTGCGCAGGATTCACCGCACATTTGTCTTGCCCCAAACTTGGTCGTAGCTCCTTCGCTGAGCACATTTTGGTTCAAATCCCCCGCAGCCAGACGTTTGGATGTGGAAAAGCGTCAGGAAGAAGCCCGGATTTTAAACTTTACTTTAAAACCATTCGCGTCTTCCTCTCTTGTTATCCTTTTTTAAATCCCAAGAAAGGACCAACATTTGGGGGTGGGGGGCACTGTCAGGACCAGGCATACTCGGTAGCCCAGCCTGGCTCAGGGTCACTTCCCTACGTCAAAGGACGTCCAAGCAGAAATGATCCAAGAGAACATTTGATGGGAACCACTTGACTGGCCCGGCCACAGGGTGGCCAGCAAGTCCAAATGCCAGCCCAGCCGGGAGAGCTGCTTCCATGTCTTCTCTCCCACATGCCGGGTCAAGTGGGGGCCTTCGGGGTCCTTGAGGAGGGAGATGGACCCTCCTCTCCAAGAGCTCGCCCACAGTCCAGTAGCGGGAGGAGAAACATGCATGACCCTGAACTGCAAATAGGGCCATTTCCCTTCCCTGCTAAAACTCCCCAGAAGACTCCCTAACACAGCACCTCCCTCGCCCCCTCCCCACTCACTTACCCCTTTGTGCTGTGTGCTTCTGGGGTTCCCCAGCACCCACCCCTGCTGTTTCACATCTTTCTGCCCTACCCACGCTGCACCCTCCTCCAAGAGTCCCTTCTCCTCCTGTCAGCTTGGCCCATTCCTATACAGTCATCCCTGTCCCCTTCTCTGGATCTTACCAGCCTCCTGTCATCACACCCACCCTGCTGGACTCTAATTATTAGGATGTGTGCAGTCGGGGGTGGCAGGGCAAGGGCTTGCTGGGAAAAACTGTGATGTCAGTGGTGCTTGAATCTGGGTTGAGCCTGGGACATTCTCTTAACCTCTCTGGGCCTCAGTTTCCTCAACTGCAAAGCCAGGATGCTAGGTGCCCCTTGTGGGGCTGTAGTGGGGAACACTGGAGATGGTACCCATGAAGCTTTGCACCTGGTGCCTTTGCAGCCAGGCCCGCAGGAAATCCCATCCATTAGACCTAAGGGCAAGTTGGCTTCTCTTCCGCTGGGCGAGCCCAGGGCCAAGGGCTCTGTTTGATCCACCTTTGAGTTCAGGTGCCTGGCAGCGCCCGGCAACGAACAGGAGCCCTGTGAATACCTGGGACTGACTGCACGACCTTGGGCCCCCACTTCTGTGGGGAAGGGTCCTATCTCTTATGAGACTTTCCTTCCCCATGTCTCCTCTAATCTCTCCTGCCTCCTTGCAATTTTGCAAACCCTCAGGTCCACACTTGCCTCGGGGCCTCGGCCTGGCTGTTCCCTCAGCCTGAATGCTTTTCCCCACTGTGTCAGCAGGGCCCATCCCCCCACCCACTTCACATCTTTGTTCACATACCACAGCCACCCTATTTAAAATGTCAGCCCTGGCCTGCGGGCTCTCCCCATCCTCATTACTTCGTTTTATTTTCCTGTCTAGGACTTACTGCTTTCTAATACACACTTTATTTTACGTTTTTCCATTGGCTGGTGGGTGTCTCCTTTTCCTAGAATGTAAGTTCAATGAGGGCAGGGGCTCGGCCCCTCATGTGTCCTGCCCCGCATCCCCTCCCCCCAGCTGTGGTTTCAGCATACGGGGATGGACAGTTCTTCAGGTGCCCAATCCCCCACCTTCGCCTCCCTCCCTAGCCGTGCAGCATCTCTCTGCTCTCTGCCTGAGAGCTGAGGAAGTCCAGGGTTGAGGCTTCCAGAGCAGCCTGAACGAGAGGGCAGGGCTCTGGACACAGGCCCCAGCCTCTCTTCCTTGGAGGACAGCCTGAGGCTAATTCTTTACAGTTCCTCGGGGGTCCTCAGTGGAGTGAGCCCGTTGGTCCACAGCAGGAATTGGCTCCTCTGCACAGCCTAAAGTGGCTCTTCCCGCCTGCCCCAGGCTCACCTCCCAAATAGATTACCTGCATGAGTCCTTGTCCCATCTCTGCTTTCGGGAGCACCCCAACTAAGAGAGCCTCCATATTCCAGAGCCTAGGATGGCCTTTGACCTATGCTGGCCAGCTACGTATTTGCTGAATGAAGGAAGGAAAGAGAGACAGTTTACAAAGTTTTACATTTTGCATCTTGCCTCATGATGAAATGTTTGGGTAACTTTTTATCATAGGGAGAACTTGTTGAACTACATTTTTTTTCATGTTTACACTAGGATTTTCACAGAATGACTTCCGCCTGGAAACCTGTCTTGTCTTTGAACTTTGTAGATTTTTCAGGGAATGAGGATTTTGCCATTTACTTAGTCAGAAATGTCAGAAGCATCGGGGAATGTGGAGATCTCTTGCGAACACCCGCGTCGGCCAGTCCATCGCTCGGCTGCTCATTATAACTTTTCCACGAGCACGCCTGTCTCAGAGTATAAGGTAGAAGGATTAGTTCGGTCCGATAGCCCCTGACATGTGGCAGAGACAATCCGCACTCTCTAGGCACTTGACAAACCTTTATAGAATGCAGGCTACGTACCAAACGTGAGCGCCAGGGACCAGAATTGCCTGCCTCCCTCCAGAAGCTCCAGGGCTGGTGGGGGAGACAGAGAGAGGAAGAGATGATTATAAATGTGCTGGGAAGGGCTGTGGCGGAAGTGAGCACAGGCTGCAAACTCGCAGGAAGAACCCGGTGTTTTCAGCATCTTGGCACAATTGTACTTTATGCTTTAGACGGACCAAGCTGTGCCTTTCCGCACTCATGGACTTCGCACATGCAGTGTCCTCTACCTGGAATATTTCCCTCTGTCTTCTCGGCTAAGCCCTCGTCATCCTTCAACACCAGCTCTCGTCACTGTGCCCAGGAAACTTCCCCTCCCTTATCCCACACCCCACCAAGCCCATCCTGTCCTCTGTGCTGTCTGTTCCATAGGCAGTTGTATAGCTGCCCTTTCTACCCTCTTGTGTGAGTAATGAGTAATGGGGGAGGGGGCTTGTGATTTAAGCAAAAAAATATATCAACTCTGGTACCCAACAAAGCTGGGGTTGAATCTCAGTACTGCTATTCCCTGGCTAGGTGTTCTCAGGCGTGGCTGGAGGGCAGCATGGAGGAGTACAAGGGACCAGGCTGTGGGAGGGAAGGCCCCACCGTGGTGGGCTTTGGGAGCCATGCTGAGATGTTGGCATTCATTCTGGGGGCAGTGGGGAGGCACTGAATGGTTTAAGCAAGACTGTTTTGGGCATTGCACATTTGCAATTTATAAAGACCGTACTGGCAGCGCTGGGGAGGAGGGATGTGTGGGGGAGTGAGCAGGGACTCAGAACCTGGGCTTGGAGTCACGCAATCGAAGTTTGAGCCGTAGCTTTTACCTAGTTGTGTAATCTTGGGCAATCATGTGCACTTCTCAAGCCTCAGTTTCCCTATCAGTAAAATGAGAATAATCATATTACTTTCTTTGTCTGGGAAAATCAACAGGAGAACATAAATGGGAATGAGTTTTGTCAACTCTAAAATACCATGCAAATACCAGATATAATCAGAAACTGGGAGAGGTTTAAACATGATAATAATCTATTTCTGGTAAAAGGAAGTTGGGGCTAGTGTGGTATTCCACAGAGCAGGATCCAGGTTCTTTCTCGCTTATTGATCTGCCCTCCTCAGCATATAAGTTTCTGTTCACCTCATGGTCCAAGATGGCTGCTCAAACTCCAGCTGTCACATCCACATTCCATCTAGCAGGAAAAAGGAAGAGAGAAAGTTACGATCCTCCCTTTAGCTGTGCTTTGCACAAATATCGAATAACACTTCTACTTACATCCTATTGATCTGGGCTTAATCATGCGACCACACCTAGTTGCAAGGGAGGCTATGAAACCAATTTCTTATGCAGGGCAGTCATGTGCCCAGCTGAAATCAGTTTTCATTACTAAGGAATAAGAGAAATATTGATATTGGAAAAAAGCTAGCCATTTCTCTCACATCTCTTAATGATTTGCACTGTGGAGTCTCCCATGTTGGCTTTCTCCAATGAGGAGTATACGTAGCCCGACAGACATTGCACCCCGGAGGAAGGAGGCTTAATTACATTTCATAAGAGGATCGAGGGTGTCCTTTCTCCCCAGTGATGGGGGCCCTTTTGGAGGTCACAGTCCAAACAGAAAGAGACATTTACCTCATCCTGTGGTACAGACGTGATGAACAGACCTCTCGGAACTCAGGTCAAAGGGGCAGGGGATGGAGCGCCCCACCCCAGCAGCTGGCCGGGTGGACTGCGGGGAGCGAAGCAAAGCCTTCGTACCATCAACCGACGAAGACACTGAGCTTCGAGAGGGTGGGGAAGAGGGCTCTGAACGCGAAGCAGCCGGCCATGCAGATGGCGTGGGATCGGGTAGCCGGAACACATAGGCACACCTCCCTGGAGGACCAGATCTTTCCTCTCAGCCTCTCTGCACTTGTTAATGGGCAGAGCAGGCGGCTGGGACCAGACACCACGGCCCTGCTCTCGCATCCGTGGTCCATGCCTAACCGAGCATGGAGAAGGCTTTAAAAGAGCCCCAGAGGAACTCATTCTTTCCAGGTACTTCTATCTTTAGATCCTTAGGATGCACAGATTCTACCAGGCTATTAGAATTGAGATGCTGGGTAAACCAGGCGGTAAGAATGAGTAATATTTGTTGGCTGTTTACAGAATGGGGCCAGGCTCCGTTCTGAAGCTATCGCAGTATTAACTCCTTATATCCTCACGGCCTTATATGGTGGCTACTCTTCCAGACACCGTTTTATGGCGAGGGAAACAGGCGAAGAGCAGGGGATCTGCATCGATGGTGCCAGTGTGCGCCTCTTACCGCCCCCGCCGCTTTGCCACGTGACTCGGTTCTGCTTTCCCACTCTGACTCAGCCTCTTGGGCCCTGCTCTGAACCCACGGGGTATTGGAGAGGATGATGCAAGCAGAAGCTTGGAGGATGCTGTGTAACTGGGTTTGCTTGCTTTTGCTTCTCTGCACCTGTCCGCGTGAGGAACGGGTCCTGGCCAGCCTGCCAGAAGGCGAAAGACTTGGAAAAGGGTCAAGATGATGGAGTCAACCCAGCTGAGGCCACCCTAGATCAGCCAACAGCCAGCCGAACCTCACACTTGTGGGCAAGTCCAGCCAAGATCCGCAAAGCTGCTTAGCCAATCTGCAACTGCCTACAGGTGCACAAGCAAGCCCACCCAGACCAGCAGAGCCAAGGGGTCCTGCAGATTCACTGGGTAAGCGAATAGTTCTCGTTGTACACCACTGAAGTTATATGGTGTTGTCATGACAGTAGAGAGCTGGTGCAAGAGGTTACCTGACTTCCCAGCTGGTCGTTGGAACGCCAGGGCTTGTGACTGGGCACTTTGTCGGCCGAGCCCACACTCTTGGATACTGCTCTCTGCCTGCTGCTGGACTGTAGCCTGCAGGCCAGACCCAGCCCACCACCTGTTTCTGTACAGCTCCTGAGCTAAGAATGGCTATTACAGGTGAATGTCTGCAATCAGTTTTATGACAGGGAATACTAACTTTGAACCCCAGTTAAATAAAATGCTGCTATCCCATAAAAAGAATTCCATTCTCCTCATTAGTAGACCTATGCTACAAGATATTGTTTTTTATTATATTTTGAATTTTACCAATCATCCTTTGTGGAAATTTGTTCTTTCTCCTTAGGTTAGTATCTATATGATATCCTCAATGTTGACTCTTGGCCGGCAAAGCCTAAAACAGAGGGTCCAGCAGAAGTTAACGCCTGCCTGGGTGTGGTTGGTTGGGTAATAATATGGGTTTAATAATTTACAGTTTTAATTTGAACATTTCACCTCAAATACGGCATGCTTAAGTGTGATATTGTTATGTTGCAGAATTACATGCTTATGATTTTGTAATGAAAAGGGGAGTTATCTGTGCCGGACCCTGTATTTACCAGCTGGCTCTTTTCAGAACTCATTTGCTGACTCCCATTCTATATGATGGTTTGATTGAGATGTTTGGTCTTTGAATTTGGTCCTTAGGCCGAGAAATGGAGAGGGTCAGACTGCTAGGAGCTTGAAAGGCCCTCGGAGATCTTCTGATCACCCTCAGAAGCAGGACGAGAGCCCGGGTTTCCGCTCTCCCAGCCCAGAGCTCTGCTACTGCTCTCTGGAGGGGTCGACAAATAACAGCTAGATTTGTTTAAAGGCCTCCAAGTCTCCAACTAGAATGTTCTTGGTACCCGAGGGCCTCTCCAGAGCCCCTCCTCTTGTCCTCCCTTCTGAGGGCTCGTACTTACTCACGTGGGCACAGATGAGTCACTGTGTCTTTATCCAGCTCTGCCCTGAGCTATCTAACATGAACCTGTGCTGTGTGCCTCTGTGATAATTAACAATGTTGAGTGTTTAAGATAATTTTTACTGGAGACGATGGAGAAATTCTCTCCTGAAGAGTTTCACAAGCTGGCCGCATTTGAAAGGAGAAATGAAATGGGAGAATTAAGGAGAAAACTCATTTGTTCCCCGAGTGTGTTAATGAGCTAAGCCACAGGAGGCCATGTGTAAGTCGGGCTGCAAGCGGCTGTAAATTAAATTTATTATGCGCCAAGGGATTCTAATAAACATTACTTAAAAATAGCAACAATACGAATGGCCTGTCTTGGCTCCTGCTTCAGACTTTCCTAAAATCTCTCAAACAAGCAGCATCTGGCTCCAGAGAGCCCCGCGCCTCTCACTAAGTGGCTGCAGGACCAGCACTATCAGCAGTGGGCTTTGGTTCACAGCTTGGCCTCACCTGGGTACCTCCAAGCCCAGAACAATTAGCAGCCACCTGCAGATCGCTTCACAGCTCAGGCTGGGCAGCCCCGGGCAAAGACAGGTGGCAGCTGACCTTGGCCTGGAGTTCCCCGGAGGCCCCAGAGCCAGTGCACCCAGTGGATACCTTCAGACCACATCAAAGCACGACCCGACCACCTCCACAAGCTACACATTCCAGGTGTGGTCTCAGTGGGCACCAGAGCCCTGCTGAAGTTAAGTATTGCTCTGTGACATGGGCCCCTGCACAACTGATCCTCCATGACGGTCAATCAGCCAGTCCTTGCAGCTGATTGGCCTGGGGGTATATCCCTCTCATTGATGTTCCAACAGCAATCAAGACTCAACTGCAACAGGATGGTTATACAGCCCATGGTTGGGACTGGGGGTGGTCCAGGGGAGGGTGGCTCACCTGGAGGGCCCAGCTTGGGTGATCAGGGAGGCTGTGCCACTGGACCCTACAGGACACCTACTGCATAAGGCCACTCTGCCAAGCCCGGGAGATGTAGCAGCTTTGCCTAATAGACAGACACAAACACAGGGAGGCTGCCAAAATGAGGAGACAAAGAAACGTGGCCCAAATGACACACCAGAACAAAACTCCAGAAAAACAAAGGAGACAAGCAATCTACTAGATGCAGAATTGAAAACACTGTTTATAAGGATGTTCAATGAACTTAGTGATAATTTCAACAGCATAAAAAAGGATTTTGAAACCATAAAAAATAACCAGTCAGAAATGCAGGATATGCTAACTGAAATAAAGAATAGTTTACAGGAAATCAACAGTACAGCAGATGAAGCCAAGAATCACATCAGTGGTTTGGAAGATAAGGAAACAAAAATCCCAATCAGAACAGAAAAAAGAAAAAAGAATTTAAAAAAATGAGGATAGTGTAAGGAGTGTCTGGAACAACTTTAAGTGTACCAATGTTAGTATCATGGGGGGTGCTGAAAGGAAAAGAGAAAGAGCAAAAAATTGAAAACCTACTTAAAAAAATTGTGACAGAAAACTTCCCTAACCTGGTGAAGGAAATACACATACAAGACCAGGAAGCACAGAGAGTCCCAAACAAGATGAACCCAAAGAGGCCCCCTCTAAGACGCCTCATAATTAAAATGCCGAAGGTTAAAGACAAAGAGAGAATCTTAAAAGCAGCAAGAGAGAAGCAGTTTGTTGTCTACAAGGGGGCCCCATAACCTGTCAGCTGATTTCTCAAAAGAAACTTTGTAGGCCGGAAAGGACTGTCAAGAAATATTCAAAGTGACGAAAATCAAGGACCTGCATCCAAGGTTGCTCTACTCAGTGAAGCTATTATTTAGAGAGAAAGGACATAGGAAGAGCTTCACCACCAAATCAGTATTATATGAAATATTAAAGGGTCATCTTTATGAAGAAGAAAAAAAGATAAAAAATATGAATAATAAAATGGCATTAAATACATATCTATCAACAATCAAATCTAAAAAAAACAAAATAAATGAACAATTAGAACAAAAACAGACTCACAGACACAGAACATTTTGATAGTTGCCGGTTGGGAGGGGTTTAGGGGAGTGGGTGAAAAAGCTGAAGGGATCAAAAAGCCCAAACTGGTTGCTACAGACCGGTCCTAGGATGTCAAGTACAGCACAGGGAATACAGTCGATGATAGTCTGATAATGATGTATGGGATCCGATGGGCGTGGGATCATGTAGTAAGTTATGCAATGTCTAATCACTGGGATGTGCACCTGAAACTCATATAACTGTATGTCAGTTTGTAACTTAAAAAGATGATTTAGACAAATGTTTTTAACAGTTAGAAAATAAAGTCTACATTACTTTGAACTCACATCTTCTATTTTCCCCCATGATTTGCACTTTCAAAATATAAAGATGGGATGCTTCTTCAAGCAGGCGGCCGGGACCATGTGCCCTGTGTGTGGCGGAGAAGCAGCTGCAAACTCGTGGGCTGCCTTCCCCGCAGAGCTTGCGGCTACGTCTCGGCGGAACACTCCAGGGTCAACAACGGCCGGTTGTTCAGTGTCTTCTTCCTAAAGAGAACGTCTGTGCTGTCATTTTTATCGCATTGCTCCTTAAACATTTATGTAAATAACCTTTAGCCATAGAGAATTATCAATTATTTAATTTGCCCCTCCCACCCCAGAAAAGAGCAACAGATGGTCGTTTGCAATATGGCACGTGGCCTGGTTGTGGCGACACTTTCGTGCCTCTGCCGCTGGTCAGAGTTACTTAGAGAAGCAGTGGGTAAATCCTTTCAGAGCTACCGGCGCCTTCCACTTGATTCAGATTGTTCTGGACCAGAGCAGGGAGAGTCCCAACAGCCATGTGTATGTCGCTGCACCCCCAAGTCCCTGCCCGCTCACTAGGCGATGCTTAGTACCCTTTCCAAGACGGATAAACCTGAACGAAAATGTCACTTTCCTCGATAAAAATCTCAGACCCTGGGAAGTTAGTGCTGCGGGGCGGTCCTTAAGGGTGAGGACTGCCAGCCTTG
>PVKU01000768.1:69010-400147 GCA_004027475.1 Anoura caudifer | reverse complement strand
AGAAGATCGACCCAGCCACACCATTCCCTTACACGGAAGCCTAATCCAGGGGCAGGCCCTACCTCTCCTCGTATCTACGGTGGCTGAGTGAGCCAGCTGCAGAAGAAAAGTGTGAAGCTGGGTGAGGCTGGCTCGTGAGGTTTGAGGAAAGCAGTCTCCATAAAACCAAGGTCAAGGTGAAGCACTGAGTGCTTGTGTAGAAGCTACAGCAAGTTATCCAGAAGGTCAGCCGAGATGATAGGTGACGATGGCTACGCTAAACAACAGATTGTCAAGTGCAACATCCTTATATTGGAAGAAGATGCCATCTAGAGCTTGAGAGAATTGACTCCAATTTCAGAAGAAGTTCTGTGGGTAAATGCCATCACACAGATTCGCATGCCACAGAGAAAGCACCTGTGGAAAGAAGGATCCCTTGATGTGGGAAATTTCACTGTTGTTTCACTTTAAAAATTACCACTGCCGCCCCGCCTCCCAGCACCTGCCCCCAATCCGTCATCAGCCATCGACATCGAGGCAGGACCTTCCCTCCGCAAAAAGATTGAGTCGTTGAAGGCTCAGACCATGGTGAGCATTTTTTAGCAGTAAAGTAGATTAAACTAAGGTCTGTACTTCTGTTTGTTTGGAAATAATGTCATTACACACTTAATAGACTGCAGCTGAAACAGAACATATGCACTAGGAAACCAACCCTCTGGAGCCCACTTTGGTGGGCCGTCCAGAACCGCCCCCAGCGCAGCCCTGGTGCGCCCACTTCGGGGGACAGTCTGTTCTCTCACGGTCCAGAACCGCCCCCAGTGCGGCCCTGGTGTGCCCGCCGTGAGGGGCGGTCTGTTCTCACTCGCTGGCGGAAGACAATTCAGGCTCAGAAATGGTGTCGTTCTCAAGGTGATGGAAAATACACCTTTTCAACTCAAATGAAAGTGTTTCTTCACAAGCAGCTCAAGAAAATGAACAATATTTTTTGTTTAGAATATAGATTTCCCCCACATTTTTAAGCACTGAAATTCTTTTTATCAAATGAAATTTTATGTAGAATCCTAATATGTCAACTTTTAATTAATATTTCTTAAAATTGTTTCATGAGCAGATAAAAGCGGAGCATTTCCATTTGAAGTGATTCCTTCCCTACCTTTCCAACTCTGCCTCAAATCCCAAAGTGGCTGCTGAAGCACCGGCAGGGGCCCAGGGCCCAGCGGCTCATGGCTGGAAAAGTACTGGTTGTAGGATGTGATGGCCGGCGGGAGCCAGCACAACCGAGGGTTTTGCATACCAACCCATTTGGTTTGGTTTGGTTTGCACCAACGCTGGAGCTCTTTTAAACCTCAGATATAATGCAGTGCCTGCAACTAGGCTTAAATTAACATTTTGCTTTTATTTGCTGGGTGATTTAAACCAAAACAGGCAGCCTCCTACTTTACACAGGTGGTAGATCCACCACCTGTGGTTGGTCCTCTGCCAGTTCCCTCCCTGACAGACTGCTCACCTGGGGTGCTGGGCCAGCGAGCCACCTGCACTGGTCTCCTTACAGGTGTCAAAGGCTCCCTGTGAAGGGCACTGTGAGATCGTCTGTGGCTTTTGACTGTTAATAGGAAACTCTCCCCAGTGAAGCCGTTCCGAGGCTCAGAAGGAGCTTGCCTTTGAGAAACTGAGGGCGACACCAGCCGCCCTCCCAGCTGTCAGTCAGGTTCTTGAGGGGCACGATGGTGGTGCCATGCTTTCTGATGGCGGCTGGGTCCCCGAGTCCCCACTACCCCGCTCCGCATGCCGGTGTTCTTACGGTACACGTACGGTCTGAGGGTCACACACCAGGCATGATGGCCGCCAGACCTTGGCCCTTCCTTTGTGTGATCAGAAAAGACTGTTTCAGACCGTTCCTCTAAAGCCCACCCAATCATCTTGGGGAAGGAGCAGAAGTCCCATCCAGTGAAAAGTAAGGCGCAGATGAGCAGAAACTCTCTTCATTAGTCATCAGGACAATGAACCTTTTTATAATTTAAAAGAGATAGTGTTAATTTGACCACATGTTTCCAGTCTTTCAGAAATATTTGTTAGTTTTGTAAATTTAAAATTCATTTTCACTGGCTAAGAAAATGAAGGAGTGCACAGCAGTATCAGTGTGAGGTAAGACTCTCCCGGCCCCCCCTCCAGTGCTCCGTCAGCACGCCCCAGAGTTACACTTGCCAGTCCCAGCTCCTGCAGGAAGCTAGTCCAGTGCCCTAGGTCACAGGCAGTGACCAGCCAGACCCCAGGTGGAGCCCGGCGCAGGCATGCTCCAGGACCAGAGGGTGGAAGCTGGCCCAGCCGCAGAGGAGGCCCTTGGCTGGCAGGGCTACTGGGGAAAGGCAGGCGCTTGGCACATGAGCGCGGGCGGACTCCGTGAGGCAAGACAGGGATGCTTTTGATCCATGTAGTTTTCCAGAATGTCATATAAATGGCATAAATATGATTACATGACATGGAAGCTTTTGAATCTGGCTTTGTCACTTAGCCTTTGAGATTCATGCAAGTTGCTGTCTTTGTAGTTTGTTCTTTTTTCATGCTGAGTCATCTTCCCTGGTATGGCTGTACCATAGTTCATCCATTCACCCCCTGATGGACAGTTGGGTGGTTGTGAATGAAGCTACCAGAAATATTTCTGAACAGGTTTTTGCATGAACATAATCTTTCACTTTACTTGAGTAAAATTTAGAAATAGGATTTTCCTTCACACTTTATATTTTTCTCCTTACCTGCTCCCTCCAGAATTTGGCACTCTGGAGGAATAAACAATGATATAAAGTTTCTTTGCATAAAACCAATAGAACCAGTTGTTAACTGTGGTTCTGTCAACCAAGATTTTGACTGGAATGTCGCACCCGAAGGAGGTACGTCTGGGCTTAGATGTCACCGGAAAGCCCCGAGGAGCTGGGATTGACTTTCAAAGCTGGAGACAGCCCACGAGAAAAAGCCTGGCGCCTTGTTTGGTCGTGTGGTCATGGCAGTTGTTCCAGGGAAGGAACGGAGGTTGCTTTCCTGAAAGATGGCCGTGAGGCACCTTAGAACACAGTGGAAGCCTCGAAGACTTGAGACGCAGGTGGTGTGGGCGAGGCCGGATAGCTGGTGTGTGGCTCGGCTTCTGCGCCCTGAAGGGTGGACTGAAGAGGCAATCTGACGGTTCCTTGTGCGAGTTCCAGCAAAGCCGACCTGAAGATCATATGTGGTCAATTGCTGCTCTTATTGTATTTATGCAAAGAACAGAAAAGAGTTAAAACTGGACTTCATGCCGTCCTTTTAATGACAACGAGGGTGATCCTGAGGAGAAAAATCGTGATTCGGGGGAATCCCCGCACCCAGTGTCGGACGTTGGGCTGGCGCAGCCACTGTCTTCAGTGTGTTTTCTTTTGGAAGTTGGAACTGGGTTTGTAACATCATCAAAGATGCTCAATTTATAGGCAAGAAGGATGCGTCAAATTGTCCCTGTTGAATGTCATGCCAGCAAAGGCCTTGCAACTGGGTGTCTTCCCAAGACAGTCTCGCAGACTCAGAGAGTGGTTTGTGGGTTGCTGTGTGAATTAAGCTGGGTGTTCTTCTGTTTTCATAGGGTCTAAGCCTATGCTCTCGTTATCTGAGTGATTGTTACACAGTATAGGCCTCACTTAAGAAGCCCATCTGCATCATCGCCTCCTGAGACCCAGTGGTTTGGCTGGACTAGGTGGTTGGGGTGGTGAAGTATTGGGCAGTCCGTGGGCTTCACTTTAAAACTGGTTTCCTTTTGTGCCCTAATGGCTTGGATAGAAAGGGCCCAGAAGTCCAAAAGGGAGGCATTCCTAAAATATTCCCCTCAGCCCAAGCGAAGTGTAGTGGGCAAAGGGCTTTGGACAGGTGTGACACACCTTGCACACCTTCCTCCAGAGAAGCCACTCGTTTGCTAATGTGGGACATTGAAGAGGATTGCCCCCTGCCTTTGTCATTTAGTGGTTATGGTTTCAATAGTGCCCTCTAACCCTCTTGCCAAATCCATTGCCTCCAGGATACAAGGATGCCAGCTGCCCAGTAGCTTCAGCCTTTGGACATGGCACATGTCACTCCCCAGGGACAGCCAACCGACTTGGACTCTGCAAGGTCCTTCCCGCACATGAAGGCCACTCCCTGCTCCACACCCCCACTCTGTTAGGGATCCCTGGACTCGGGTGGATAGGATGACCACCATGTCCAGCAGGAAGTAGCTCTGGGAGATCACAAGACCCTCACCCGTGGTCCTTTATAAGATTATAAAGGGTCCAAAGTCTGAAAGAGGAGAATTGAAATGGGGTGTAGACCGAGGGGCCTCCGCAAACCTTGGCTGGGGGTGGGGGAGAGCCAAGGGTTGAAGACACTTGACATTACAGCGACAGGCTGGTGGCTGTGCTCAGGCCTCAGGGTGAAAGGTGTAAAGTGGCTTTGAGGGCTGAAACGAAGGGCGGGCGGCCGTAAGGGGATTCTGCCATTCACGCGGGGTGAGCGGTGAGGGAGGAGGCATGCTGTCTGTAGTAGGGGTCTCGCCACGTGGCCCGAGCTGGACAGCAGGCAGCGGTGCGGTTTGTAGTCAGGACCTAGCCAGCCGTGCAGCCTGGTGTCATGGGGAAGGGGACAAGTTGCCACTGTGGGCGTGCCTGCCACAGCAACTCCGGAATCTCCGCGGACTTCCTCGCAAGACACTGACCAGCTGCCGTGCGGACCTGAACTTTATCTGGACTCCTGGGGCTTGTGCCTGTCCTGGACATCACCATGATCCCGTGTAACACATCGCATGCTTTCCTGGACTGTTAGACGGAGGCTGATGACAACGTACCGCAGACCCTGAAGGAGAGAGCTGCTGCGTGAGGACAGTGACTTTGGCACCTTCCAGAGAGGCTGGAGACCGTTTGCACAGTCGGCTTAAGCTAAGGAAATGGAGAACTTCTACTTTTGGGGGTTTGGGCTTGTAGCCTTTTGGGAAGCAAGGGCGGCGCGGGTTCTCGTGAGAAAGGAGGGCTCTGCGCACAAGTGCTCCCAGAGCCCCCAGCGTTGGAAAGTTGTATCAAAACCCGCTTCTTCGAGCATTAACTGTTGGGCCACTAACCGAGGCGTCATGTGGGTGGGCCCCTGTGTGCTTGGTCACGTTACCTCTGTTTTACTGGTGGGTTGGAGACGATGCATTCTCTTCAAAACTCTCCTTTCTAGAACTTTAGTCAACACATAATCTTGGCCATTATTTACCACGCAGAGAAATGTCTAGCGATCATGTCTTCCAAATAAGATGGAAAACAGTTGCTACACAGAATAGTGGAGGTGGGGATACCTAACGGTTCTCATTTCCATTTTCCAGCCAAAATGGGTCTCTGAGTGCTACAAGAAAGACTAGAGTGTTTCAACAAGCAATTAATTGTCTAACTTGTGTTTCCCACCTAGCTCAGACTCCCATGATTTTTTTAAAGTTAACTACTTAGTGCATTTGATTGCCTGTCTGTAAGTGAACGGGCAGCTCGCTGTTGACGTCCATGCTTTCCAGACCAGATGTGGGGTAAGAATCCCAGGTGGTTCTCCGTGTTACAGAAACATCAGGGAAGAGGGACTTGTTCACATACACAGAGGATCGTGGGAACAGCTCAGCTGCCGCGGCCCATCGTGCTGCAGGGATCATCAGAAAGTGAAGACATTGGAGAGAGAATGGCTGCGACATTGACTAGGGGGCTTTTCTATCTCTGGCAGGTGTGTTCAAGTCCAAAGGGAGAGATAATCCAGAGAAATGTGACTTTGTAGCATAAAATTGTGACCTCTTTTCCGAGGGCAACCATTATGCCCTTCAGTTATTAAAATTTAAGAGACTTAGAATTTTGTACATTTAAGTCTAGAGAGCACTCATTCTGGAGTTGATCTTATTTAAAAATTGATTTATTGTGTTAATAGTTAACCAATTCAAAATTCATGGTTGCATCTACCCCTCCCCCCGATCAAGGGTCTTCCCTATCAGGCAACCCAAAACTATCAATTTCTTGCGATTCCTGCCAAAGATATTTTATGCTCATACAAGTAAATATATACAGTGTTCTTTTTCTCCCTCTTTTTTCGCAAATGGTGTGATATGCAGCCTTAAAAAAAAAAGGAACACATGTTTACTAGTGTGAATGATCTCTAAGGTACCGTTAAAGGGAGAGACCATCTAGGTTTCTCTTAGGTTGTTTGCAGTCTTCGCTGGTCCAATGGTGTTGCAGTAAGTAGCCATGTTCACAAGTCATTTCACGTGTGCGTGTACATCTGAGGAAGATTCCCAAGGTGGAATTGCTGGGTCCATGTGTTTATAAAATGTTTCCGGGGTTGCCAAATGGCCCTCCCAAGGTTAAGGCATTCGAGACTCCCCTCCCACACTCCCAGCCATGCATGAGGGTGCCTGCTGCCCCCCTCCCAGCATAACAGGGTCGTGTTCTTTGATCCCCGCTAGTCTGGCAGGTGGGAAGTGGCATTAGGGTAGTTTTAGTGATCATTTCTCATATGAAATTCTGTAAAGGAGAATTTCTGTGATGGTTTTTTGTTCCTTCCGCTTATTTCCTGAGCTTTTCTTATGTTTTTATCTCTTCCTACTGCCTAAGCAGTTCGTCATCCCTCAGCTCTTACAGCTCTGTTTCGTGTTCGTCCTTTATAGAAGCAGGTGCCTCTTGCATGTAAGAGATCCATGGTGAGCCTTGTCTGGGCAGGTCAGTTGGTGGAGCGTCCTCTGCACGCAGAAAGGTTGCGGGTCCTGTTCCCAGTCAGGGCGCACAGGCAGGTTGCTGCTCCGTCCCAGGCTGGGGCGTGTATGGGAGGCGACAGATCCGTGTTTCTCTCTGACATCACAGTGTGTGTCTGTCTGTCTATCTCTCTCTCCCCCACCCCCTTCCTTTCCCCTCTCTCGAAATCAATAAGCATGTCCTCGGGTGAGGATTAAAAAAAAATTCATGGTGAAGTTCATGGTCACAGTTGTTTTGTTAGATGGAACAGTGTTGTCTGGTGAAGGGTCAGCCGTTCGTTTGGTAAACGTTCCTGCTATTGTGATAACCTGTGCCCTGGAGCTTACATCCCAGGGGCACAGATAACAACCTAGATTCGAACTTACTTTCGAAAGTGGCACGTGCTGCAGAGCAGATCTGAGGGGGCCGGTGAGCGAGCGTCGGGAACAGCGGTCCATTTGAAACAGAGATGGTCGGGGGAGCCTCACGACAGTGGTGTCATGGAAACAGAGAGCAGGTGGCGAAGGAGAAATTATTCACGACACGAGCCGGGGTCCGTCAGGGAGCCTTGATTAGAGGGGGAACTGCTGTATGGACCCCTGCGTGGGGTCTTGCCGTAAGGAAGAGATTGGCCTCAACTTGGAGTAGGACACGGGCAAGGGGGAATCGATGGCCAAGGAACAGGGTGGGCATCAGTGGGTGGAAAATCACTGAGAGGAGGAAGCGTTGCGGGTAGGGGGGATTCTGGCCAGACCAACCTGAGAGGACTCTTGCTGAAGGCAGGCCAGGGTGCAGACATCATTTGGGGGCGGGGGTCGACAGTGAAGGACCCTATTGAAGAAGCTCAGATATGGAGGATGCCTAAATTGACTTAGAATTCTTGCTATAATTGGGCAAGGCAGAAATGAACACGGAAATCCAAAAATCGAACCCTAGTTGAAAGAGAGCTCAGGGCAGGCTCAGTAGAGTTTGGTCGAGGAGAAACTCTGTCACGAGTCATGTGGGTGTCAGGAGGGGGAGCATCCAGGTGGCGTGAAGAGCATGTGCCAGTGCCCCACCAGCACCCCACACTGGACCGTGCAGGCAGGTCAAAGGAACGGCGAGGGTGCCAGGGAGGGTGAGCCAGCGTGCTGCGGGCCACGTTAAGAGGTGAGGTCAGGTCGGGGGAAGGGCACACCCCCTCTGTGGGCCACGGAGATGACTGGCCTGCATTTACCTGCTGAGACCGGAGCCTCTGCGGCGTCACTTTAAGCAGGAGAGTGGTGCCACCTGTCTTTTGCGCGTGCACCCTCGGCTGCTGGGGCTCCTCTCTTTCCTCCCCTCCTCCTCTCGTTTTTAAATTCATTACATGCTCTGTGCGTCTCTGCTGGTTCTTTTAATGTCGCCTTCTTGTAGGAGATGAATTTATTCCTAGAATAAGCCAGCTGAGGTTTTCTGTGTGGTTTTCTTCCCTTTTCCCTGTGAGATAAGCAGCTGAGGGAGGTTCTCACAGGCACTGAGGGCTCTGTGCCTCCGCTGCTGCTTCCCGCTTCGCCCTGGGGCGCATTTGTGGACCCCTCACTGGGCTTGCTCTGCCCCTTGGAGCCCGACCGGTTCCCCCCAGCCGGGCCCTCGCCCCCCAGAAGCCCATTTCTTCAGCCATGGGCCGTGTTGCGGCCTTTCGCCTTTCGTGCCCACCCCTCTCCCAGCCCCCACACCCCGTCTTCACTTTTTTTAGCGGCTCTTCCACCTATTTCTTGGTATTTAACTGTCTCCTGGCTTCGCTGAAAGTGGAGCTTGTGGTTTTGCCTCTTGTTCTGTGTGACTTCCAGGAAACCAAGGGGGCATGCCGGAGACAGCACCGTCTTCAAAGCCGGCGTCCTCATTATGGGTTGGCGTTTAATTCCTGAGAACGAGAGAGAGAAGAGTGGTGTGGTTTGGGGGTGGCCTTTTGCGTTTAGAGGAGACAGAGTTAGGAAGCGTCCCTCTCACCCTGCGGTCGTGGCGTCTGCTGAGGAAACCAGCTGTGGCGGTCGCCTTCCAGCGCCCGATCCAGCCCCACGTTCGGTGTGTCGGGGGCCTTTCTCCAGACCTGGCTGCTCCAGGGCGGAAACGGCACTGGGGCGCTGGTTGGCGGCGCGCTCCTTGTGGTGTGGGTCCCTGGAGTGCACCACCTCGCGGAGGGGCACGGTTTCGCAGTGCTGGTGGGACCCCAGGTGTCCGTGCTGCCCGGTCCAAGCCCTGTGAGGGGGCAAGACGTGCAGCTGGAAGTGCTGGCATCCGAACCTCGTGTCTTGCACACGCACGTACACACAGGTGGGACCTGCATGCTCTCATCTGTGTCTCTTAACCTTTCTCAGGTCAAGGACCTCCTTGATGATAGGCCAGAAGCTATGGCTCTTCTCCCTAAAAGAGAGCACACATGTGCTCGACTTTGTATGTGGTTTCTGGGGTTCATTGCCATCCTTAAATCTGCGGCTGGCCTCTCGTTGCAGTCATGGCCCTGAGTTGAAGAACTCCCACTTACTCTGGTGGGCGGGGGGGGGCGGAACCTTGTTTCCCCCTCATTACAGTTGTAGGTACGTGTCTGCGGGAGAAGGTCCTCATGAAGTCTGGGGTCCTCTTTAACTTTTAATTATTCAAGTTCATTCTTTCCTCTTCTGCAGGATTGATCCAGAATTGCCTGATATATGGGGTGGGCAGGGCAGGGCAGGGAGAGCAATGGGGGAAATGGGTACAACTGTAATTGAACAACAATAAAAAAATTTAAAAAAAAGAATTGTCTGGTATACCTAAACTAATGCAATGTTATATATTAATTATACGTCAATTAAAAAACAAGAAGAAAGATTGATTACCATGGGTTTTAACTTGTTGAAATATCTTCTGTTCCTAAATTCTTGGCTCCCTGGGCTATACCTGGACTAATTCTGTGTCGTCCTCTTGTTGGTAGGAGTTGAATAGACATGTCTATGGTTAGAATGCCTAATTTATCTATGAATATTTTATTAATTTTGCATTCTCTCCACTATATTCTTTCTTAATTAGAGTCAAAGAATGACAGAAGAGTCCCTTGGGTCATAAAACATTTACTGTGCTTACTTCCTAGGTACTTCACTGCTTTTTCGTTCTTATTCACAGAAATCAAGGAAGGGAAGCTTCTACTGATGTCGTGATTGTAACATGCTAACCAGTGGTCAGTCCAGATCCAGATCCCAAGACATTAACTGAAAAATGTTCTGATTAAATAGAAGCAGAGCTTTCCCCAAGCGCCGTTGTATTGTTCAGTTGATAAAGTTTATGACATTGTTTTGTATCATTTTGTTTCTGGGACGTACCAGTGAAGTATATTTTTAAAACATACTGGTGGATTTAAGTCTTTAAAAAATAGATTTCTGTCTCATTTAGGTTATACAGAAGTTAAAATAATTAATTTTAATTAAATTTAAAAGTTAAATTATTTCAAAGGAATTTTCATTTAAATACACTCATGAGTTTTTTTTTGCGTTAAGAACAAAATGAGTTCTGCCCTGGCTGGTGTGGCTCAGTGGATTGAGTGCCAGTCTGCGAACTGAAAGGTAGACTGTTCGATTCCCAGTCAGGGCACATGCCTGGGTTGTGGGGCAGGTCCCCACTTGGGGGTGTGTGAGAGGCAACCACATATTGATATTTCTCTCCCTCTTTTTCTCCCTCCCTCCCCCCTCTCTAAAAATAAATTAATGAAATTTTTAAAAATTTAAAAAAACAAAATGAGTTCTACTCTTTGAATTCTCTGCTCCTTGAAATCTGCTCACGGAGATGATCATATATTTTGTTGTTCGTTGCTTAAAGACTTTTTTATTTAGAGAGCAGGGGAGGGAGGTGTAAGAGAGGGAGAGAAACATCAGCATGAGAGGGAAACATTGATTGGTTGCCTCTCTTACATGTACCAACTGAGAACCAAACCTGCAACCCAGGCATGTGCCCTGATAGGGCATCGAACTGGTGGCCTTTTGCTTCATGGGATAGTGCCCAGCCTGCTACAGAACAGCCAGTGCTCATGCAGAGCAGTCAGTGGGGTTCTGCTGCTTGGCACCTATAGGCAAAACTCTGGAGTCGGAAGTGCAGCAGACAAGGGAGAGGTTGCCTATTTAAAGGTTACACAGTTTTGGAATAATGGCAGGTTTCTACCTCAGAGCCCTGCTCCCTTTAAAACACCCAAAGACAGGTAATCCTGCCACCCTCTGCCAGGCCAGGCCAGCTCCAGAATGCTCCTGAGATCCTTTTTTGCAGTTAAAGTACCATCCTCTGGGGAACACAGGTGGCTATAGGGGGCTCATCCAGGCTGCTTGGCAAGTTCCTGGTCACAGTTCAGCTCTAGACGTCTCCCGCAAGTCTGTGCGTCTGGCCAGGTAGGGCCACACAGCATGGCCAGGGCTGCCGCCGCTTTTTCTGCAGAAGGGTGCCAGTCTGTCCTTGGACCTCACTGCCCACTGTGGCCAACCGAGTGAGGGGAAGGGAGAAGACCCCGTGTTCCCCGGCATGTTCCATGTTAAAGACTCAGCTGTTCCCCAGCATGTTCCATGTTAAAGACTCAGCCGAGAAATCCATGCGCGTGGAGCGTCTGGCATTTCAACCCATGCACATTGGTGTCTGCCATGTTTGTCAGCCAGTGTCTTTGACCTTCCTGCTGCCATTTTTGCAGAAGGGGGCAGAGTCTCCCAGCCACTCAGAGGGGCACACTGTGTGTGACTGGGGCAGGGCATCTAGTTACATATGAGAGTTTTGTGACCTCTCCAGCCCATGCATGCTCTGTGCAGCCTGCATCCCCAGCTGCGTTAATTGTTCCCTCTCCCCAGGGACATGGAAGCCTGTCCCAGCTCCGATTTCAATGCCAGGCTGCCTCCGGCACTGCTGTCTCCCTATCTCCTCCCTGGGACAAGGGCTCTTCTGCCTGCCTCTGTTTCAGTCCCTTGCGGCAGAGTTTCTCCCCATGCCCTTCTCCTGTCACCGGGCAGCTTCTCATGCTGGATTGGGGTCCCCCGCTCACGTTCTCCAGTGATCTGGTCTGATCCATCCTGTTACAATCCGCCGAGCCTCGCCAGTCAGGGCTGTTGTTGGTTTTTAGTTTTTTTTTTAATCTCATTGCTTGTAGATGGAGAGGAAGGGCGAGAGCAACTTCAATGCTCTAGAGAAGCTTGGATTGGTTGCCTCCCATATGCACCCCGACCAGGGATCACACACATCCAGATGGGGCCTGGATAAGGATCAAACCCACAACCTAGTTACGTGCTGTGACCGGAATCAAACCTGCAACCTTCCGGTTACGGAATGACACTCCAACCAACTGAGCCACACCTGCCGGGGCTGTTTGTTTTAATTTAGACTTAAGGGCTTTGGGGTGGGGAATGGGAAAGAAAAACAGAATACTTAGGACATTTAAGGGACACAGAATATTTCCTGCTCCCAAAATTTCACATAAGGTGAGGACTTGGTGGAAGTTTTTTTACTAGATGACTAGAGGAACTAAAGGGTAAGCAGATTTAAACAACCATAGGACAGATGTTTTTTTAATGCTTTGATCTGCAGGCTATTTTATTTTTAATTGTTTTCTAACTTTTTATTCATAGATTTGAGAGAGGAGGGGGGAAGGACACAGAGAGAGAAACATCAATTTGTTCCACTTACATATGCATTCATTGACTGATTTGTGTACGTGCCCTGGCTGGGGATCGAACCTGCAACATTGGCATATCGGGATGATGCTCTAACCAACCAAGCTAACCAGCCAGGGCCATGCAGGCTATTTTTAATTTTTTGCTGGCTTTCTCTTTCTTTATTTTTTCGGTTTAGTTGTCAACAGTTTTCTGTCATATTAGCATCTGGCAACAGTCATGCTACATTTCTGAAGGTCATTTGAGAAACTCATTGTTTTGTGTTTACTGTAGAGTCTCCTTCCGCTCCCGGGTGATGCTATTTAATCTCCTCAACTTCCTCTTCCTCTCAACGCCTCCTCTCCCCAGGGCAAACCGACACTCTCAGATTCTGCGGTGACAGGAAGAAACTGCCATCCAAGAAAGAATGCAGTTAGTGTCCATGTTATCTTACTTGGTAATTATCTTACCAAGTAAGATAAATGAATAGATGAACTGCTGTGAAATCTTTCGTAAATGATTTATGAACCGGGGACGTCTGGGCTGGAACGTTGGCCAGCGGGAACCCGGACGGGGCCAGTCCGGAAGTCCTGCAGTGGAAAGGCCGAGCCGCCCTCCTGCGTTGTACCGGTGACCCCGGTGTCTGCACCGGGGCTTGCTGGGCTAACCGTTGTGTTCCGTTACCTAAGCATTTGAAAATATGTAGCCATTTTCATCAACACGCTTGAGAACAACCTAAAGAAAAAGAGTTTTATTTCCTTGCCTTCCTCCGGAAGAGACCATTGCCATTCATGTGGCTGTGACTCTGCCACTTGCCCCCGGCCCTTCTCTGCCCTTTTGGAATCGGACGTTGCTGGAGCTCTCGCAGCCGGGACGTGCATGTGCCTGGAAGGCCACGGTGGGATGAGACTCCTGCCCATACTGTGTGTCCAGCCCCCCTGTAATTATCGGCGGCCGCCCCCACCTCTACCCAGGGCCCTTCCTTCTCACCCTGGCCTTCAGGTGTCTGGTCTGCATAAGTGCTCAGTGAACGTCTGCACCTTTGAACAGACTGATTGTGAAGGAGGCTTCCTCTTGCTTCACGGTGCGGGAAGAGGCCTCCTGACGTGGCTGACGGCTGCCCCTCTCCTAGGAGATGCTGTCGGGTGTGGTGGTCGTGTGCGGGAAGGACTCTGTCCAGCACCAGGGCGTCTCGCTGACCGTGGAAGGGACCGTGAACCTCCAGCTTAGCGCCAAGAGTGTGGGTGTGTTCGAAGCTTTCTACAATTCGGTTAAGGTAAGAAGCTTGGGTTGTGCATTATGGGCTCATCATTCAAATGCGTGTGGTGGTTTTTTACTTGCTATTTGGCTTTGTCACGATTTTGCAAGTAGTGTAGTGACAGCCACGCTTCTAACACTTCCTGATGAAACAAAAAATAGATGGGTTGGTTCCGAATAGATGTTATTGAAGGTCCACTCACCTTAATCCCCATTGGCAAGGATTAGGGGAACCAGAAGGAGACTGATCGCAGCCACGACCAAGGCCAGCGCTGCCCCGAGAAGCAGCGCCTGCGGCTCCTGGCGCTCACCTCCGCACGGCAGAGCTGCTGCTGTGAGTGCGGACATGGCCGCTGTCAGGCTGGACACCCAGCCAGGAGCGGTGGCCACTCTGTCCCTTACGGTAAAGGTCTGCATTCCAGAACGGAAACTCTTTCTTTTTTTATAGCTTCCTTCCCCTGAAGGATGTATTAACTCTTTAAGTTCCGAGGGAGAAAGAGTGAAGAGGAAAGAAGGGTTCATTAACGGTGTTCCCATCAAGGCCTGCCCGCGCTGTCTGCAGGTCCGATTTCCCCCCAGTAGCTTGCAGAGATCCCCTTCAAACGCTGTGGATTTCCTCAGCGACTCTAAACCACGGCTTAGAGCACCTTCCCCCTGATGAAGGTGTCGCCCTGCCTTAGGCAGGCCCCACGTGTAAGCACTTCCGTCCTTCCCAGAGGCCCGCACAAGAGCCCAGGCTGGTGGCATTCAGGCACTGAGGACTCGGTGTTTCTGGGGGCCCATCGAGCACAGGCTGGGCAGGGCGGCCCGGCAGCTTAGCCGAGGTGCTGAGAGAAGAGGGAGATGGCGGGCCCTTTCCTCCTGCACACCGAACACCTGAGTGTGCTGTGCCAGAGACTCGCACGGGCTCAGGATGGTGGCGTCCGGGGCTCAGGCTGTGCCTGTCACGTGAATTGTGAGACACGGTGACCGGAAGGGGCTCTGAACGCTCATGGCGGTGACCGAGCGGATGTCTCTCTGCAGCCCATCCAGATCATCAACAGCACCATCGAAATGGTGAAGCCGGGGAAGTTCCCCAGTGGCAAGACTGAGATTCCTTTTGAGTTTCCTCTGCACGGGAAGGGCAACAAAGTCCTGTACGAGACGTATCACGGCGTGTTCGTCAACATCCAGGTCAGTTTCCCGGTCCCTTGCAGTTGCCTTCCTCACTTTCTCCCGCGAAACAGCCTGCCTTCCACTGCGAGGTGCTTGACGGCCCCGCGACTGTAGGCCGGGACCTACTGCCGTGACCTCCTGCGCATACTCCGTGTCCAGCTCTCGCTCCGCCCCGAGGGACACGTTTCACGTCTGACCGTGTTCTGCCAGGAGCCCTGCAGGGCCCACGCTTTCACCCCTTCAGCAGCCCTTCATCTCCCCGGGCTCTGCGGCCGCATGGGCACTGTGAAAGGGGCCTCGCTTCTCTCCGGCACCCGCGCTAACTTGCCTGTTTTTGTTCGTATAAATATCCCTTTGTCTAATGCCCGAGGCTACTGCTTTAACGCAGGCCGCGTTCTTTGTTGGACACACCTTGTAAAGGAGGGGGAGTGAATTTATGGCTTCTGGTCCACCGCTGTGGCTCAGGGTGTGTTTCACAGTTGCTGCCGTTGTCTCGGGCGCAGTTAGCAGGCATGACTCAGAGGGGGACAGGGAGCCTGTCCTTGATCCAGTGCACAGAAAGGTACTTCGGTGACGCCGCGCTTGCTGCGGGCCCCCTTGCTAGAGGAGATGACACATGCTATTTTGTCTTATGTATGCGCAAGAAGGCTGGAAGTTACACATTTTCTATTTACTGATAAAGTTTTAGCTGATAATTTGATCTTTGTAGAGACTGTTCCCCTACTTAACATCAGCGGTATTAAAACAAAAATCCTCCAAACCCTTGTGAGAGTTTAACCAAAGTCTGAGATTGGTGAATTGCCTAAAGAATCAGCCAAGAAGCACAGGCTGTACCTAATGTATTCTGTTGCAAAAAATGTCTTTCTGTGAAGAAGAAATGCTTCTCATGCTTTAAGTGCAGGTGCACCCATGTCAGGCAGCATGTGTACTGAAGAGTTAGGGAGCCCCCGGCAGTGCCAGCGGTGACTGGAGGAGCGCCCTGATTCAGGGAAGCTGCCAGCGTAGCCATCCCGGTAGCTGGTACACAGACATGGGTCCTCTGACCAGCATTCTGGGTTGGGAATACTTTCACCGAGAACAAAAGTACATGGAAAAATGCCTTTTTAGCAAGACTGAAAGTATCATATTTCATTTTGAAAATTATTTTTATTCTGTTTCCTGAATTGGCATCAACTTGCTTTGCCCACACAGCTCTTTAATGCTGTTTATTTAATAACATAAGCATATGTCCATTAGAAACTGAGTAGAATAACATCAAATTTTCATGGCCATAACTACTTCTAACTTTTTCCTATGTTTATCATTCTTGTCAAAAGATTAATGTGTTTAAAATAAAGTTGTAAATTTCATTCTTTTCCAAATATTGCCAAGAAAGACACACAGATCTACATACAAAACTGTATGCTTGGTTCTTGCATAGCTGAGTGGAAATTGGAAACTAGTTAAAATGCAAAGGAGAGACTTCCGGTCAAGATGGAAGCCTAGGTAGGCACACTGTGTCTCCTCGCACAACCAAAAGAAGAAGAACAAATTTAAAAACAAAAAACAACCAGAACTGTCAGGAAATCAAACTATATGGAAGTCCAACAACCAAGGAGTTAAAGAAGAAATACTCATCCAGATTGGTAGGAGGGGCGGAGATGGGCAGCCAGGACAGAGAGGACTCGTGGCAAGTCAGTAGCTGGTGGAGCAGGTGGTTCCACATTTGCGTGCAGCTAAACCAGGAGGAACAACTGAGGAGCAAGACAGGCCACACAACCCTGGATTCCAGTGAAGGGAAATGAAGCCTCAAAGCCTCTGACTGAAAACACCTGTGGGAGTTAAGGCAGTGGAAGAAACTCCCAGCCTCACAGGACAGTTTATTGGAGAGACCCACAGGGTCCTAGAATGTACACAAACCCACCCACCTGGGAATCAGCGCCAGAAGGACCCAATTTGCTTGTGGGTAGCCCCAGAAGCCACTGAAAGCCAGCAGAGAGCAGAGCAAGCAGCATTGTTCCCTCGTACCCTTCCCGCACAGACAGTGTCACAGCCCAACGACTTGGGTTGCTCCGCCTCTCACTTCATAACAGGTGCACGGAGACCAAAAAAAAAAAAAATGGCCCAAATGAAAGAACAGCTCAAAACTCCAGAAAAAATACAACTAAGAGACAAAGAGATAGCCTATCAGATGCATAGTTCAAAACACTGGTAATCAGGAAGCTCACAGAATTGGTTGAGTATGGTCGAATAATAGAGGGAAAAAATGAAGGCTATGAAAAGTGAAATAAAGGAAAATGTACAAGGAACCAACAGTGATGGGAAAGCAACCAGGATTCAAATCAAAGGTTTGGAGCAGAAGGAAGAAAGGAACATTCAACCAGAACAGAATGAAGAAACAAGAATTCCAAAAAGTGAGGAGAGGCTGAGGAACCTCCATGAGATCTTTAAACATTCCAACGTCTGAATCATAGTAGTTCCAGAAGGAGAAGAATAACAGCAAGAAACGGAAAACTTATTTGAAAAAATAATGGAGAACTTCCCTGATCTGGCAAAGGAAATAGACTTCCAGGAAGTCCAGGAAGCTCAGAGAGTCCCAAAGAAGTTGGACCCAAGGAAGCACACACCAAGGCAAATCATCATTAAGTTACCTAAAATTAAAGATAAGGAGAGACTCTTAAAAGCACTAAGAGAAAAGGAGACAGTTACCTACAAAGGAGTGCCCATAAGACTATCAGCTGATTTCTCAAAAGAAACCTTGCAGGCAAGAAGGGGCTGGAAAAATCATGAAAGGCAAGGACCTACATCCAAGATTACTCTATCCAGCAAAGCTATCATTTATGATGGAAGGGCAGATAAAGTGCTTCCCAGATAAGGTCAAGTTGAAGGAGTTCATCATCACCAAGCCATTATTATATGAAATGTTAAAGGAACTAATCTAAGAAAAAGAGTATGGTCAAAACTATGAACAGTAAAATGACAACAAACTCACAACTACTAACAACCAAACCTATAAAGAACAAAAACAAGAACGAACTAAGCACACAACTAGAACAGGAACAGAATCACAGAAATGGAGATCACCTGGAGCATTATCAGTGGGTAATTGGGAGGAGGATAGAGGGGGAAAAGGTACAGGGAATAAGCAGCATAAATGGTAAGTACAGAATAGACAGGGGGAGGTTGAGAATAGTATAGCAAGTGTAGAAGCCAAGGAACTTACATGTATGACCCATGGACATGAACTAAAGGGGGGGAATGCGGGTATGAAGGGGTGTGCGGGCAGAGGGGAATAAAGCGGGGGAGATGGGACAACTGTAATGGCATAATCGATAAAATACATTTTTTTAAGAGAAAAAAGGAAATAAAGTCAAAATGCAAAGGAGAGTTGTCGTGTGGTAAGTTCCGTCGTAAGGCCAGTAATCACGCTGCTCCCCATCTGTGCTGGTCGCCAGCTCTGAGCACCGGGAGGTTAACTGGGAGCACTGCTGCTGCTTAGAATTGGCACCTCCCAGACGTGCCTCAGGTTTCTGAAAATGAAGGGATTTCTTCTCAACCGCAGGTTTACGAGAGCTTATCACCCAGGTTCAACATTTATTTTCCCGTCTTTGTTATATCTGTATTTATTTTTAGAGAGGGGAAGGGAGGGAGAAAGAGGGAGAGAAACATCAATGTGTGGTTGCCTCTCCCACGCCCCCTACTGGGGACCTGGCCTGCAACCCAGGCATGTGCCCTGTCTGAATCGAACAGGCGACCCTTTTGTTCGCAGGCTGGCACTCAATCCACTGAGCCACACCAGCCAGGGCTGTATGTATTTTTTGTGAATCATTTCAAAGTTAGTTGACAATTTATCTCAAAATACTTAAATATCCATCTCCAAAAAATAGGTTCATTCTCCTAATAAGTACAGTTAACATTTTCACCTATCAGAGTGAACAAAAATTCTCCAATATGTAATTCCCAGTTCATATCCAAATTCTTCATTGCTCCTTTGGGAAAATATACTTCCTGAGATAAACTACAAGTATGGGTCTTTGAATCCCTTTTTCATTCATCGATTCATTCATTCAGTTTCTGGGTGGGTCTTTTTCTAGCCTCCTTGTTTTACAGGAGAGTCAGTGCCACCCAGGAGGAAGTGACCCCTGGTCACACAGGCCGTCTCTGCCTCGGAGCACCGGGCCCCCACCTCTGTGCCACACGCCCTGCGCTTACTCTGGAGGGTGACGGGGGCGTCACTCTGGATAGACAGTGTTGGTCAACCCTGACAACAACATCTTTCTCAAAGTAATGTAGGCGCAAAGAAATTTCACCCTTATAATTTGAACTGTGCTAAGTAACAGTGTAAAAATAGTAAAGATCGTAAGACAGAATAAGGATTTAACGTACAGCCAGCAGCCTGGGATTCTTGCTGCTTCTTGGCGGGGAGGCTTGATGACGTGGGCTCTTACCCTGCCTCTCCTAGGAGGCCTTTGTGTCTCACCTCCATGGGTAGGTGGTGCACTCAAGAATCTCTTGTGGCTGCCCCAGCAAGGCTTTGTGCTGTGACACCATAGATCAGTACCCATGTGCGCGCGGAAACTGTGTTCAGAATTAACCCCCAGCGATGCCGGCCAGCCTTTCTCATAGTTGAAACAATACCCTTTCCGGGGTCTGCTCTCAGTCCATGGACACGTGTCGTCTGTCTTCATGCCTGTCGATGTGTGTTTGCTGATAGTCGAAAAGGGTTGAATCTTGCACCTTGGTTCTTGGTGCCCTGCTCAAGCCTGACCGTGCGGACCCCCTCTGACCTCCTGTCGCTCTGATCACCTGGATCACGCCTTAGTAATTGGGAAAGATCATGATAAAGTGGAAAGATCCAGGGCTTTGCATCAGACAAACTTGAGCTCAAAGAATTCACAAAGAATCAGAGCATGGGTTTTGGCAACAGGCAAGTGTCCGTTCAGATCCCCCTCTGTGACCCCAGCAGCCTTCTCAACCTCTCCTCCTGGGGACTAATGAGGACTTGGTGAGATGTGCTTAGCTAGCATCATGCCTGGCGCGAAGAATGTGCCAAGTGTGTATTTGCTGAACGACTGAATGAATGACTGAATAAACGAATTAATGGTGACTGTCCTTATGCTAACAGTTCTGGTACTGGTCTTGTTAGAAGTGAGGCAACCCCAATTCCTAGAACACAACATCAGTGTTTTTCTCCGTCTCCCCTGCATCACCTCCCCAACTTACCAGCAGCTGCCTTATCCGGGAGGGCGACCAAAAAGAAGCCCAGAATTGTCTTCTGGAAGGCAGGCCCCTGGTAGTCCAGGCTTCCCCCGCTAGGCGAGTGTTCTAGGAGCCCATCTGGATCGGTGCACCAGCTGGCATTGTTGTGAGAGGCTGCATTTGGCTCCAGTGAATTTTTTTGAAGACTCTTTCAACAGGTTTGCCGATTTCATGATGGGTGGTTTACAAGTGCACCTGCCCACACCACGCTGAGTATTCAACAGTTTTTGTCCAAAAATGGCACGACCCCCATGGCCCACCTTCCCTATTTACCCGATCTTGCCCCCCGATGGACGTTTTTCGTTTCCCTGATATAAAAGGCCTCAAAGGGGAACTTTCTGCCAGTGTGGGGGAGGTGAAACAAAAAAACAGCAGAGACGGTGCTGGCCCGTGTGGCTCAGTGGACTGAGCGCCACCTGCACTCGGGGCTCGGCACAGGCTGTGTGTCCTCACCGCAGGGGGCAGTGCCACGCCCGTCCCGCGGGACAGGAGGCTGGGGCTCAGAGCAGCTGTGGTCACTGGGGTTCACACAGGAGGGCGGGTGACGGGGCTTGAACTAGCTGCTGTGTCTCCTGGGCCCCCGGCTCCGGCCCTTCTCCCTGCCGCAGAGGGGCTGTGCCCTGTGTTCCGGGAGGTCCACCCACAGGAAGAGGCTGAGCAGTGACCGTGATGTGTTTTTAGAGACAGAAATGCCTTTATTTTGAGCACTGACCCCCCTGCTGTGTGTTGATTTCATACGCATGTTAATCAGGCTGCTTTTCTAAACCACGGACCTGTCTCTCTGACTGTCGTTCCACAACGAGAGACGATTACCCAACACGTTTCCCCCCCCACTGTTCATCCAGTACACCCTGCGCTGTGACATGAAGCGGTCTCTGCTGGCCAAGGACTTGACGAAGACCTGCGAGTTCATCGTCCACTCTGCGGTAAGCTGCCCTCGGGGTGCCGGGGCTCCGTCGTAGGGGCCTCCTGTGGGGTCCAGGCTTCGACCTGCTTCCCCGACGACAAGCCAGCCTGTCACCGCTGTTCCGCTGCCGCTGAAATGCGCGGGCTCCTGGGTCAGGCAGGAGGGACCTTGCTCTCCCGGCATGGCCGGCCGGCAGCCTGTGCCGCACCGTGGGTGTCTCCACTGTGCCAGAGTCCTGTGGGCCCAGTGACACTGCACCGTGGGGGGTTTGTGCCCCAATTGTGGAGTGCCGTCTGGGGCCTCCCCTCTGTTTGCAGCAGGGAGCAGGCCTGGTCCTTGTCCTGAAAGGGGACTCACCTCGTCCCTCAGGGATGCAGGGCAGACAGCTCAGAGCTGGCCTGGCCTGGCCTGGCACGGAGCAGTCCGGGCCTTGCATTCTTGGCATACTCAGCGAGGATGTAAGGGGACACGCAGGGCCAGGGTGGGTTGCCCCTCCTAACACCCCCTGCTGGTCTTTTGCCGTGACATAATGTCTTAAAACATTCACATGTCAGCTTAGGGAACTGGATCCTCCCCCCAGCCCCCAGCAACTCCATGTAAATTCCCAGGAGTCCTCTGCAGCCCGGCTGTGCTTTGCCATGGTCATGCAGAACCTCATGGTGATGGGCAGCCCCTGCCCTCGGTGTGACGCGTGGTGAGAGATGCTGGCGCTCGCAGCCCAGGTTCCCTGGTGTCTGTTGGGCCACTGCAGGCTCCCTCGCCTGGGCGCTGCCTCCTGCTTGAACACACCACTGGCTCGCTCTCTGCCTCACCGTCCTCACCTGTGGAGTGGGGCTGGGGACAGCTGCTGCGCCCCATAGGGTCGGCGTGTGGATTTGGGGGCATGTCGTAGGTGCTCTGGTGTCAGCTCTAATTCTGAGAGGGTTAAAGTATCTCCCAGTCATACCTCTCTGTTTCTTAAATGTAGTTTTCAAACTCTGGACCTTCAAGAGACCTTAGAGATTAAGAAGGCTGTCCTCCCACTTTACAGATGAGGACACTGGGCCATCGGGTGAACATCTTCGACACAGAATACGAAGGTGTTTTTGGCGGGCCTGCGTTTAGAACCCGAGCACTGTCCTCTTAGTGCCAGGCGCTCCCTCGCCCACTGCTGCCCCTCCTCCCTTTCCCCAGGGCGGGGGGTGCAGCTTTGACCGCAGGACTCCTGGCCCTCCAGCCGCTGATTCTGGTTTGTCCCGTTTCAGCCTCAGAAGGGGAGACTGACCCCGAGTCCCGTGGACTTCACCATCACACCCGAGACCTTGCAGAACGTCAAAGAGGTACTGTGTTCCCCACACCCGAGTTTGTGGGGTGTTTTCCCAGTGACTGGGCCCCACTCACAGACGTGTGCCCGGCTGTTCCTTGTTTGGGTATCAAGAGGAAATTCCTGACTGTCTGTGCCCAGAATAGTCTGTATTTTCTGTCTCGGCTTCTTTAAACTCTGTAACCACTTGGAAAACTAATGCTTTTGGGAAGTGTCTCGGGATGTTTATTATTTCGTACATCTTCCAGCTTTGCAATGTGCTCAGAGACTCCCCTGCGCCGCGGTCCCCACCGCTGCCTGTGCCGGTGGCCGTCCCCCTTATGTCTCATCGTTGGCCGCTGCCTACGCTTGGCCACCTGTCTCTTGTCATCCACAGATGTGGCTCTTCGTCCTCGCTCTCACCCCACAGCCTGCTCTCTGGACCCTTTTGATGAGTCATGTTGAAGGCAGGTTTGGGGCTGGGGCACACAAGCCATGCTGGCCTAGTCCCTCGGAGCCACAGCCAAGGCAGGGCCACGCTGCAGGCAGCCTTTCGGAGTCCGTTACCCATCCCTGCCTCCTCCAGCTTCTGGGGAGCACAGGGCACCAGTGGGCCAGTCCTCTGCTCCCCCTGCAGGGCCCTGAACCTGAGGAGGGAGCGAACGGGGACGGCAGGTGGGCAGGGCTGGGCCCCCGCTCCGCCCTGCGGACTCCCGGCAGGTGCAGTTAGCCCCACTGTCTCTTACATCAGTTCGAATAAGTTTGCATTTCTTACTTCCGAAGAATCTTCGTGATACAAATCGGTGAGAAGAGGTGCTGAACGGATAGATACAAACGGTCCCACTGTTTTACCTGGTAAATAGCATCTAGCCAGAGCTTTTGAAATACAGTGTCTCCAACGGAGCAACGTACCTGTTCTTTTCTTCTTTGAAGCTGATTCGTTTTACTCCTACGTCTTGCCCTGCACTCTGTGGTATTCCTTACTGTCTCTTTTTCTCTACCTTCCCTCTGATTTACAAGGTTGCGGGTGGTTTTTCTTTTCTGTTCTTATTGTTGTTTGCTCCTTTTTTCTTTAACATCTTATCTCTCCTTCCCAAGTAGTTGCCCTTCAGTGTTCGTGCACACACGGGCAGTTTCACGTGTAAATACAGCATTGAGAATAAGCGCCTCCTCGCAGAAGTTTGTAACATTTTTGCGTTTTTCTACCGTCGTACCACCTTGTTTGTTAAGTTTGAAACCTACGGTCTGCTCACCCCCAGTGTCACTTTCCCAACGTCAGCCCCCTACGGGCTCACGCACCAGCTCTTCCTGGTCGTCTCACGGGTCACAGTCACTTTCCTTAGCTTCAACCGGAGGCTTCACCGTAGTCGTTGCTCACCATTGATTCTACTCGTTTATGTCTTCTTCTTTTTGCAGTTTGTTTTTCGTTTAGCTGGAATCCGTCCTAGAGTGGTCCTTTCAGAAAGGATGAGGAGCGAACTGAAATCCTTGAGTGTCTAGAAATTCTCTTACTTTGCTGCCACACTGGAATCCTGGTGTAGGCAGGAAACTCCAGCCTTAATATCATTTGCCCTTAGAACCTTGAGAAATAGTTCCCTGGTCGTCTCGTGCCCAGTGATACCGATGACAACCTGGTCCTCAGGTCTGTGTGAGCTCACCTGCTTCTTCCCCTTCTCCCTTGCCCCTCCTCCTCCACAAATCTTCCAACATCTCCCCTCCTCTGGACTCTAAAATTTCAGAGTGCTTGCCCAGGTTTGGGTCTTGCTTTACTCCGTGTGCCTGGTGTCTGGTGGTCTTTTTCATCCTGAAGGCTGAGCCTGCCTTCAGCCCTAGACAGCTCCGTTATCACCTCCTGGGCACACCGCACACGGGAGAAGCCCGTGGCTTATTCCCCCAGCTCAGCTCTGCTCTCAGTGAGTGTTCAGCCCTGCCGCTGGGGTGCTGGCTCATCAACAACACTGGGACTCGTGTTGAGAGCAGCAAGGCTCCTTTCTCACGGGAGCCCCTCCTTTTAATGCCCAGGCAGCGCCGGTCGGGTGATGCTGTTTCTTAGGGGGTCCTCTGTTTATAGAGTGAATGCCTCCTTTTCTTGCTTTATTTTCCTCAAATGTTTATTGATTCTCGGTTACTAGTTTATATTTATGGATGGTGATCTCATACATACGGTCTTGCTAACTGGACTCTCTGTCCTTAGCCCGGTCAAGAATCTGCTGTGGTCACAGGTGGGCACGCTGGCCAGGGGAGCTTGGCCGGGAGTGCTGCGCCGGGGGAGGGGCAGCGGGCCCTGGGGGCCTTCTCTTGGGGCAGGCGAGCAGGCGGTTTATCCGCTTGGTCTTAAGGCGCCTGCGTTGTAACTCTAAGTGACTCGGAACATGTGCCCTGCCTTGCCCAGCCTGCTTTGGGGGTCTTCTGGGTGGAAAACCCCCCTTGAAAGCCACGGGCCCCCTGGGGACGTGCCAGCTCCAGAGTCCGCGGCCAGTGGCTCCACCCTCCGACGCATGCCCTGTGAGCGCCCGCCAACTGCCCTTTCCCAGGGCGCCTCTGCTTCCCTCGGCCCTGGCAGGCCCAGTGCCCAGGGCCTGCTGCGGACACTCGCTCTCAGCCCTGCTGACCGCAGGGTGCAGCCCACAGACCCTCGAGAGCATCATTGTGCATCCACCTCAGAAACGCTTCGGGGGGCAGCCGCGGGTGGCGGTCCGCAGCTCTGCGGGAGTAGGTGTGTGTTCGTGCGTGCTGACACCATGCTGGTGTGAGGACAGGTGACGTTTGGTGAGTGCCTTCAGCCGGGTCGTGAGAGCTTGTCCGTGTTCTTCATGTGCTTAAAAGAATTTTAATACAGACCACGGCTGCTTATCCTTCCAAACAACAAGCTGCGTCTACTTTTCGCTATCTTTAGAACTGTCTTGAGTGGTGACTTTTTTAGAGCCCCCTGCTCTTCAGCCCCGACCTGCGCCGTCCAGGATGGCGGCCCCTGGCTGGCTGGTCCGACTGGAGGTGAGCCGTAAGCGTGAGGTTTGGGAGTCCGAGACTCAGTGTGAGAAAGAGAATGGGAACGTCGTAATTTCTTAAATCTTGATTCAATGTGGGAGTGATAATGTTTTGGATATATTGGCTAATTTTACCTGTTGCCTTTTACTTTTTAAAATGTGGCTACTAGAAAAGTTTAAATTGCGCATGTAGTCCGCCTCCGTGGCTTGCACGCGTTTCTGCTGGACAGTGGTGCCCGGCTCTGCACTCTCCTCAGTTCCTGGGATGCAGCCAGCGGTGGAGAACGGCCGGCTCCCTCTGGGCCCCTGTCCTCCCCGTGGGACCATCGCCACTCGCCTGGAACCGGTTTCCTCTGTTGACAGAGAAAAGGGCCACAGGTTGCAGTCAGGGTTTGGAGGACACTCTTCTCTGTAAATTTCCCTGAAGTCAAATAAGTGTGTTGACTTTTCAAAACTGCATTACTAAGAGCCTTTAAAATTGCTTATCTTGTAAAAAATCTTCCTGTGTGTGTTTGGCTAGCTGTCTGCGAACACGTCCGCGTGCATTTTCCCCGTGGTTCCCTCGTCCGGAGGGGCTCTCCCTTCTGACGTGGGCGGTGAGGGCATTCTGGGAGGGGCTGTGACAGGTGTCGGTCCAGTGCCTGGCGTCTGTCGGGAGAGGTGGCGGGGTTGGGTGGGCACTGACAGTGACAGAAGATATAGGAAGCGCTGCCGCACCTCTTACCGAGTCTTGTAAAACTGCAACCCCAGGCTCTTACCCAAACAATCTTTGTTTTCTGCTTCTGTCTGTCCCGAAGTGACTGTTGAACCACCTCCAGTCCTGATGGCTTTGCCTCTGTCTGGTTTCAGAGAGCCTTGCTCCCCAAGTTTCTCATCAGGGGACACCTGAACTCAACCAGCTGCATCATCACACAGCCCCTGACGGGCGAGCTGGTGGTGGAGAGCTCGGAGGCCGCCATCCGGAGCATAGAGCTGCAGCTGGTCCGCGTGGAGACCTGCGGTGAGGCCCGCCCCACCCACAGTTCTGGGGAAACGTCAAGGGGAGGGGCAGGGAGAGGTGGAGGGATGGGGCTTGGGAGGCCTGGGAGCCGCGGCAAGAAGCCGTGCTGCGCTGATGCAGGTCCTTGCAGCCACAGAGCGCCTTCGATCGCTTGCCAGACGTTGGCTGGTTTCTGACCGCGTGGTGCTCTCTCCCTCCTGCAGGGTGCGCGGAAGGCTATGCCCGCGATGCCACCGAGATTCAGAACATTCAGATCGCCGACGGGGATGTCTGTCGGGGCCTCTCCATCCCCATATACATGGTCTTCCCCCGGCTGTTCACCTGCCCCACGCTGGAGACCACCAACTTCAAAGTGGGTAAGCACTGGTGTTCCCGGCCCTCATGGCCACCCGGGGTCCTGGGACAGGCATGGCCCCCAGAAAGGGCCACCCAGAGCCTGGGACAGCACAGCCACCTACTTGGGTCACACCGGCTCCCAGCACTCGACCTTCAGTCACTGCTTGAAGGCCAAGGGTCTGCAGCAATCGGTCCCTCCTCTGAGGACACTTGGGTTCTCACCCAGGGAGGTGCCAGCAACCTCGTCAGTGGGGGCGGGCAGGGGACGGGAAACTGGGCAGGGAACTAACACAGCAGGGACAGGCCAGCTGCGTGCACCGGGGGTCAGGACGGAGATGTAAAACGTGTGACAGTCCGTGAACATGAGTTGTCGTGAGGCCGGGGCTTTGTGGGCACAAGCCAGTGTGCGCGCCTGGGGCCCGATGGTAGATGAGCGAGGCGGTTCGGCAGCTGCTCCTGCCGCTGTGCCTGATTCTCTGAGGGATGGGGACTTGGTCCCAAAGGCCAGTGTGTTTTATCGCTGTCCCACCGCCCCTACGTCTCGTAAGGTGCATTATTTGTAGTCCAGAGAGAATCTTTGTTTTTAAAATTAGACCATGATTTTACTTTAAACAATTCCAAATAATATAACTTGGAACTTAAGGAAGTACAGGTCCATCTCCAAAGCCGAGCGTGTGCTGTTAGTTTAAATGGAGGCTGTTGCACCTGCCACTGACCCTGGCGCTCCTTGGACCTTCGGGGGCCTCCGTGTGGGTGCAGGTCCTGGGGCTCGGCCCCCCAGGGCCGGGTGCACAGTTTGTTTGCGGGGCCCCTTGAGTGCGTCATCGGACACGTTACACTGAGAGCACATGGGTCGGGACACCGCAAAGGTGACAGGGGTCAAACTTGACCCAAGCCAAGGTACCACGATGTTTCTAAAAAACCATGTACGGTTATCGTGGGAGTGGCCGTCCCTGCCCCCAGCACAAAAGCCAAAGGCCCAGGGGCCCCGACAACGGGGGTGCCCTCAGCTACCCAGGCTCCGCCCTAGACCGCAGCCCCCCAGCCGCCCAGGCTCTTGGGCAGGCATCAGGCCCACGGCCGCCGGCGTTCTTGTAGGCACCCTGCCCACGCGGCCGGAAGGTGCCGTGGCTTGACGTCCAAGGCCCTTGATTCTAAGTGGAGGCGGAATTTCTGTCGATTTCTCCATTTGGTTTTCCTACACAGACTTCAGAAAGGTTCAAAAAATTTGTTTGTCTGCTGTGCTGTTCATTAGGCCTACGTTTTTAATGTCATTTCTGTCAGATTTATAAAGTGTCCATATACCATTCCTTCAGGGTCTCTGGTCCTTCCACGTAAATGACGCCCTCAGTCCACCAGCTGAGACACCAGCCATGCCCTTGTCCCTGCAGCCCAACTGCTCTCTGCCTGCGAGCTGGGGGCCGGGTCCGCCGTGCTCAGGGAGCTGCCCCCTCGTAGCCCCTGTGCCTTGTCAGCAAGGCTGGCCCGCACGTAGCAGCTCAGCAGCTGTTTGCCGAAAGGTCGGAGAGGGATGACTGGCAGGTGTTCCCGTTACGCTCACGGTATCCGGGGGAACAAGTTCACCCAAACGCTTTTCTGACTGCTGTCTCCCTCCGGGGAGGGAGCCGGTGCCCAGGCAGCTGCAGGCCAGCCTGGGGTCTGCTGTTCCACTGAGAACTGCAGGAAACGTAAAGATAAAGCAAAGGAGGGTAAGTGAATCGGAAGGGTTCCAGAATATTCCCTCTAGGAAAGTGTGGTTGGGGAAGCTGATGTCTGCCTGTTCCCAGGTGAGGAGAAATGTACTTTGAGCAGGTGTTCAGGGGACGTCGTGCATCTCCCAGAAGCTCCGGGGGACGCACGAGGACACGGCCTGGGCACCGGCCCCTCGCAGCTCAGAGCAGGGCAGGCTGCGGAGGGTTCGGCGTTCGGGTGTCCGGCTCCGGGCAGGTGAGCTAAAGCTGTCTGTCCTCTGTCTTCTCAGAATTTGAGGTGAACATCGTTGTGCTGCTTCAGGGCGATCACCTCATCACGGAGAACTTCCCGCTGAGGCTCTGCAGGGTGTAGCCAGGCGGGAGCGGCCGGTGGAGACGCAGCCGTGGGGGCCTGCGGGGAGCCGGAGCCCCGGCACACACCGCTTTTCTCGGGGATTCTGCCGCAGAAACGGACCTGGCCCCTCACATCACAGTCGCCGCCTTCCTCATTTCCTGGAGGCTTCTGATCCCAGCGGGCGCCTCCAGTCGGACCTCTTTAAGTGCATCGGGGTTTCCTAGTGTTACTGGCAGGATGGCTCAGGAAGCAGAATTTCGGAGGCCACCTGACCTTGCTGCTGCTGTGTGGGGCGGAGGGCAGTGGTGACACCAGTTTGCACTCTGCCAGGCAGCAGGGTCCTGGGCCAGCAAAGGGTGGGGCTGGGGCTGCGACCGCAGAGCCAGGGCAGGGCAGGGACAGGCGTGCCCCTTGCTGGTGGCGTCCGCAGGTGCCCCCCGAGGAGGGGGCCGAGTGGCTGCCGCCACCGAGCTCTGTGGTTCTCCGACGCTGCTCACGATGACCTTGAGGCACTTAGAGAACTGGAAGACAGTCTTCCTTGCTGCCATAGGACTGAGGGGGGTTGGCGACAGTGGCTGAAGTATTTCCAAGGTCTCAGGACCTGGTGTAAAATCAGGTGCCGCCGGGGTCCCAGAATGCCCTTCAGGCCAGGTTATGTAGGGGGCGTGTGTCCGTGCCTAGTGCTGGGTGGGTTCTGAGCAGCAGGGGGCTCATTTCTGGGGCGGTACGTGAAGACCTGTCTACACTGGCTGGGGCCAGAAGTGTCCTGGACTCAGCGGACTTGGCCTCTCTCCGACCCAGTCTGTGTCCCAGCCAGGGAGCTGGGCCTGAGGCCACTTCCTCCTCAGCCCCACTCTGTGGTCCACAGGGCACAGTGAGCCTATCACAGCCCGTTTCCTCCTTCCCGTCCTGCCCTTCCTCCCATCGGTCCACCATTGACCCCCCTCAGAAGTAAACCCTGCGCTTGGCATGGCCTTCCCCGCCAGTCCCCCGCCTACGTGGGCTCAGGTGCCTGGCCATCGTCCCCGGACAGCACGTGTGACGCCGAGTGCAGACGGCCCTGACCCAGGCACGGCTTCATCGCAGGGCCTCACCGCGGAGAGGGAGCCCACGCATGCGGAGCCACCAAGGCTGGCTTCCGCAGGGCACGTGGCTGGTTCACAGGTCTCCTCTGCTCACGCCCACGTCTGTCCTTGATGATGTGTTTAAACTAAGGCAGCAGAAAACAGGCTCTACTTTTGGGGATATTTCACAGGCAGAAATCATTTTTAATGAAAAAGTCAGATGAGAATTTTGAGAAATGCTTTCAGATGTGTGTTGCTATGTCGATTCTTTAGTAAGCCCACTTTCCAGATGTCAGTAGGATGAGCACTCCTTAGGGAGCAGTAGTTACCTGCGGAGGAGCCACAGCCCAGCCACCTTCCGCACTTCCTTCAACCCCGAGGGGCCCAGGCAAGGGCGTGGGACCGGACGTTCCCGCCTCCTCCATGGTTCCCGCCTCCTCCATGGCTGGGCACCTCCACCGGAGGCTGTTAAGGGAAACAGGTGTCCAGCTGCCCCAGCTGGAACCAGGTCTGTCCACTCCTGGAGGCTGGGGTTGTGAGACTCCCATTTGAAGAAGGGGAGGTGAGGGAAAGAGTCCGAACTATGAATTTACTGTTTTGGAAATCAGAGTTCCTGATTTAGGCAGGAACACATTTTGGCCATCAGAGTTCCAGAAGAAATGGGGGCCTGGGTCCGGTTCTCAGACATGTAGATTCTAGATTCCTGAGAAGGCCGAGAGGTTAATCAGAAATAAAATGTTAAAAGAGCCAAGCATCGTGCCTGACTTTGTCCAAAGTTCTTGTCCCGAGCCCACCTTTATGAGAGCTGGTAGGAGGTAGAACCCTGGCGTTTCTGCCTTCCCCAGGGGAGTCTCCCAAGTGCTGAACCTGGGTCTGACTCACCCCTTAAGAGCTTTGGGGCCGAGTTACCCCCATGTGCCAGTGCTGATTGGGGCTGTAGCAGGTCACCGGACTCTCCCACAATCCCTCTGATTGCCCCCCTCTTGTTCAGAAACATGACTGTATTGCCATGGAACCACGCCCACCTGGCAAGAGACTTGTTTGACTCCTTTGCAGCTAGGTGTGGTCATGTGATGGAGGATGTGGGCCACTGGAGGCCAGATCTCATTGGCCTTGTCCCACAGCTGGACTAGGAACAGGCCTGCATCCCAGCCTAGACCGTGCTGGCCACAACGGGTGAGCAGAGCACCTCGCCGCCTTGCCCTGTGTGTGTCATTGTCCTCACCATTGTCATCGCAGGAGAGAGAGAGAAGGGGCTTGCTCCCAAGCCTCTGGATTACTGAGTGTCTTGGCTGTAGTTAGTTGCCGAGGAAAATGGGCTGGTTTTCAGTCCTTCATTCTCCAGTCAATTAAAATGGTTAAGTTATGGTTTTCCCAGAAGTGTCAACTTACTACTGACTATAACTTGTGTGATGACAGCTGTAACCCACCAGTTCTGTCCTCCGTTTTGGGACGAGCGCTGCTGTGGACTGGGTGGTGTGCTGGCTGCCGCCCTCTGGTGCCAGACAACTTTGGAACTTGCCCCCAGGAAGCCCTACTTCATGTGAGGCTGCGCCCCCCACCCAGAGGGGTGGGCCACACGCTGCCCTGGGAGCCCTGTCCTGGCAGGTTAAGTTGCTGGGGTATTTAACACACCAGCTGTGGGCGTGGGTCTAATGAGAGTGTGTGGCCGCGGGGCGTCAGCTGTGCCTCCGGGTCAGGCCTGCTTTGGGTGCTGGGGACCTGCCATCACCGTGCAGTGGCTCTTGGAGGAGGGCAGCCGTGTCCCCACGCGTCCCCACCACCCCCGGGAGCAGCCCAGCTGCCACAGTCCACGTTAACCTGCACCGGCGTCCGCTTCCCCTCACCCTGCCTCATCGGGCTTCAAGTCCCCCCGGCAGTTGTCTCCGGTTTCCCGGTCACACGTCAGCTGTCCAGAGGAGCCATGGGCTCGGCTACAGTTGCTGATGTCTAATCACCTCGGTTTTGATCGGCTGAAGCAAACGAAGATGGAGTCCGCACACGAAGGAAGTGTTTGCAGCTGGATCCGGTTTAGGAACGAGGTGGGTGGACAAAGGCCCCACGTCCCGTCCCAGGCAAATCGCATGCTGGTCCTGAATTCCTTCCCATCGAGTGGGGATGTCGGGGAACGTCCTGATCCCACTTGGAGCACTAGAACGTGGCATAGGGTGTGACCTCACGGCAGCCGTCTGAGGGGTTGTCGCCCCCACTTCACAGCGGAGAGGCCAGGACCCTCCCTGACCCCATCACAGCTGAGTCATGGGCCAACATCCCCCGCACCATCCTCACCCCTCACCCCTCACCCAGGTGTGCATGGGACCCTGTCCCCGGGGCTCTCATGAACCGCAGTTCTTCACAAACCACCCTTCGTGATTCCCAGCTGGCTTTCAAAAAGGTTGAAGAAAGTTTGCGAAGGACACCGTTTCCGTGGTGACGCGTATCCCAGGGACTCCAAATGAGAGGAGATGAAAAATTGCACAGCAGAACCACCTGGAAAAATGCTCTCTAAAGGGAGGGCCGCCTTTTAAAGATAATTCTGTAACCACAAGACTCAAAACGAGCCACTTGAGTAGGAAAAGTCACACGGGTGGGCCGAGGTGGCGGTGAGAGCAGGCCTCCCGGCCGATCGGTTCTGCACTCCGACCACCGAAGGCTGTTCTTGCTGCTGAGACTCCCAGCGGTCAGAGTAGTGGGAGCACGTGCCTTTGCTCAGAAAGCTGAGGGCAGCTCAGGAGTACAGCCAAGCCGCCCCAGCCACACCCACCACAAAATCCAGTCACATCACTACAGCGAATCCCTCAACGGAAGGGGGACGCAAACCGAGGATGGATGACTGGGCCAGCATCCCTGGATCCCCTCTCTGCTTTTCGTGGGTGTTGCTGGGGACAGGGGAAGGCCTTGGGCCCCCGCCCAGCAGGCAGGATTCTGACACTGTGGGGTATTTCACCCCCAAACCCAGCCGGGCCCCCCAGGGCTTTCTGTGTAACAATAGGAGACACGCTGCAGGCTCAGTTACCGGAAGAGGACAAGACATAATCTGCTCCCGCTGCTGCAAGACGCTCACCTGATCGGAGGGAGCGCCTGTCTGACTGATACCAAGACAGAGACCACGGAGAGCAGCACCGACAGGCTCGGCGCACCCGCGCTCTGCACGGACCGGCACTCCCCGGGAGGAGGCCTGTGTCTGGGGGGCTTGGCGTGGGAGCCGTGGAGAAGCAGCCCCAGAGAGGAGGGCTTCTGAGGGGCACGGTCTGTGGAGCAAGGGCCCCCCAGGAGGGGTGTCACTCCTTTCTCAGGGGTCACTGTTTCCCACCTTCCTCAAGGACAAGTGTTTCCGTGCTACAACCACTGGGTTTAAGTGACAGGGTGGGACAAGCTGTCCTGTCTGCAGATGAGCAGCCAGTGGCTGGGCCGCCTGGGGCCACCAAGAAAAGGCCGTGCTCAGACTTAGCCATGGGAAGCAGCAGAAAAACAAAGTCTTAAATATTCACCTAGAAAAGTAGTTTCAACATCAGTATGCATTAACACCCAAATTCAAAACCCAACCCATGATCAAATTTAAGAAATGAGTGTTTACTTCCTAAAATTTTCACTGCCTTTATAGTTTACAGAAAATACATACTTTTAATCTATAGAAAATTTTCAACAATTATATATTTTTTGCCACAAATAGAAAACTCTGAATAAAATTTTAAGTAGCAATTGCTTAAGTCATACTCTCGTAATACAATAAAATTAGAAATTAATAACAAAAGGAAAATCAAAATTCAATATAAGCACTTGTAAATTATATAACATTCATCAAAGAGGAATCCAAAACTTCACTTGCAGGCCCTTTTATTTTTGAAGATTTTATTTATTTTTAGAGAGAGGGGAAGGGAGGGAGAAAGAAAAGGAGAGAAACATCAATTAGTTGCCTCTCACATGCACCCCAATCAGGGACTGAACCTGCATCCCAGGCAGGTGGCCTGACAGGAATCGAACGGGCGACCTTTGGCTTTGCGGAGTGACGCCCAACCCACTGAGCCACGCTGGTCAGGGCTACAGGCCCTTTTAAACTTGAATGAGAAGGCGCCCACGCCACAGCAACAGCCAGAGCTGCGTCACAGCGCAGTTCACAGCCTTCAGGGTGCTTGCTGCACCAGACAGAACGAAAACCGCTGAGTTTAGGCACTCAAATGTCTAGCAAACCAAAAAACTAAGAGAAAGGAATTAATGATAAAAGCAGGAATTCATTTGAAAGCAAAAACACTATCGGAAAATTTGTAAGTAAATCCATCAGTTGGTACTTTGAAAAGACTAATTCAACTGGAAGATCTCAAATACAGCAAAACAAAACATAAAGAAAAAAGAAACATGTAACAGTAGGAACAACTTCAGATTAAAAGAAGCCCAATAAGAATTATCTTGTTGGCCGAAATGTCCATTTAGTTTTTTCCATAAAATAGATGTTTTTCACTTTCACCAATACTTTCCTGATGTGGATATTTTGAGTACGCCAGCTATTTCCCATTAGTGGCTTCCAGTGGGCAGAGGCCCGGGGTGCTGCTGAGCATCTTCCAACGCACAAGACAGCCCGCAGCAAAGAATTACTTGGCCAATGTGTCAATAGCACCAAGAAACTTCGCCAATCACTTTGACATGTTTGATCAGTCACAGCACCTTCTCCGTACACTGCCCAATTTTTTATTTGCATTTCAGTTGCCTTTTCATCTTTCTTGAAATAATAAAGTATAATATGCCCAAAATGTATATTTTCTTTCATCTTCAATATTAAAATGGTTTCATAAAAATTCACCAATTTTGATAAGCTTTTTGAATACACACTGATATGACAACTGTCACAATACAATCTAGCAAAATTGTTTTAAATCAAGGTAAAACAACCAAGCACTACTAGAGCCATTGCACAGAAAAAACTAAAACTTTTTGGCCAGCCGGGTATTAGCAGTGACCTTGGAGGACCCCTGGACCCGTCTCTTGCTTCAACAGTGTTTGGACAGCACAGACCTAGGACGCCCCTTCTTCCAGCCTCTGACCACTACCCCCCCAACCTCTTGTCCAGTCGCCACCTTCAGAGCCACCTCAGCCACCCTCGGCCTCCAAGACCAGCCAACCCCATTTTCTGACCTTCGCCCCTGACTGCCGGCCAACCCGAGCTCCCCGATTCTCCAGAATTGTCCCCTGAGGTGGAAGCCCCGCGAACTGCCTGGTCCGTCCACGTCTGCGGGCCTCCCCGTCCTACCTCCCTCCAGGCTCTGTCTCCACCGTGACGCTGTGGCCCTGCAGGGCGTGGGCCGAAGCCCAGGGCTCCGAGCATCTCTTGAAGATGCAAAAGCAGCGCAGTGGCCGTGCCCTCTTCCGGACAAGCAGAAGCCGTCCCAGGATGAGCGGGTGACACCCCGGATGCCAGCGAAGCCGCCCGGTCCTGGAGGAGAACCTGACGCAGGCCTTTTGGACCTGCAGGCCCGGTTCTGCCCGCCCGGCCCCTCAGCTCCGGGACCTCCTGCAGAGCCGCGTCCTGGGTGAGCAGGTGAAGCTCACCAAGAAGATGGGCGACACCTGGCTCCCTCCGCAGGCGGGCGGTCCCCCAGCTGGGTGAGTGTCTCCTCAAAAGGCTCCCCCTCAAGCACGACCAGGAGCCGGTGGGGCCCAGAGGCCTTCCAGGGGCCCCCTGCACGCCCGGGGGTCTGGCGCCTGCCTGAGCCCCTCCCTGCAGCCGCTAGGCAGCCTTCTAAGCCTCCCCACTGCCGAGGCCCAAATGGAAACAGTAAAGCTTTTTGCAGCAAAAGAAAAAAAAAGATTTATAATATTAAATGATGCACCTTTCCTGCCAATAAATTTGGGAACTTCAGTAAAGTGCAGAGTAACTCCAACAGAGGTGGGTGACCCGATGAAATGATGGCGTGTGGACGGGAAGTGGGAAGGATGCCGAGGAAACAGCACTAAACCGGTGGCAGGCCCGGAAGGTTCGCAGCGTTCCCACCACAGCCTCAGGGGTCTGAATAGCTGCTCCACTCTGTAAATGGTCCCCTCGCCAGCCACCGAGGGGGATGAAAAACCTCCCAGCTGGTTGTATGGGTCCACCTTAGCCCCAACCCCGAGCTCCGACATGGCCGTTGGCATTAGGACTTGCTGTGAGTGAGGGAGAGCCAAGGTCGAGCAGCCTGAACCAGAGGCACGTAAGTGTGCCCAGGTAGACAGTCTGGCTGGCAAGGCAGCTCAGAGCCATGACGTCCTAAGCAATCCAAGTCACTTCCCGCTCACGGTGGCACCTGCTCTCAGGCGTGGCCCTGGTCTGCAGGGTCAGGGTCTAAGAGAGCAGTGCCGGCCATCGCATGGGCCTTCCCGCAGGACGAGGGAAGGATGGAGCTGGGAAACAGGGCAAAGACCGGGGCCCGCTCTGTTCGGGAAGGCACCTGGAAGTCTAGAAGCTGCCGCAGGACATTTCTGCCTGTGTCGCATCGTCAAGAGCTCACACGGCCACAAACGCTGCAAAGACACAAGAAACACATTGTTCTGTGTGGTCACATGTGGTCCTATGCCCAACTAAGATCGCAGGGGGGTTTTGTGTATTTTTTAAATATTTTATTTATTTTTAGAGAGAGGAAGAGAAGGAGAAAAAGAGAGAAATATCACTGTGTGGTTGCCTCTCGCATACCCCCTATTGGGGATCTGGTCTGCAATCCAGGCATGTGCCCTGACTGGGAATCAAACCGGTGACCCTTTGGTTTGCAGCCCACACTCAATCCACTGAGCTATAGCAGCCAGGGCATAATCACAGAGGTTTTATAACAAGGGAGAACTAAACATTGACAACACACGAAAAAACTGCAGCAAACCTAAATCAGTTACTACTATGGAAACAAAAGTCCTAGATAAAATGTTCACAAGTTAATTTTTCAGTGTGTTTACAAAAGAAATATATCATGACCAAAAAGGAGGGTTTATTTCAGGTATGAAAAGAGAGTTTGACCCTAGAACATCTATTAATACAATTTGTCACGTCAGTGGGTTGAAGGTGGACATCTCTGTGGGTGCCATATGGTATGTATCCTTTAACTTTTTATTGTGGAAATTTCCGACATAAGGGAAAGAATCATCTAGATTATTCCACCCAAAATATATTTTTCATACGCCTTTTTTGTTAACATCTTTGAGATATAATTCAAGGACCATAAAATTCACCCTTTTAAAGTGCACAGTTCAATAGTTTTTCGTATATTCCGAGTTGTGGAAACTCCGTGGCCTGAATTTGGAGCAGGCTGCCTTCAGGAGGGTGTGGGTTTGGTCTGTTTGGTTCACCGACATATCCCATGTGCCTGGGGTAGTTTGTGGCTCATAAATGAGGCTCAATAATGCTAATTGAATTAACAAAGCTAAGTCCATTCAGAACAGGTGGGCCAGGACGCCTGGAAGGAACTGAGCTGAGTGCATCCTTGCTAAGTTGGGGAGGCAGAGACTGGAGTCAGAATGGAACTGAGGTGGCTGGAGTTTGGGGATCAGAATACTGGAAAGGCAAGATAACTGTAGACAAAGAGCGCCAGAAATCTGAAAGGGGCCCCCTGACTGTGTTGCTAAAAACTTAGTTGTGTATGCGTAGGGCGAAACTCTGGAAGGCAGGCAAATACAGGTCTGTGAACAGAATAGTTCCCGAGCTGACCCAGCGCTGGGCGACGTGTGAATTCCAAACAGCCAGGGTGAAGGTTCCGGAAGGGTCAGGCTTCGGTAGGAGCTGAAACCCGTGCCGACAAAGCTTAACTGGTTAAGTCTTGAATGGGTCAGGCTGCTGCAAGCAATGAGTTTGCAGCCACGACACACTCAACACTCTTGAAGCCACAAGCTGCAGACTCGCAATGTGTAACACACGACACGCTAGCATCCAATCAAAATTGCTGGGCACTCCAAGAAGCAGAAGAATGTCGTTCATAAACGGGGGAAGCCAGTCAAAAGATACAGATCCAGAAGGGCAGGCCATAGTCAAATTAGCAGACAGCAAATTTAAAACACCTGTTGAAAATATGCTCAGGGAGTAAACCTTTGGCATCAGTCTGATTGGGCAAAAGCTCTAAGAAACAAATGGGACTACATCAGACTAAAAAGGTTTTGCACAGCAAAGAAAACCATCAAAAGATGACCTACTGAATGGGCTAAGATGTTTGCAAATAATACATTGAATAAGGGCTTAATATCCAAAATATATAAGAAACTCATGCAACTTAACACCAAAACCCCCAAACAATCTGAGTTTAAATGGGCAGAAGACCTGAATAGACACTTCTCCAAAGAGGACACACAGATGGCAAAGGGACATAGGAAAAGATGCCCAACCTCACTAATCATCAGGGAAAGTAAATCAAAACCACAATGGGATACCACCTGTGAGAATGATATTTTGAAGTAAATATCTGGTTTAGTAAGAAAAATGGCATTTAAAAAGTCGTTTTATATGATGGATTTTTCTGGGAAGAGCTATTTACCTTGTAAAATAATTATCGAGTTTTCTACAGACTTTCTACAATCACTGTTTTGCTGTCTTTCCCATAAAAAGATAGTAAAGCAAATTGTGCCTTTTCCTCGTCCCTACAATTGAGACCAGTGTTGGTTTCTGTTCTGTTTCAAGACAGGGAGAGACTGAAACCTTAATCGAGGGCCCCTTCTCTACTGCAGGGACTCAATATTCCTTTTTATAACTAGTATTTTTAAAAATACTTTATTTATTTATTTTTAGAGAGGGGAAGGGAGGGAGAAAGAGAGGGAGAGAAACATCAATGTGTGGTTGCCTCTCGTGTGTCCCCTACCAGGGACCTGGCCTCAACCCAGGCATGTGCCCTGACTGGGAATGAAACTGGCGACCCTTTGGTTCACAGGCTGGCACTCAATCCACTGAGCCACACCAGCCAGAGCTTTATAACTAGTATTTTTAGACATTTTTATTTACAACCAATATTTTCATGATTAGCAATAGTTTAATATTAGATGAAAGTTTCAACATCTCCTATAAGAAAACCTGATAAGAAATGTATACGTATACAAGCTACCTACACTTACAATTCTGATGTGCAGACTGAGTTTGGTGGGACTTCGGGAAGTCTTACTGGGGGAGGGGCCGGTCCTCCGCGCTGCAATTATCTGGCTTCTGATACAGTGTCTCACACTCTGAGCTTTCACCACCTGAATCCCAGTCCTTGTAACAGCCCAAACCATCTTCATCTGTCTCCAAAACACCGATTCTGGGGGGCGGGAGGCGGGGCATGGCCCCACCCTTTCCGCGATGGGAGGAAGCTCCCACCTAACTTGCTCCAGGATCCTCCCACCTCCACGCTTCAGCCGCCCAGAGCGCCACCGGCACACCTGCGCCCGCAGTGCGCCCCCTAGCGCCCCCTAGCTTCCTCTTTGACGATGTTCGCAATGCCCCTCTGGTCGCCCAGGTTCAAGCCATTAAGATGTTTACCAACCTAATTCGTAAGCTGGGCAGTAAAACGAATCTCAGTACATTTAAAAGGATTCAGATCATACGAAATATGCTCTCAGATCACAATGGAATTATATTAGATCACAATAATTAAATATAACTGACCAATATATCACAAGATATTTAGAAAAGCTCCAAGTATTGGAAATTCAACACTAAATAATAGTAGTAAAATCAGCTTTAACACACTTTAGAGGGAAATTTATAATTGAAATGCATATATAGAAAAGACAGCAAGTTTAAAACCAGTGATTTAGCTAAGAAGTTAGAAAAGGAATAATAATAAACAAAAAATAGCGAAGCCGAAAGTTGGTTCTTTGAAAAGATTAGTAAAATTGTTAAACTGGCAATACTAATGAAGAAAATACAAATAACTGATAGTAGAAATGAATAAATATCTACAGGTTCTTTTGATATTAAAAGTATAAGAAAATATTTAAACAACTTTATTCCAGCAAATTCAACAACTTAGATGAACTGCAAAAATTCCTTTAAAGACACAAATTACCATAACTGACTCAAAAAGAAATGGAAGATTGGAATGGCCCTATGTATATTAAGTGTATTCATTATAAAAAACTTTCCAAGGAGAAAAATCAACATGATCAAGCCTAATGAAGAAATAGTACCAGCCCTACTCAAACTCCTTTAGAAGAAGGAACATTTTTACAACTCATTTATGCAGTTAACAAAACCTAAGACCACATCCTGGCCAAGATGCCCACAAAGAAACTGCATGTCTCCTGTGAACGTAGCTGGAAACTCTTCAAGAGAATGCTACCAAACATAAACCAGCAAGGTATACACACACATCAGGACCAAATAGAGTCTGCTGGAAGTTCAACATCTGAACATGAACGTGACTCACCACATTCACAGAATAAAAGAAAAATCATACAGTCACTAAAAAAATGAAATTCCACATTTATTAATAATTTTAAAAACTCTCCACAAAGCAGGAATATGAAGGAAACACCTATGGAAAACCTATAGTTAATAGGTTAACCTAACGGTGAAAAGCTAAATTCTCGCCCCCAAACTGCGAACAAGGTGAGGCTGTTTTGTATGGGAGGTTATAGCTAATGTAGTAAGACCAAAAAAAAAAGGCATAAGATTGGAAGGGAGAAAGTACAAATGTCTGTATTTGCAGCACGATCATCTGCATAGGAGATTCTAAGGAATGACAAAATACTATTAGAATGAACAACATTTATCAAGATTGCTGGATACAAGGTCAATACACAAAAATTATGTATTTTTGTGCGCCAGCAAAAACAGTTGGAAAATAAAGTTAAAAAATAGCATTTTCTGCCCTGGCTGGTGTAGCTCAGTGGATTGAGTGCTGGTTTGCAAAACAAAAGGTCGCTGGTTCGATTCCCAGTCAGGGCACATGCCTGGGTTGCAGGCCAGGTCCCCAGTGGGGGGGCATGTGAGAGGCAACTGATCACTGGATCTCTCACACATTGATCTTTCTCTCCCTTTCTTTCTCCCTCTCTTCCCCTCTCTCAAAAAAAAAAAAAAAAAAAAGTAAATAAATGAAATCTTTAAAAATATAGCATTTTCAGCCCTGGCTGGTGTAGCTCAGTGGATTGAGTGCAGGCCTGTGAACCAAGAGATTATGGTTCAATTCCCAGTCAGGGCATATGCCTGGGTTGTGGGCCAGGTCCCCCAGTAGGGGGTGCTCGAGAGGCAACCATACATTGATGTTTCTCTCCCTTTCTCTCTCTCTCCTTCCCTTCCCCTCTAAAGATAAATAAATAAAATGTTTTTTAAAAAGTAGCTAAAAAAACCCTAAAAAAAATAGCATTTTCAGTAGTATCAAAATTCATTGAATACTTAGGATTATCTTTAATGAAAGATATGAAAGACCAAATGAAAATGATAAAACATTGATGAGAGAAATTAAAAATGATTTAAACAAATGGATATATCATGATCAGAAATTAGAATAATCAACACTTGTTTATTCTTCCAAAATCAATCCGTTGATTCAATGCAATCCCAAAAGCTCCAGCAGGCCCTACGTAGAAAATGACAATATGCTTCTAAATTGTATTTGGAGATGCAGAAAACCTAGAACAGCCAAAGTTATTTTTAAAAAGGAAAAATGCTGATGCTGGCTCAGACGAGTTTGCTCATACAAGGGCGGCCGGAGCGGAACACCGCAGACGGCTGGCTTCCTCGGATGCGTCTGCCTCCCCACAGGTCTGGAAACTGGATGCCGGGGTCCTGGGTCCAGGTGTCGCTGCTCTGGCTCCTTCTGAGGCCTCTCTGCTCCCTGGTCCCGCTCCAGGCCTTTCCTCTCTGTGCTGGAGTCCCCACATCTCCTCTTCTCGGAAGGACACCAGCTCTGTTGGGTGAGGGCCCCCTCTCATGGCCCCCTTTACCCTTTGTCACCTCCCTTCAGGCCCTACTGCCTAATACTGTCACATTGGGGTTAAGGCTTCACCCTCAGAACTTCGTTGGGGGTGGGTGGGGGGACGCAGTTCGGTCTGTAACTCGGATCTCAGCCCTGGGGAGTTTGACCCAGTTGGCCTGCAGACCCTGGTCACAGGCTGCTTAAATGCTTCCAGAGATTCTAAGCGCAGTCACGGTTGAGGACACTGGGCCCAGAGGAAGGTCCCAACCTGTGTGTCAGCTGAAGTAACTAACCCAAGCCCACCTGGGCCCTGCAGACTCCCACTCACTGAGGACATCAGCTGGACGCCCTGCAGGGTCCTCAGTGAGGAAGTGCTCGGGGTGGGGTGGGGGGGGCTGCTATTGAAGACACTCGTCCCACCTCGGTGGTCCTGGACCAGCCCCCCCAGGTCAGGCCGGAGCGATGCCCACTAAATGGGAGCCATCGGGCAGGCGCTCAGCTCCCTCTCTGCCCTCCTGTCGTCGTGGGGGCTGCGGAGAAACACCGCAGGGGAAGCGGGGACAGAGCAGTAGCCCTCCCACGTCACTGAGCCAGGAGCGCGGTGTGGGGACGTGGGCCCATTCGTCCCCAAGATCCTGTTTGTGTGCGGTCCGCTCTCAGCTGTCCCGGCCCAGGCCACCTCGGGATGCTCTACAACCACCTCTCGCTTCCCTCGGCACCCCGAGGTCAGACGAGGACCACGGAGCGACCGACAGACTCCGCCACCGTCAGAGTCTCCTCGGCGGCCTCCTCAGGGTCAGAGAGGCATTGTTAGGGCCGGCGGGTTTGCACGTCTCCTCGTCTGAGCCCCGGGCTCCCCGCAGCCCCGCGCTGCCCCCCCACCCCCGCCCCCTCCCCCGCACTCCCTGACTCTGTCTCCTCAGACAGCAGACTGGGCTGCTCCCCAGGCCCCAGCAGGGCCCGCAGCACAGCTGCCCCCACCCCCACCCCAGGCACCCAGGCAGGCGGGCAGGCGGGCAGGGAGCGGCTGAGAAGGAAGGGGAGAGTCCTGGAGGACAGAGGAACCGGGGAGCTCCAGGGCCAGCTCCCCGCCGGCGGCCAGCCCTCCCTCCGTCCTCCCTCCGTGCTCCCGCCCGGCCAGGTCTCCCTGGCTCTCGCCCCAGAGGTGGGAATGCCATATTAGGCGCTCTGGGGCTCCGCTGGACGGGGCTTGGTCCCCAGGCTGGCAGAGCCTGAAAGGCTTTGGGCCGGAGCAGCAGAAACTTGGAGACAGCGGCGGATTCCATTCTGCACAGTCATTTTCCTCTCCTGCCCGCTGCCCCGCCGGCTCCCAAGGCCGCGTATGCAGGCGCCAGGCGCCCTGTCCCTCCGGCCGGAGCACTAGCTCCAATATCTCTGCGCTGGGGGTGGGGACAGCCGGCTCCGGGACCCGCCTCTGGGCAGCCAGGCTGACCTGCATTCAGAAGCTTCCAGAGACTGAAGCAGGTGGCCTCTCTGGAAGGGCGGCAGGGAGAAGACGTGCTAGGGTATCAGAGAGCTCGACATGGGAAGTTCAAACAAATCTAAAATCTTTGACCGCTGGAGGGAAAACCCAGCAGACACACATATGAAACGATTCCTCTGCCTTTGAAGTGAGGATGTGACCGTGCTTCATTCATTTACTCCTTGTGTTTGGATGACAAGTTCTTGTCATTTTCCGAGTGGGGGGCCCTGTGAGGTGCCACGGGAAATACGCCTGTAACGCAGGTGCCGGCTGGATTCCCTGGGTCCCTGACTCAGGCAAGGTTAGGTGGGCTCCACCTCTGTGCCCTGCTTGTGAGCGTGCAAACCTCCCTAAACAGGCGAGCAGGTTCCAGGGAGGGCCTGTCCTCCGGGTCAGCGCCTGCTCCAGGTTTCTGCTGCTGCGTTCCACACCTCGCGGCGCCGCGGAACCCCTCCTCTGTCCGTTCACCCCTTCCTCAAAAACTGCCTGGGGAGGAGGGAGGGTGGGGGTGAGGAGGGGTTCCTGCCACAGAGATGCCATCAACTGACTGCATGGGACGCAGCAGGCAGCCTGGTCTTTAAAGAGCCTCCGGGACTTCAGGTCAGCTCAGCCCCGGAGACCAGGTATCTGACTTACGCAATTAAAAAAAAAAAAAAAAGATTTAAACAAACATTTCAACAAAGAAGATACATGGATTGCAAATCAGCACAAGAAAAGATGCTCCACACCCTTAGTTCCTCAGGAAAGGCAAACCAAAATCCCAAAGTTGCACCGCTATGTGGTCACTAAACTGGCCACAGTGTTGGAAACCGGGCCGGACCCCTGACCCCTGACCCCACACGCATTGCGATGCCACATGCCGGGTCAGTTGGCTGCGGGTTTGGACCTCAGCACTCTCTCCCGGTGCCGGTGCCAGCCTTTCCTTGAGGCTGTACAGCACGTCCACCAGTGGAACTGGGCTGTGAACCCAGCAGGAGAGGAGCCTGCCCGGGAGGGAGGCGCGAGGCCCCTCCAGGACCGCGGTGGAGATAGTTCTAGGATGGAAGCTGGGTGGGAGTGTGAGAAAACGAGCCAAAGACCCGTGGTGGAAGGAGAGAGGCTAAGAAAGAGAAAGGCAACCAAAAATTTCAGGAAATAAAACTAATTGCAACTGGAGTCAGCAGCTCCTGGAACAAGAGTGGGTGCCCACCCACAGAGGAGAGTGGCGCGGGAAGACGTGAGGGGTCCGTGAGGAAGGCGTGTTTCTCCTCCTGACAAAGCCGTGAGCGGCACAAGGATTGTCACCATGGGGTGCCACTGGTGTGGCCTCCTGAAGGAGCATGCAGGGGACGCCCCCTGCTGCTGAAGCATGGGTACAGGCGGCAGGCCGGCTGGGATTCCCGGGGTGTCGCGGTCCACGTGGACAGATCCAGCTCTGCTGCAGCGTGAGGACCGGCGCTTCCGGTGGAAGGGGAAGAAGTGGCCAGCAGGTGCAAATCCTGACTCAGGCATTTTCTAGCTATGCGACCTTGGGGAAGTCATTTAACCTTTTAGATTTGTTTTCTCGCGTGTAAAACGAGGGTGAAAGTTATCTGTGTTTATTGAGCAGGTACTATGTGCAAGGCGCACTCACTCACACTCATAGTCATATTATAATGACTATGGAAACCGAGGCTCTAACATTAGGTCATTTACCAAGGCCACACTGCTGAAGGGACACAGGGCACAGGGACATGTCAGGACGAGAGGGGAGGTTGGGGTATCTTGGCCCCCAGTAGCAAGGCCAGGAGGGGCAGCTTCTGCAGGCCAGGGCTGGTCTGGGCTCCAGAAAGACCAGATGTGAAGAGGTGAAGTGAGACTGAGGCCGATGGCCTGGGCTGGGGCAGTAGGGGTGCCAGGGCCCATTGGTGTCCCCGCAGCCCTGAAGGGCAGACCCACTGAGGGTAAGTGTGCAGGTCCTGAGTGCTCCAGGATTTCAGATGAGCACAGGGAAGGGCAGGGGTTGTGGCCTGTGAAGCAAAGGCCGGTGAGGAGGCCCATGGAGTACAGCTAAAACTGCATCAGAAACACCTGCTGCTGGCCCCCAGACCAGGCGCCGCGAGTCCAAGCCCACAGGTGGAGCTAAGATCTACAAGTGCTCACCCGCCAGCTGTACTGCCGGCCAGGTGTTGACCGGCCTTCACTTCGGCTGGCCTCAGGCCCAAGGCGCTCGCCCCCTGCTGGTCCCAGAGTGCCCTGCCCGGGAACCTCCACCTCTGCCCAGCTCACCTGATCAAAGGTAACCCTGGCCTCCTTGCTCTCTTCCCGGTGGGGCTCCTTTCCAACATCCCCTGGCCCCGGCCGCCAGCCCCTGCCCCTTACCTCCGCAGGCCCCTCCCAACCCTTCCAGGGCCACACCCCCATGTTGCCTCCCCTGGCCTCTTGAAAGTCGTGGCCCCGCTACTTCCGCACTCTCCTCATCCCCTTCCTGGCCCCGTTTCCCTCCCCTCCGCCCGCCCCCCAACCCCCCATTACAGCTGATGGCTGTTTCCCCCACGGAAAGCTGAAGACTAGAGATGGGCTTTCCTTTCCATCTCTCCCAACCCACATGGACCTCCAGCCCCCAGAACTGGGCCGCACAGGCGGGATGTTAATGAAGACCTGAGGCTGAATGAACCAATGAGCAGGGGACGTGAGGGGGCTATTCAGCGGCCCATCCAATGACCAGGGCCACATGGCATGTTCCCGGAGCGCACAGCTGGGGTCAACGAGGCTCCCTGGGGGGTGTAAAGGGGGACGAGGAGGGCAGGGAGGCTACGTAGGCTTGGCAGCCTCCAAAAGGCCCAGGGAACCGGGCCCGATGGCCACGTCTGTCACAGGGAAGGGCTGGAGCAAGTGCTGAGCCGCAGCTCGCAAAGGTCTGGCAGAAGCATCGTGGCCTCCAGCGAGGCCCCAGTGAAAGCGGAGCCGCCCTGGGGCAGCGGCCAGCGTCTGGAAGCACAATGTCCATCTGTTCACTTGCTTTCTTTTTTCACAGGCTGCTGGCTCACCCCGCTGGGATGGGGTGGCACTTCAGGACACGGGGCTTGGAGCTGGTGGCAGATTTCTTGGAGCTGGTGGCAGGGAGAGCTAAATTAAGACCTTTCGATCACACCAAATAAATAGAAGCAGAGAGAGTGCTGGAGGAATTAGGCAACATGCCTTTATACATAACTTCTGAAAAGTGGAGGGAAAGAAAGTCTGAGAACAGAATGGTATTTATTCTCTCAAGTCCCAAGGTATCTGCTAAAAACAACGGCGCCTCTGTTCGCCACAAAGGCACATGTTGGGGGGAGCGAGCCTTCCCTTAGAAGTGCCGGCCACAGACGCGGGGCAGAAGTGCCACCCTGTGCTCTGAAGGCTCCTGGCAGGGACGGGCTGGCCCAGCCTCCAGCCCTGTCCTCCCCCCAGGAGGCAAGAAGAGGGGCCTCCGGCGAGGTGGCGTCCTCACAGCTGCTTCTGGCTTGGCACCCCTGCAGCTCACCTGTGCTGGGCTTACCTGCATGCTGCTGGGGCGGGGCCTCCACAGGGGCGGGAAACGTGCCTTCCAGGGTTTTCAGCAGAGCACCTGCAGCCGCACCAGGTGTGATGGGGGAAAAGGCTTCTGCTGGGAGGGGCTGAGCAGGAACTACTACGAGGCAGGTGCCCGGGGCAGTGCAGTGTCTTCCTTCCAGGGGGCAGAGAAAGAGAAACGGACCAGGACGGGGCCCAGGCCGAGGCGGGCAGAGGGCACCCGTGGCAGCGAGAGTAGGACCCTCACCCTGTTTGGTGAGCAGTGGGAAGAGGCTCCTTCAGCAGCGGTCACCTCTGCAGTCCCCCAACCACCACGTCACATGTGGAATGAGAAAGGGATAGAGGCTCCTTCAGTGCCATCCTGCGGGCCGCTTCTCTGGGGGTGGGGGAGCCGGGACAGGTAGCATCTGCCCATTTCCGTGGTGTAAAGACTCGCACCATTGCTCAGAGGCGGGAGGAGATGCAGGGAGTCCTGTTATACGCTATTTCCACAATTCAGGTGACCCCCCCGAAGCACAGACAATAAACCGTAACAGGGAGCAACTGCCTTTGCTTTTTATATTATTCAACCATAAGTTTATATTACTTGTTTTTCAGTAGTTGTGTTGCGCTGGCAAAATCCCTGAAACTTGAATGATGGGCCCTTGCTCCCGGGGCAGTGGGAGCTTCTCCAGCACCGCAGACCCCTCCCAGCCAAGGGTGACGGCCATCCGGTCCTTGCAGAGTAGAGGGTCCCACTTCCCAGAACCAGGCAACTCTGAGACAACCTGCACTGCCCCTCCACCCACCGTCACCAGGATCTTTGGCTGTTTTCTCTGGGTCTGGCAGCACCAGCGTTTGGCACCAGGCTCGCATTCCTCACTGCCCTACAGAGCAGCTTCCTGAAGAAGCGCTGCCTGGCCGAGGTCCGCGCCGGAAGGTGGAAGGTGCGGGACGAGCCTTCCAGACCTGCCCGGGGAACACAGTGACCCTATGTCTCCCGGACCCAGGTTTCTCATCGTTTCCTTTTCTCTGTTTGTTGTTTAATGAAGAGTTAAGTACGAAAAAGTGCACACACTAAGTGGACAGCCCTGTGACTTCCAAATGGTACATTCAACAGGGCTTCACTCCGCTGAAGACACAGAACATTTCCAGAGCCCCGGGGGGCGACCTTGAGCCCCCTCCCGGTCTGCAGCATCAGCTCAGAGGCAACCCCGACCCCCCCACCTCCCGCTAGCTTCCTGTCTTGACGTGCACGTAAACGGGCTTCTGTGCCGCTGGGCTGCTTTTGCCCACTTTCACGTCTGAGCACCAACTGCGCTGCGTGTGGAAGAGCCCCGCTGTACAGACCGTGCAGCCACAGCCGGCCCACTCCACTGTGGACGGGCGTTGGGCTCGTATCTGGTGGGAGGCTACCAGGAAGGAAGCCGGCACAAAGATCCCCGCACTACTGCGCACACATCTGCGAAACGCCTGCGTGGCGGCGAGGCCACGTCACAGGTGCGCTGCAGTAGCAGCTTTAGCGAAGGCTCTTCGCGAGGTTGTGCCGACTCCCACCGCCAGCCCGAGTGCAGGGGCATTCCGCTTGCTCCATGTCCTCGCACAGGGACTGACAGCCTGTCACTGGTTTAGCCACCCGGGTGGACATCTAGTGGCATCTCACCGTGGTTTTAGGTTACGTTTCCCTGATGATGGAAACTGAACAAACTTGGCTGTCAAATGCCAATTAGCCAGCTGGACACCTGTGAAGTGCCTATCCAAATCTTTTGCTCATTTCTAAATATATTACCTTTTTCTTATAGCTATGTTAACAGTTGTTTCTAGGATTCTTTGCTAGATTTCTTCTACTTCATGGCTTGACTTTGCACTCTCTGAATGGTAACTTGATTTAGTATTTAATTGTAATGATAATCAACTTGTTAGATTTTTATCCTTATGGTTTGTGCTTTTTGCATTCTAATAAACCTTTGCCTAGTCCAAGGCCAAGATTGTCTGTTTTCTGTGGAAGCTTGTTACTTTCATACTCAGGACCACGATCCATTTGCAGTTCATGTTTATGTAGGATGTGAGGTCATGGTTTTTGGGTTTTGTTTTTTGCATTTGTATATCCCAAACTATTATTCTTAGTGTAGTTAAAAACTTTTTTTTTCCAGACTATCGATGGCTGTCTCATTAGGATTTCATAGTTTACTAGCGTGACTTAATTTCTGCATTTTTGGCAAATAACATTTTCCCCCTTTACTGTCACTTTTAAAGGGGAGCTAGGCAGAGAAAGCATAACCTGGAAGCAATGATGGGGTGACGGAGAACAGTTCTCACCCCAAACTGGAGGGTGGGGCTCATGTACCTTCTCCATGAGGCGTTGAGTACAGATCTACCGAGAGCCAACCACACAGCTCCGGTCCCAACCCTCAGGGGTTGGAAAGGCTGCTTCAAACTGCTCATCCAGGTCATCTGCAAAAGGCACAGATGACATTTCCCTTGCTGTAGGGTCACAATGCCCCTCGGTCAAATTTCAGAAACTAACTGAACTGTGATTCTGCGGAATGACTGAGATTCGATTTCTCCTGGCTCTTCCCTCCACTTCATCACCTTCTGGTCTGGGCTACACTGAAGGGATCTACTTCTTAATATCACCCCACCTCACTCTTCAGGGCCACCAGAACCGTTCCCTGGGCCACTTCCAGGGCTCAATCTTGACACTTATTGTTAGCTCCCCCTTAGCAAGGGCTTGTGTGCCAGGTGCTACGCTAGACACCATGTAAGAATTTTATTATCGCTCTACCTCCCTCCCTCGCTTCTTCTTCAAAGCCCTTCTCACCCCCTCAAGTTGTGTGTGTGTGTGTTTATTGTCCGTTCAACAGGAAGACAGGTGTCACTGGGTCCCTGTCTCTCACTCACTGCGGTATCGGCATCAAAACACCCAGCAAGCACCCTTAGCCAGTGTTCCCCACACGTGTGTTCCCATTGGCTTCCAGGCCTCGCCCATCATTCTGAGCAAGGCCCTGACGGCGTTTGGCAGCGGGAGGGCGGACACCTCCCCTTAGCAGACCGAGTCGGCGTGAAGAAGATACAGAAGGGTGCTGCTGGAGACTCTTTTGGCCCTGGCTCTGACAAGCCACCCACTTCGTGGTCTTTGCTTTTCATCAGCCTCATCAGCAGGTGTCTTCTGCTGATGAGAGAGATTTCCACCTGTTACCGTCTCTTCTGCTCCCTTCAACCTGTTCCCCCAGAGGGGGTCATCTGATGGAGAAGCTACTGAGGCCAGTTTCACCACATCAGTGCCACGGTGAGTTGGTCACTTTGCCCACCTGCCTCCACTCTACAGGCTTTGAAATGACCTTAAAAATGTAGGAACATTTTGCATTGCTAGGGTACAATGCTATTTTACATTGGATTATCCATTATTTATAGCATAGATTAAGCTGTTTGGCAGGGAAAATAATCTGAACTCTTAGAAACAGACATCGCTTTAAATTATACATTATTTTGAATTACAAACTATCAGATTAAGAACATACAGCAATATTGGTTTTACCATCTTAAGTGCTCAGCAAATGTAGGAGGTCCTCAAAACGGGAAACCTCACTGATCGCCCCCCTGTAGTCCACGAATCCACAGGTGCCTCAAAAAAAAAAAGAAAGAAAGAAAGAAAGAAAATCAACAGAGGAATGTAATTAATTTCAGCATTATTGTATGTGTTCATATGAAGAACCTGTTCCTTCTGCCTAAAACAGTTAACTATCTCTTTGTGTGAGTTTCCCATTCATAAATGTAAAGGACCGATCTTGGGGACACAGAAGGACGCTCCGACCCAGACTCTGAAACGTCCTGACACCCTGGGTCAGACTCCCCAGGCTGAACACAACCCTTCCTTCCTGGTGAAGTCACTTTTAAAAATGTGAGCACAACGCAGATGTCACGAGTTTCCCGGAGAATCCTCTTCAATGTTATTTCAGAAAGAACGGACAAGCACGCCGTGGACTAATGTCATTTAAAAATACTCTTTATTTTGACACGCACAGGACAAGTGTAAGGCATGTTCACAGGCCTGAAGTCACGTACAACACACGTTCCCTCATGTCCCAGCTGTTCCGTCCCCTCTGCACTCGCTGCTGCGAGCTGGTCCCTGCGGCTCTTAACCCTTCGGTTCTCCGTCATTAGGAACATGCAGACAATACTTAGGGACCTGTGTGGAGCAGCTGCTGCAAAGCAGGGACTAAGTGGCTACGGACTAGGTCACCAGGACACCAAAAACCACAGGAACAAGGCAGAGGAGGGCGGGGAGACTGGCCCCCAAACTTGGGGCTGGCTGGGAGCGTCGGGGGGCACAAAGAACGATGGAGAACATTTATTGATCCTTCCTGTCTGAGAGGAATGGAATGTGTCCAGAATTTGTGTTTCTGTACTTACCACTGTGTATAAGCCACTAAAGAACGATTTTTGTAAGTTTCTAATGTGGTCAGAAGGCCACAGTACAAGTGCATGCGTCACTGCACACAAACGTGGAACATGGGGCGCATGGGGCAGGGTCACCTTGGGACTGCCGGTCACATGACAGCCCGTGTCTGGTGGTGGTGGGGGGCCTGGTGGCAAGCACCCCCTGCGGTGCCTGCTGGGAGCTGCTGATGCGCAAACACGGTGTCTAATCACGGAGCAGCGCGACCGCCACTCAGGGGGACAGCGAGGGAGTCGGAAAACAGGCTTGGAGCGTGGGGCTGGGGTATGCGGGCGGGGCCTTGATTTCCGGGGGACAAGTCTGGGCGGGTTGGAGGAAGCGGTTTGTCATCAAGTGTCAAAGATCAGGTTCTACCTTTACAAGACAATAGACAAATAAGCACTTTACAAATCTACTTCAAGAAACAAAACAAACAATCGAAACCACACAATGTTTCACAGGAAGGGATTTGGATCTAGGTCTGATTCTGCCAATATTTTAACACTGACTACACATGATTAAAATGTGGTTTGCTTAAGCCCATTTTTAAAATGCAGAATCTTTGAGGAAGAATGTTGGCGTATTTTCAGGAACACTGACTCTTGGGAAAATGGTAACCGGCCCTTTGACAGGTCCAGAGTCCCAGGGCGGCTGGGAGGCGCAGCGGGGCTTCCCGGGAGGAGCCCGCCGTCAGCCGGCGCCAGAAGGCGGTCACACCAGTTCCTGTAGCACCTGGCTGTCGTCGACGTGTCCGGTCAGCATGCGGAAGTCACTGTCCATGTCACAGAGATTTCCACCTACGAGCGCTGTGATGTGGGGCGAAGAGGTGCTTGCCTTTGATACCAAAGGTTGCGTCACGCCGTTCTTCCCAGTCGACCCTCGGCAAATCGCCCTGGGGGAGCCGTGGCCGCCTAAGACGGCAGGCGGTCCCCCCCAGAGGGTGCGGGCTGCTCCCCCGATGAGAGGCAGGCCGGGCAGGCGCCCTGGCCTCTCACGCTCTTCTGTAAGCACTGGAAGGAGACAAGGAAACCGTCAGCGCCTCCGGGAGCACGCGGGGCCTGAGCGCTCGTGCGGCTCCTCCAGACACGGCGACCTTCTCCTTGAAGGAGCGGGGCTGGGGCTGGGGCTGGCCGACGCTCAGGGACGCCGCAGGGACGCCGCGGCCTGCTCAGGCCGGGCGTGTGGACCAAGCCGCAGGAAAGGCTCCCGCCTCGAACCTGCCCGAGAACTCTGGGCCTCCAACCTAAACAGGACTGGGGGGGGGCCCCCCAGCCTCCCCCTCCCCCGGCCACTCGACCCCAGCTCCGCGTCACGGGCTGACTTCTAGAGGCTGGCATCTCCTGGGTCCTCGGACTCACTCACCCAGCTCACCCCATCGACCTGACCTCGGTCACCGCACACCCCCGCCAGTCGCATGCGCAGCCTGTCCACCCACTGTGGCCCCCAGGTGCTGGCCTGCTGCCGCCAAAGAGTCGGGTGAGTGTGAGGTCCGAGGGCCCGGGCACGCCCCGCACACCCAGTGAGCGCGGGCAGGCCAGCCGCCTGGACACCCCTTGTGAGTGCGCTGTGTTCATCCCCGTTCTCGGGGACTCACGTGCTGACACGGCAGAGACCTGGTCCCTTCTAGCCCCGCACTGGAGTGCAGGACAAGTGCCAGAACAGCGACCCCCGACCCCCAACCTGTCGGGGTCAGGCACAGCAGACCAGCGGGGTGAGCGTCTCTGCTCTGCAACGCCGAGCTCACCTCGCACGCCGTGCTGAGCGGACCGGCGACGTGTCTGGCTCCACCAGAGGTGGTGTCTGGTAAGAAACCAGCTGCCGAGGGCCCGGCGCCGCTGGGAAGGTCAGCACCGGCCTCGCAGGTGGCACTCACGGTGCCCAGCACGGGTGGGGGCGAGGGCAGTGCCGTGCGCACGGCCAGGGGCCTGTCCCCTCTCAGGGCACCAGTACTCGGAAACAGACCGGCACTCCGCGGGGGACTAGAGGGGAAGTGCTTTGAAAACACAGGCGGTGCCTGGGGACAAAGTCCCTTTGTTTTCAAAATGCCTCCCAGTCCGCATGCGTGACGTGAGGACCGCCACCGAGAACGCTTACCCCCTTGTGGCACTTGTGCCCGCAGCTCAGCACACGCACGTTCTTGGGTCTGATCGCCTCGCGGCACACTTCACAGCGATGCGCGCCCGGTGCCTGCGGAGACAGACAGGGCCGTGCGGTAAGTTCCGCGTCAACCCCTCTCGGCCACACGGGACCTTCCCACGGGCGGCCTTCAAGCACCTGCGCCCCGGAAGCGGCAAGTCACTCCCAGTTACGGCTAAGCAGGCTAAAGAAACAAGTTATTTTTAAATAGCATTTCCTAGGAAAAAATATAGAAGTACAAAAAGAAAAGTACACCTTTAAAATTCCAATTTCTTCTTAGAGAAGAGATGTTTTACACGGCTAATAGATTTCCTGGTAAAATATACAAATGTCTATTTTAATCACATCCCATACTTAAGTACGGAACTGAGTATCGCAAATTAATCATTCACCTAATTCTCCGACAGCTGGGGAGAGTCGCGTGGACTGCGACCCATCCACACCACGGGCCGCTGTGTGGCCGACTGAGATGTTAAGGAAGCCCGCAGCCCCTGACGTGGAAAGCTGCTCACAGCAGCCTCCGAATAAAAAAAGCTACAAAACGGCGCGCCTCCCACGACCGTGCAATTCACACTTTAAAAAGCAAAGAGAAAGGGCAGGTGGAGGTGCCTGGGAGGGAGTCTGGAAAGGTAACATGGCGAATGGCTACTTTCGCCTGAGAGAGTGAGCTCTTTCCTCTGTTTCCTGATGTCTGTGCGAATGCGGATCACTGGTGCAGATCGACACAACACAGTCTGGCGGGTCCGGGCCAGCGGACTTCCTGAGCAGGGTCGGCATGGGGCGCTGGGGCGCTGGGACAGGCCGGCTGGCGGGGGCTGCCGCACAGAGGCGGTTCCATGTGCAGACAGAGCCCCAGGGTGACGCCCAAGGACGCCGCGCCAAGGTCTCCTGCAGCTCACAGCACCCGCAGGGCATCACTTACTTGGCCCTCACTCACCGCCCTCTCCCCTCTGAGCACCCTGAAGGCAGGACATGGGCCTTGCTTATCTGTGTCCTTAGCGGCTGGCCAGGTGGCCCTGAACCAAAGCCCATAAACTGTCAGCGGGCCTGAGGTCAGGAGTGGGGCTGCGGCAGGGTCTGGGGTGTGCAGCCCCAGGCTGCTGCCAGGGTGCCCAGTCATTGGGCAGCAGCTTCATCCCAATGACAAGTGAACAGCAGATGGGGTCCCAGCTCAGTGCTTTCCAGACAGAACCAGGTCTGTGGGATTCCAAAGCCCCTGGTTCCATAGAAGAAAGTTACCCCAAAATCATTCTTCCCAACCATTCAAAACACCCCACTTGATGTGACAGTGATGGGGGTGACTGCCTGCAGACCCAGCCCCTGCAGTGCATCGGTGGGGGGCCCTTCCTGTCACACACCAGGGGCTTTTCTCTGAGGGGCCCCGAGGCACCTGGAGAAGCAGAGACAACGACCCGCTTTTCACCAACTGCTCTAAGGGGACAGTGAATTCGGGCTAGAAATGAGCAGAGTGGAGCTAAATCGTGGATTTCCTTCTTGTTCCTAAAAACACACAAAACAGCCCCTGACTACAGTCACACACACGACACTCACGGGGACGCCTTCTGTCCTTTGCCCCTGCGTTCCGGGCGGTGGTCCCGTCACAGAAGCTTCAGAGTGGGGCTCCCCCGGCTTCCCGTCCTGTCCCGGACTTGGCTGCAGAGAGAATGCAGGTGCGGAAGAACGTTCAGCTAACGAAAAGCTTGACCACCTCTGTCTTTACAAAACGGCTCTCCGCATTTTGGTGGCAAGCTGCTTTTCGTGTTTCCCAACTCCCACGTTCCACAGCCCGGCAAGGGTGAGGGGGAACACCCCACTGCACCTGCAGAACACGGACCTTTCGGCTTCTCACTTCGTCCAGAATGTGCTTGGTCACTCTCTGGACAATGTCGTCAACGCTCAGCCCTGCGAGCGAGCTCTTGCTTTTGCTTCGCACTTTTTTAACAAAACCAGCAAGCTCGGTGCTGAAAGGGAAAGTGGGGGGAAACGACCGCAGAAGATCAGTTTTCTACTGCTTAGAAGTGTTATGTGCAAAAAAAAAAAAAAAAAAAAAAAAGACACATTACGTGCCAGTATCAACCCAACAACTAAAAGAAACAAATACACACAAAAAATTAATTTGCAGACAATAGTAACTGCATATAAAATAGCAGAATTAATCTTTCCTATTAGTTATGAAAATTCCTATATTGTTTCTAAGCTCTTACCTCAGTAGAATTTCATGTTTCATACATGTATGTGTACATACGTGTGTATGTGTGTACACACACACACACACAGCCCTCCAGCACACCCTCCAGACCCATCTGGGACAGCAGACACCTGCCTTTGTGCAGCCATTCACACAGCGTCCCCAGTGGCCAGGCACCGCTGGTCCTGACTTGAAACCAGTAAAATCTCTATCTAAGAGGAACCTAGTTTGTCGACTGCCTCCCTTAAAAATCTAACCCGCGACAAGGTCCTCACAGCCCGAACGGTTCACAAGCTCCGGTGGGCGTGGATTAGCGGAGCAGAACCGTTCCGGGATGCGGAATCCTCTCTTTCCAGCTGCAGTCGGACACAGTCCCTCCACCTCCCTGGAGGCCAGCAGCACCTCTGCCCTCCCCCCAACCCGGAGAGCAAGGCCAAGGTGGCGGAGCAGCCCCGCTGACGTGCGGAGTGAGAACTCGGGCTGAGGGGCAAAAGCAGCACCGCCTGCGCGGGGATTCCCTTTGGAACCTGCCCGCCGCACACCTGGTTCTCCACCCCTACGCCCAGTCTTTTCAACCTCACTCCTCTGAAAGCCAGAGGCGCTGCCGCCTTCCCGCACCCTGCAGAAGGCGTGTGTTTTCCAGAACGATATAAAACGGGTGTGCAGTTCGCTCAGTGATTCCATAACCGGTGTTGGAGCATGTTACTGATCTCATCAGTATCTCAGGAAATGGTCATAGGTCCTGATGAGTGTTCAAAGGTCTCATTCTACATAGGCACATTAAAAAACGTATCGGAAAACGCTCACCTTTAATGCTTACAAAAAGAAAATATAGCACTTCTCTTTCTGAATAAAACTACTATGCAATCCTTTCCCCCTCAGCCGCTAACCGGCCAAAAGTACATCTGATCAGGAAACCCCAGGACGCTGAGGGTCTGTGACAGAGGCACCCCGTTCCACATTCACACCTGCTGTAACCGGGGAATGCCACCGACAGATGCTCGATGATAGTATTGAACGGCTTTTTCGGAGAGTGGCTTGGCCGGGGGGTGCGCACTGCAGGAACAGGCAGCTTCTGGTCGGCCACCTGCCTGTGCTCGGACTGAGCCACCTGGTCAGCATCCGCGCATGCTGGTGGCTGGGTGGCTTCCGGCTGACCGGAGGGCGAGGGTGGCTGCGGTGGAGCGGGAGCCTCCTCGGGCTGGTCACCAGCAGAGACCGGACTTGAGTCTTTGGGAACTGCCATTCCGTTTCCAGCTCCATGACTTGCAAAAACGGAGGGACTTGGGCCATTGCAACCTGGAGACTCCGGAGGTGACCCGAGGCTCATCTGTGAGGAGTCACCACAGCAGCGATCAGACAAACACCCACAGACAGAGACCGACAACTGTGCAGGTGCTCAGGGGCACAGGAAACTTATTTAGTTACTAGTTTCTGTTAAAAAAGAAATTACTGATCACAACATGACCTGTTCACTGGTAGACAAGGGTCGGACTCCGACTCCGAAATGACGCTCTTCGAAGTTCCTTATTTTCTCGGTCAAATTTGGAGCCCGGCCCCCTCACCTCTCCCAGCACCGACTCCCTTCCCAGCTACATCTGAAGGCTGTCGAATCAAGGGCTGCCCCAGCACTCCTAAAACTGCCCTTGCCAAGGCCACCAACAGTCCCCATCACTAACCCCAGGGACCCCTACACGTTGCTGGTCACGTTCTCGCTCTGCACGCGGCTGGCCTCCACCTCCCCTGCCTCCTCCTCTTAGCTCCCTGCGGGCCTGGCCAGGCCTTAAGTGTTGAAGCCCCATAGGATGCTGTCATCCAGGGCCTGGATCTCTGCCACATGCCCCCCCCCACCCCCTGGGGCCACTTCAGAGTCTCTCATGCCTCAGTGACAGCGCTTGCTGCCGATGACACACCCCTTTCAAAACCCGTTTTCCTGATCCCCAACTCTGCACATCCAAACTTCTTAGCGGGCAGACCCACTTGGGTTGCTGCCGGGCCGTTGCAACTTAACGCCTGCAACGCTGGACCCTGTGGAGTGTCCTCCCCCTCCAAGGCGCACACCCTGAGGCCCAGTCTCACGGGCGGCACAGCTTTCTCAACTGCACCTTCTCTAGGGCCTGTCCTCTGCCCCCCCCACTGTCCCCCCACCCCATCCGGGGCCTGGCGGTGCTGGTGACCGGTCACCTGGAAACTCCTCCAGCTCCTCCCACTTCCTCACACTGTGGTCAAACTGGTCACCGCAAGGCGCAAAGCTGATGTTGCCCCCTTACTTAAAGCCTCTATCGGCTCCCTAGTAACCGGAGGACAAGTCCAAACTGCTGACCCTGGGTGTACGTGGTCATCTTTCTCATTCTCGCCACCCCCATGTGTTCTCTTTCTTCCCAGCCTCCAAATACGCGGTTTCTTCCAGTGGGGCCCACCTGGCCCTCCAGACACCACGCCATCCAGCCCTCCTCACACCCCCACCGCCCCGCTTCCCTGGGCAATGCCTGCTCCAGGTCTCTGGCTCACTGAGATGCCCAATAGGGCAGCTTCCGTCGAGGCCCAGGCCTCTGGCGTGGGTCAGTGCCCCTGGTTTATGCTGCTGCAGCGTCCCGCACGCCTGCTGAAACCGCTGGCGTACTCCGATGGTAACTGTGGGCTTAACGCCTCGTGTCCCGAACCCTACGCGCTCCGCGGGCACAGCCCACATCCAACCTTCAGCACTGCTCAGTGCCCGGTGGGGAACAGGGAGAAACGACACAGAGGGAATGATTTCTCAGGGCACCCATCATTCAGGCTCCTGGGAGTTCCCAGGAGTTTGGATATTACAATGCTTTTCAGTATTTATAAAACCCATAAACTAGAATTGAAATTTAATAGTAGAATATTCCACTGAGACCTATCATTCCCCCACCCTCTATATCTTCTATAAGAACTTGGAAAAATGGTAAGTGATCTTTAATTTACTTCTAAATAAAACTCTATTTCTTACTCATTTCAATGGAGAGAAAACTTTTCTGTGGAGAAAATACTTTGGACTTTAAGAGAATGTTTTACTCACATATTTCATGGTGGTTAAACTTTTTAACATTTTAACATTTTTTTGCGATTAAATGCATAAGTTTCAATGCTTAATGTGCAATGTTCACATAAGAAAAAGACATTCAGGATCAGCTTTCTGACTGCTGGGAACCTGTCACCTAAGCTAAGGCGACAGACGGAATGATAGGTCATGAGGCAGGGGCAAATGAGGAGGGCATCCCCACCGGGCTTCAGGGAGGGAGGATGCAGAGAGTGAGGATGGTGTGTACCCCAGGCTAGGGAACAACTGGGCCAGGTACCAATCAGGTGCTGGGGAAGAGTTACCTTACAGACTATTTCAGAACCGGAAGAGTTCAACGTGGTGCCCCAACACCCTGAAACCTATCTCAACTTGTAAATAGAGTCCCTCTTTAATTCCTTGTTTTCTTTTTTATCCTCATCTGAAGACATGCTTATTGATTGTAGGGAGAAAAAGGAAGAAAGGGAGAAAGACAGGGAGAGAAACATCAATGTGAGAGAGAAAAACATCGACCGGTTGGTTGCCTCTCATACACATCAAGATCAAGACTGAACCTACAACCCAGGCATGTGCCCTCACCAGGAACTGAACCCACGACCTTTTGGTTTGTGAGACAATGCCCAACCAACTGAGCACAGTGGCCAGGGCCCTTTGTTAAATTCTTTTTTTTTTAACTTTTTTATTTTAATTGTTGTTCTTGTACAGTTTTCTGTCTTTTACTCCCATTCCAGCCCACCGCCCCAGCCCTCCCCACCTCCCCCCTTCTTTAAATTCTTATGAGCCGATCTCCCTTAGAAGTAATTCCTTTCAATTTAGTATTTACTGAATATTTGCTGTGTCCAAATAATATATATACTAGAATAAAAAAAAGTGAAAAAGTGACATTAGGTTAAGCCATATTTTAAAGCCCACAAAGTAAAATTAATACTTTTCTTTACTACGTTGCGTATTTTAAAATGAAACAAACAAACACAGTCCTACAATCTCTGTTATTCAGAAGATGTAGCACACACCTCAAACCAGCAGTAAAACATAACATGCCAGACCAACGAAACCCCGGCATGTCTTACGTATGGCAGTTTCGATTCCATATTTAATGAGAAAACAAACCTCAATTTCCAGATTGTGGTCTTACGCCTCTAAAGCATTGAGGAATAAACCGTATCTGCAGCATAGGTGTCTGCTACCCCTGGAGTGTTTTCTCCAATGCAGGAAAACACACACACACACACACACACACACACACACACACACACGTGTGCGCGCCCCAGCATCCAGAAAAGGGGAGTTGCACCAGCACTGTGTTCACCCCAGTCCTCTCCTCAGACCCTGATGTAGAAGGAATGTCTTCCATTTGTGTAAGAATGCCTATTATAATGCTTGAAAGGTTAACCAGTAGCACCAACAACAAAAACAGTAAGGCAAGTATTAACGCATCCCCTCCCTCCCATCCCAATCCACAACCACCGACCACACGGGACAGCGAAGAAAGAACCTGCGGCTCACCATGCGTTTTCCTCCCTTCCAAAGGAGAGGACAGACTCACCGGGTCGTAGGGAGGAAACGACAGCGGCACCACCTGCACCGGGGACAGCTGGGCGAGCCACGCACCCTCTTTCACTGCCGCGATGCGCTCATCAAACTGCAGCTGCAGGGAGGACGAAAGGTGCTCAGTGTTGCTGAAAAACTCCAAGGGAAAGCCACGGTCTATTTTTCTTACTGCACATTAGAAACAGTCAGCAATTTTCCAAGAAACAAAAGGTATTAAAATTATTATTTCTTGTAAGGCAAGCATTCAGAATAAGACCTCATTAATTAGACCGCACTGCAGTCTGACCAAACATCACTGCTGTCGTCTTTACCGATGAGGACAGAGTTCAAGGCAGTCAAGGAAATAGCATTACTTTCATGAAACATTCTTCTTAAAATCTAAACAAAAAACATACATCGCCTTTGCCAGCCCAAAAAAAGGAATTATAACCATCATATGGATTTTGACAGAGTTCCAGACTATTTTATAACTTACCGCTACACTCTCCATTTCTCTTTTTACATCACAAACGAATATTTCCCATATTTCCATGTGACGTTCCAGATTAATATACACTGCAGCCTCCCTGAAAAAGTAGAAAAACATGAAAATGCTTAATATCTACTTTAAAAATAGTTTTTAAAATTGAAAGCACTAGCCCTGGCTGGTGTGGCTCAGTGGACTGAGTGCCAGCCTGTGAACTAAAGGGTCGCTGGTTCGATTCCCAGTCAAGGCATATGCCTAGGTTGCCGGCCAGGTAAGGTCCGCAGTAGGGGGAGTGCAAGAGGCAACCACACACAGATGTTTCTTTCCCTCTCTTTCCCCCTCCCTTCCCCTCTGTCTAAAATCAATAAATAAAACCTTTAAAACAAAGATTAAAAAAATAAAAATAAATCGAAAGCACTAAAGTACAAATGAAATAAACCTTTAAACATGAAAGATACATTTCACACATTCACACACACAAAATAAACAACTATTTTTAAAGAATTCCTTATCTTAAAAACACCACTAGAGACACTTCAGGAAATTTTAATAACTGATCTAACCCCAAGCCCAAAACTGGTGTGCAGAGAGCAAATATACTCCTGAATTTTAATTTCTTTCCCCAAATTTGAATATTTGGCCATACTTCATTTTGACATCAATGTTTTGTAGGTTTGTTTTTTTTTTTTTTTGAAGATTTTATTTATTTGCTTTTAAGCGGGGAAGGGAGGGAGAAAGAGAGGGAGAGAAACATCAGTGTGTGGTTACCTCTTGTGTGCCTCCAACCCAGGCATGTGCCCTGACTGGGAATCAAACCAGTGACTCTTTGGTTCATAGGCTGGCACTCAATCCACTGAGCCACACCAGCCAGGGCAGACATCCATGTTTAATATTAAAGGCTGTCTATGAATTTTTTAAAAAGGCATCCTAGAACATTTAAAACGTGGCTAGAAAACCTAATTCCTACTCTACTGTAAAATAAAGGGTGGGGCCTGACATCTACAACAGATGGATGATCGCAGTGCCTCCCACACCTGGTCTACTGAAAGTTCCTGCCGCTGCGCGTCACCGAGGAAATCAGGAACACTATCGATCGGTGACTGTACCCGTTCTCAAGGCACACTTCAAGGAAAACCCGGAACATCCCTCTGATGCCTTTTGTCCTTTCCTGCTCTTTGGTGGAACAGGCAGAGTTAGCAAAGACTCCTAAGGACAAGCTAGTGTACCATGAGGTTTACGAAGGAAGTGGACGCTGTCAGAACGAGGTTTTCCACAGGTCCACGAGGACAGCCCTCAACACCCTGGGGGATCTGCCGCAGCTGGGCAAGTCCTGCTATCTGAATCAGCATATTAGTTCACCTTTAATCAGAAAGGTCTGCACATGTGAGAAAAAACTAAGTCTTAAAAACGAAGAAATAGCCCTGCCTGGTGTGGCTCAGTGGACTGAGCACTGGCCTGCAAACCAAAGGATTGCTGGTTTGATTCCCAGTCAGGGCACATGCCTGGGTTGCAGGCCAGGTCCCCAGTAGGGGGCACTCTAGAGGTAACCACACATTGATGTTTCTCTCCCTCTCTTTCTCCCTCCCTTCCCCTCTCTCTAAAAAAATAAATAAAATCTTTTAAGGAAACATAGAAATAATGAACTAGACATATTTTCCATGACTCACAGAAACTCTGGGTTAGCGTGGAGGGTTTGTGATCAAATCGAAAAGCAATAGGAAGGATGAATCACCTGGGATTTAAAAGTCAAAACCTGTGTGCGGAACACAGTAGTAAAAACAACAACAACAACAAGAGAGGAAAAGTCATCCCATGCGTGAAAATCCACGCAGGAAAGTGCTAAATGCTAGACTGCAGGAGACCCTCAAGGGGTCTCAGGTAAATCTTACTCTAAAAACAAAGCGAAACAAACAAAAACAGGTAAAAATCATGGAGAATTGAAAAGCGCCATCCCTGGACCTCCTCTGAAGTGTCGTTTCCACACTCTGCCCTCAGGATTATTAGATGACTGTGCTTAGGGAAGGCAATTGGGCAAAATGTTCAAAAAGCCTGGAAAAGTTTGATCTTCGTTGCGGAAATTTACTGCACGGAAATGATCGATAATGCGCATAACAATTTAGCTGCGAGGACGGTCGCTGCAGTGCAGCGTTTAACGACACGTGCCAACAAGGCCACCACCCACGCCGGTGGTGCCGGGCCCATCGGGCCCACTCGACCTTCCCACGTCGGGTTGGAGAGTGCTGATCATCCATGACAAAGGAGGACGTCCCCGTACTTTGTGGGGAAAATACAAATTTTCATTTTTTTAAAGCAGTAACGAATTTATTCCAAGATATTAACTATACCTCAATTTAGAATTATGGATAGTTTCTATCGTTTTTGCGTTAACATTCTGATTTTTCTACAACCGAACATGTATTAGTTGTATAACTATTGACAATAAAATAGCCCGGCCTATAATTTTTTTCTCAAATCACCTGTAACTCCTGCGGACTAAACGACACACTGGGAAACACGCTCACAGTGCTGCACAGTACCTGTCCAAATTCCTCAGGGTGGTCAGGTACCGATCCGCTTGGGACTCCAAGATCCATAACTTGCGCAGGTGTGTCGTCTTTGCGGTTTCAAGCGCGGACAGCTACAATTAGATTAGAATGTTTAACTATTTTAAAACTGAAAAAACAGAAACTTATTGATGTATTTTTTAAAGATTTTTATTTATTTATTTTTGGAGAGAAGGGAAGGGAGGGAGAAAGAGAGGGAAACATCTATGTGTGGTTGCCTGTTGCGTGTTCCCTACTGGGGACCTGGCCTGCAACCCGGGCATGTGCCCTGACTGGGGACTGAACCAGGGACACTTTGGTTTGCAGGCCAGCACTCAATCCACTGAGCCACACCAGTCAGGGCTGAAACTATTTTAAAGTTTCTTCCTAAATAATATACAATGACAAAATCACCAGAACTTGATTACATTGTCATTTCACTCAGGGGAACATGAATTAGAACTTTTGGATTTTAAACTAGAATAACAAAATGACAGTAAAATGATATACTCTATTTTGCGATGTATATTACACTTTTTGGCCCCTATTTTTGAGGGAAAAATAAGGATGCACCGTATACACGGCTACAATGATTACATAATCCTGTGTATATGTGCACAAAAACGTGGGTGCACATTACACATGGGTGTGCATTTCCACACGGCAAAAGACCGCCCCTTAAGCAATGCTTTTCTCAGACGTGAAACTTCCCACATGGCTTACTGCTTCAGCCCAGACTGAGGTTATCCGTGGGTACGCACGCCCCTGGTGCGCGTGACCTGCGGTCCTGTCCCCTGTCCTGTCTGCGGTGAGCAGAGGGACCGCAGAACCACCCAAGGCTGCACCCCACTGGCTCCAGGGGCCGCCGAGAAGCTGTTCTCAGCATGGGCATCCACAACTGTGCACTCCTGCCTCCGCACAAGCCAACTGGCCGTGCGTGGGGACCCTCTGCAGCAAGTGCAGGACTGCCTGTTTCAGCCCAGGTGTCCGGGACCCTGGCAGGACCCACCAGCACAACTGCCTGCCAGGTGGTGGGAAATGGGCACCAGAGAAGCTCTGGGACGCAGACGTGAGTGCGGGACCCACAGACTGCAGGTGCCTTGCTGTTCCTTTCCTTCCCGCAGAAATAGCTGCACGGTCAACATTTAACCAAACACTTATGTTTGCAGACTATACAAGCTACGCCTTTTTTTTTATTTTCCCAGGATAACCACAGACATACATACCAATAAATAACATTTACTTAATCAGACAAATGACAAACATGTGTCAGAACTAAACAATACGTAGCCAGGGGTCATTATCTTGATTTCTGTCTCACTTTCTCACGCAGGACGCTGACACTGCTAGGCACTCTTCTGCGGGGCAGAGAAAGTATGTTTGGAGTAAGTGGATGACTTTCAGGTTCCTTTTCCAGTGTCAGCAAATACGTTTTGTGCTTGGCTACTTCGTGGCGTAGCCCTTCTTCGTTAAATATAACGAAGCCATCCACTCAAAGTGGAGAGCATAAAAAGTGACTGAATTCTAACGCTAACTAAGGCAGGCAGGTTACCAAATCTGGTGCACACCGGCACAGACACCTCACACAACGTGAGCATGAGGGCAAACAATGAAAGAGCTACAGGCGAGGAAGGGCGGCTGTTCCGGGAGGCAGCGCCCTGGGTGACACGCTTTCCGGCAGTGTTGCTGCGCCCCGCACGTGACCGAACACGGAGTGGGGACCTCCTGCCACACCTGTCAGTCACCCCCCGGGCCTGGGCTCACCTCCGCAGTCACAGCTCTTCGATGAACCTTTTCAAAATACTTCTTCCCGGCCCTTACGTTCTCTTCTAGTTTCATTTTCTCGTTCAGAAATGCCTTACTGCAAAGAGGAAAGAAAAGACACTTTTTGGAAAAAGTTTCACTAGTGAGGTTACAAAGGCCACAGCCAGGTTAACTTTGAAATCATGCCACAAAAAGACCTAACGACTTCTAGAGCAGCTTCTTGCCAAATGCCGTGCTGCACGCTGCAGCCTCGGAGGTGCGGTCCGCGCTTTGCAACGGCCAAAGGAGGGCAGGAGATGGGAAGCCAGGGGCTGGGGGGCTGCGGGGAGCCAGGCTCACAGTGCTCACCGGCACGCGTGGGGGCTAACCTCCCAGATCAATAAACTTCGCAGAGCGCCCCTCAGCCTTTGAGTCAGAAACACTGTCTTGACCCATATCGTAAGGATAGGACCCAGAGGGACAAACGATCCGTACGAAGTTGTTTGTGGCAATCTGTTTATGACATAAAGCCAGAAAGAGGTGGTGGCCACAGACCGTAACGTGAATGGAAATGCGTGTACGAACAACTGGGGAGAAGCAGAGCCCAGCGGCTTGCTGCCGAACAGGCTGGCTCCCGGTCTGTGAGAACGCTGCCTCCAGTAACACAGGTCAAAAAGAAAGCTGTTTATAGGTTCATGATAAAAGTTCTTTAATGAACCTATAATCACGGAGCAACACGCTGCCATGGTGAAGCTGAGCCTGGCATTTCCCGAAACACGAAGGTTTTTAAAAACACACTTAGTTTCAAATTAATTCAAGGGAAAAGGCATAATCAACAATAAATTTAGAGTTCTTTAATACTGACAATAGGGAGTAAAAGTAGAAACATCATAACATAAAAGTATTTAAAGAATAAACCTATTTAATAGTAAAGAATGAAACAGAAAGGAAAGGAGAGAGACACACAATCATTTAAAACACAGACAAGTAACAACAGACTTAGAAATGCAGTGTGCCTGGGCCTCTGGTATTAGAAGTATAATAAGACAGAAAAAAATCAATTTAAGCTTAATTTGCCTGCGTTCGGAGGGCCGATTCAGAAGGAATTCCAGTTCCTTATCCCTTCCGTTTTTCTGAGGGTACCTATGAAAGCATAATCAGCAAATTTCAATTAATTTTCCAAGATTTAAAAAAAAAAAAACAAAAACCAACCCCAGGGTAAATTCTACCCACATCCATGCAAAAATACTTGAGATCTTTACCAGTTTTTGCATTCTGTGTCATTTCTAATCTCTTCTACATAGGCACAGAATTTGGGTTACTTTCTTTCTGGGAAGTTTTCCTTACACTTGGAGGGGAGATCACAGACACCAGCCGTTTTATTCGATCACTCGGTCACACGCTTGCCGCGCGGGTAACCCTATCTCAGTGCACTTCCAGGGGCACCTCTGGGTGGGTCGGCACGCGACAGGCAGGAGCACAGTATGACCAGTGGTTGCCATCAAAGTGCAAACAGCCTCTGCTCTTTAAAATAGAACTTAAAGCACAATACACATGCACTCCCCCCACACACATGCACCCCCCACACACGCACATACCCCACACGCACACACGCTCTCGTGTGGGCAGTCTGACCACACTTCACAACGAGGCGTGTCAACCCGGCTGTGGCACAGCGCCCTGTGCAGTCAGTCCCCCTCTCCGTCCCGCCTCCTCCACGCCTCCCAGCCGTCGCCGCCTGCTCGGCACCCCATGCCTCCACCGGGAACCAGTTTAAATGCCGTTTCCCTTCTTTTGAAAACCCCTTCCTCTACATCAGGGGGGTCACGCTCATTTTCACGGGGGGGCGGGGCGGCCCACATCAGCCTCACGGTTGCCTTCCAAGGGCCGAATGTAACTTTAGGACCGTGTATAACGTAACTGCTCCTTAACAGCTGAGCTCGGCGATGCCGCCGGGTAGAAACAAGGTGCCGGGGCTTGTGTTTGTCGCCCGTGCTCTCCTGTGCCGCTCCTTCTTGGAACCCCTGCCGCCTGCATTGCTGTCACTGGCTGTGCCACTGTACCAACCAGAGCTCTTTGCATCCCACCCACTTCTATAAGAAGTATGTATGATCTAAGATGTAGAAAAATCAGACCGTCCCTCATATCCTTTGAGCTTCTCTAGGAGATCTAAACATTTTCAAGATTTTACTTTAGAACCTAAACATGAAGCATTTATTTGGAAAGTGTAAAAAGCACAGAGAAGCTTATCTTTAAGTTGTGACAGAAAAAGGCAGAGAAATACAGGGGTGAACAAAAATAGGTTTACAGTTGTCGGTACGGAAAAACTACAACAAATCTGTAATAACAGAAGAATACACTGTTTCATGTACTCACAACTGTAAACCTACTTTTGCCTACTCAGTACATTAATAAAGTTAAAAGTTTTAAAAAAATTTATACCCCAGCAGAAATGGTTAATTTTTATGCTAGCAAAGAAAAAATATTTTCTTATCATCAACAGATTCATTTATTTTGCCTAGTTTGGTGGTATGCCCACATGGAGCACATGAAAATATACATTAAACACAACTATACTTGAATTTTCAGGTAACAAGTAAGACCAGACCTGCTCACGTATTGAGAGGTGAGGAGCCCCGGGACAGTGTCACTCCTGTGAACGTGTCCTAATGAAAGCACCGAGCACACCCAAACTCCACGACAGAGGCAGTGCCACGTGTCACTGTTCTTTTTAGGAACTGCCTAGAAATCGTCCAACTTGGGTGCTGGCAAGACTCATAACCAGAGCCGTCTCAGGACGGCGGATGGAGAGCGTGAACGCCCCGGTGCGGCGGCGTGGCCCCGGCGCCCCCCACTGTCCGTGCCCTTCCGGCCGAAGGAGGCCTGCCCCCTGCCTGAGGCTGCAGAGTGGGGTGGAAGCGAGGCTCCGACAGAGCTGGGGCCCCCAGCCTCCCCATGAGAAGTCTGGCTGCCATGCTGGAGACCAGATGGAGAGACCATGGAGATAAAAGTCGCAGGGAGAGGACATGGAGAGGGACAAGCTCTGAAGCTACATGGAGAGGAAGAGAACGGGACCCCGCAGCATCCCACCCCAGCCAGCCCCAGGTCCATGCCGCCAGATGAGCAAGAGTGGCCTAGCGGCCCGAGTGTAAGGTCATGATCAGATAAAACGGCTGTGTCGCAACTAAGCTGAGTGAATCGCTTCGCGTACCACTGTTTAAGGGAGAGGGGAGGGTCAGGAATCAACCACAGAGATCTTCAAACTAGCACGGCCCACCGGACAACTGAAGTGTCCGCAGGTATTTCCAAACCCTTCGCACCACGGGGCCAAAGTTAACGATCTAAGGATTCAGGACGGAAGCGACCATAAATAGAATAATCACACAATCTTAGTGCTGAGAAGAAGCTTAAGAGCTAGACCAGCCCCCTCACTCCACAGATAAGGAGAAAGGCCAAGAGCCATGTTCACTGTCGAGCTGGGGTTCAGGCGGAAGGAAGAACCTCCTTGTTAATTCGTCCGATTCATTCATCTGCAAACCTGGCAGGTTTGGGAGGAGCTTTAGGGGACACAGTTCCCCTACGGATCCTCTTTAAAATGCAATGAAACTTTCACTTTAGTATCCAAAACTTTCACTTTACTTGACAGAGTTTGAAGCTGAATATCGAAAACGTTACCCCGACCAAGCCACCCCCCCCCCCAGGAACAAAGGCCACGCCCTGCCGCTGTCACTCACATTTCAATGGCCTGTGAGATCCTCTGCATTGTCCTCTGCAGCAGTTTCGCCCTTTCTTGCAGCTCCTGTCTCTCCTCCAGCCATTCTTTGATTTCCTTTTCCAAGTCTTTGAGGAACCAATCTAATTCCGTCTTGGAGATCTAAAAACATTTCAGAAAGCGCGTGAGTAAACTAGCTCTGCCTGGGGAGCCCCGCTGGCTGGAGAGCCGTCCGGATGCACCAAGGCTGTGGGTGCGGCCCCCGCTCGGACAGACACAAAAATCCACCGATGCACGCGCAAATGAGTGGAACAGAAATCGATGGTTCTCCCCTCCCCCCCTGCATCTCTCCCTCTAAAATCAATTAAAATTTTTAAAATTAATTAAGAAAAAAACCCAAACAGAAAAACAAGACAAAGGTGCCCGGCAGATTGGAACTGTGGTGGCGTCCCTGCCTAACCACCGACTCCGGCCCCGCAGAGCACGCCGCAGCCAGCTGTGCCGCCCGCTGAGGCCGGGACGCCACGCCGCCCAACTTGTGGGCTTGCCCCCACCTGCCCTCGCTGAACCAGGCAGGAGGGGAGGCCAACAGGTAACCAAACCAAGAGTAGATAATGGCACGGCAGGAGGTCTGGTGCTTGGAAAGGACTTCTCAAAATCCGTGACATCTGACCTCAGTCTTCAGAGATGAGCCCACCACCCCCAGAATAGACTGAAGCAGTGGGAAGGGCCACGCAGAGGGACAGCAGTAAGTTGTCTGGACGGGAGCAGGAGGTGCTCGAGTGCGAGGTGGACACATGGAAGGCGGAGCAGGGAGAAAAGGCAGCCAAGGCACCATGAGTCCGAACCGCAGAGGACCTTGTGAGCCACGTTACGAGTGCGGGCTTCGCCCTGCAGACAGCCCGTGGAAGCCGACGGAGGCTCTTAGGCGGGGCAGTGAGACGATGAGATGCTTGTTTTGGAAAGTAACTCGGAAGGACGACACAGAGACGGATTAGGGGTCGGTAAAAGGGTACGTGAGCGTGTCTGACGGGGCCACTGGCCTCCACACGTTCCTGACTGTGACTCAGAGTAATAAATACATTTTAATAATGACCCATAGCAGGCATGGGCACACACACACAATACTAAAAAAATCGCCCTTTTCCTGAGATTTCTAAAACTTCTACTTTGTTTCACTGCATTGTTAAAAACAACTCGAGTCACCATCACTAAACTGACTCCATAGCCCATTATGCGTTGTGAGCCTTGACGTTAAAAACTCAGGATAAGAGGAAGGGAAAATCTCTCAAAATCTCACGTGCAATGACGAAGGGGGTACAGTGGGAATGACAGAAAGACATAAGGTTAACTCCAGAAGATGAGAACCGATGAGCCTGCGAGTCCGACTGCATTTCAGATGTAAAGCGGAAGGTCTACATAGGTTTCTCCCTCAGGGTGAGTAACTACACAAAACACATTAACAAAAAAGAAAAATACACAAGATGTACTAGACTAGAAGGCATGGGAAAAGGGAAAATTAACCTAGATATGGATGTTTAAATAAATCTATGAGTAAACAACAAAATACATATAAAAATTCAATAGCTCTGACCCTGAAATTATTTTGATGGAGGGAGTAGAAATTTACAAGTGTTTGACAAAGACTACAAAGCAATGGAATAAAAATACTGAATTTATATAGTCTTTCTTTTCTTTCTTTTAAGTCATCGCCCGAGGATATGTCCATTGATTTTAGAGAGGGAGGCAGGGGGAAAGAGGGGGAGAGGAAAGGAGGGGGAGAAAGAGACCAATGGACACAGAGAGAAACATCGAATGGTTACCTGCCATACGCACCCCGACCGGGGACTGAACCTGCAACCCAGGTATTGCCCTGACCTGGAACTGAACCTTTTGGTGTAAGGGACAGCGCTCCAACCAACCATGCCCCCTGCCAGGACTCAAACAGCTTTCAACATAACCACTTAGAAAGCATCTATCTACACACTACAGATACTTCAGTTCCCAGGCTATCCTAGCACAGACCAGCACACCTCAAGTCAACGGTGCCTTGTTCCCCAAAACAACTCTCCCCAATACGGGCAGTTCTCACTCTATTAATGCACTACAGCCCAGAAGTCCATTTACATGTTTACTGGTGACAACCTGGAATGTATTGTCCCATAAAAAGCCTTGTTAGAAGTATCAGCAAAATGTGCAACACTTCTCTTTCGAGGAACTCGTGGTTTCAGTGGCAAACTGATTAAAATGAGGTCTCAAGTACCATGGGGACAAATTCCAGGCCAGGAGTCTGACTGTTGAGGAAACAGTCTTAGCAGGGCTTCCGGGAGCAGAGACCTGCGGTGCCGGGAAGACAAGGAGGAAATTTAAGAACTTCCTCCGAGACACAGTTTTGAAAAGATCTGTGTCTGTCACCACCGGCCTCTGTCTTCCTGGAAGCACTCGCTGGCAGGCGCTTGAGGACTTCCGAGTCCCACTGCAGCGGGAGGGCTGATCTCAACAGCCCTGAGACGCACAGGCCCACGACAGCCCGGTGCCCCGGGTCCACTGCAGCACGGGGAAGGCTCTGCTCACACGGTCCGTGCCCCAACCTTGCTGAGCCTGCACTCACCTAGCCGCTGCAATGACTGCTGTGACCGCCACGCCTACTCCACTCGAGAGATGCTTACTCCACCTGGGTCCCTTCTACCACTGTGCCCAAGACCCACAGGCACGCCGCGCGGCTGGCAGCCACACCAACCTCGTTTCTCGCCTGCCCTGTGCTTCTATTTTCAGCCAGCGATTTCGCTTCGGATCCAACCCTTTGGCCGGGAGATAATGTGCTACCAAAGGTCATCCTGGGGCATGAGACCCGACCTGGCAGCAGCGGCCTCTCACGGCTCGCCCACAAAGGGCGCTGCTCCGTGGGCGGACTGCCCTGTGCTGCCGCGGCCGCCCTGGCACGCCGGCCAGGCCGGCTGTCACGCACTGGCTCCGACCCCGTGACCGAGAACGAGCCAGTTCCTTTCCTTCCAAACATCAGAGAAGAAGAAGAAACAGCCGCATGCAACCGCGTCCTCCACGTGGGCCAGTTTACAGACACAGCTGTAAACACTTTCCGGTGATCCTTTTCTCCTTTAGAGAAAATTTGGTTTCTATGCTTCTTTTTTTAAGACCTCAACTTTGTTCCAAAATAAACGTCTGAGGTATCTTCAATAATATACACATGTATAAAATTTAAAAAGATAAAATAAAAGAATGCTAAGTAGGTTAAGGAAGCGGAATAAAAAGAACGCTAAAATCAAACCAGAAGTGAGAGCAATGTAAGAATAAGTGGCACGAAGTGATGTCCACGCTTTAGAAATGGCATTAAAACCTTCTGGCCAAGTCGAAGAGGACGCACAGTGAGCTACGCACTGGCGTCCACAAAACAAAACCAAGCCCACTGCACGGAGCAGCCCGGGCAGCGGAAAAGGTGCTGGCTGCAAGTCCTGGGGGGCGGGGGGGCCACCGCAGAGCCTGGCACTTGGGGGAAGGTTCCCAGGGGTAACACCCTCAACTCCGTATCAGCAACAGACGAAGCAGTAAGTAAAGCCACAGCCTTCACGGAACGTGGAGGGCTGACGCCCTGGGGTGCAGGCTGACCCAGAATACAAAGTCACAGTCACTAGTTAGTTCCTCGGGAGCTCAAGTCCACTTGGTCTGACACTATCAGCAGACCTCCTTGTGTAAACACGGAGGGTCAAGGGTGACTAAGAAGAATCTTCACCTTCAGAGAGATCACAGTTTGGGGTTATCTGCATAAAAGACAATTACCACCCCATTTGTAAAAATTAACTTAAAATGGATCATACATCTAAATGGAGACACTAAAACTATAAAACTCTCAGAAGAAAGCATCGAAGTAAATCTTGGTGACCTCAGATTAGACAAGGGTTCCTTAGATAATACCAAAAGCATAAGCAACAAATGAAAAAAATAGAGAAAATGAACCACACTGAAATTGAAAACTTTTGCGCTGTAAATGATACCATTAAGAAAGGGATTAGACAACCTACAAAATAAAGATGGGAGACAGGTATCGCAAATATGGAAGATGGGAGAAAATACTTATAAATTACATGTTTGATAAGCAACTTGGATGCAGAATATATTTTTAAAAAATCTTACAATTCAAAAGATAATTCAATTAATAAAGGGGCAAAGGACTGGAATGGACATTTCTCCATAGAAAATACACAAATAAACAGTTAAGTATATGACAGGATGCTCAACACAATTAACCTTTAGGGAAATGCAAATCAAAAGCACAGTAAATCAGACACCACTTCCCACCCATCAGGATGGCTCTACTCAGGAAAAAGGGTAGCGAGTGTCCGTGAGCGTGTGGAGGGACTGGAACCCCCGCCCGTGCTGGTGGGAGTGCAAGGTGAAGCAGTGCTTTGGAAGAGTCTGGCAGCTTCTCAAACGGTGAAATATGGAGCTAGCACCTGACCCAGCAACCCCGCTCCCGGGGGGTTATACCCAGAGAAACGACAACACATGTCCACAGAAAAACTGGTGCTCAGATAGATGCTCACAGCAGCATTCTCTGTCACGGTCAGAAAGTGGAAGGAACTCAAACGTCCGTCAACTAACGAATGGATGAATAAGATGGGATGCATTGTAGCCACAATGGAATATTAATCAGCAGTTAAAGGGGATGAAGTAGTGATACATGTTACATGGACGGATGGATGAACCTTGGAAACATGCTACGTGAGACAAGGCACTCACAAAAGACCATAGACTCCATTCACACAAAATGCCCACAGTCTGCAGGGAAAGTAGTGGCTGCCCAGGGCCGGGGGCAGAGTGGTGACTGGGGAGTGCCTGGCGGTGGGTATGAGATTTGTCTTTGGGGCGATGGAAAGTCTAAACGTAAGGCTGTGCTCATGGCTGTACACTTCTGTGCATGTATTAAAAACGCTCAACTACGCACCTTAAATGGGTGAACTGTATGGTATGCGGACTGTTTCTTAGCAGAAGTGAACCAAAGGACAATTGCTGTGCGACACAGTGAGGTGCTTACGCCTACCACCGCATCAGCGAGGGCCTCTGCCCAAGCCCGAGGTTGCCAGCGGCAACTGCTTCCTCAGGAAAGCGACACCTGGGCGGACCCAGAGGGTGAGCAGGAGTGAGCGGGCTTGGGAAGGAAGAGGGCCACCAGAGGCACAAGGGTCAGTGCTGGGGGAAGGTTCAGGAGGGAGAAATCACAGGACAAATGTTCCTCAAGTCACTTGAAAGTAAAAGTTACAAGTCAGTTAGCTCATAACCTCAGTAATCTGGAGAGTCAAAAGCCAAGACAAAGATCAATAAAAACCACAAAATCCGCCCTGAGCAGTGTGGCTCACAGCTGGTCGCGTATCATCCTGCAAACCGAAAGGTCGCCAGTTCAATTCCCGGTCAGGGCACAGGCCTGGCTTGCAAATTCAGTCCTGGGTCGGGGCACATGCAAGAGGCAACAGGTGGAGGTTTCTCTCTCACACTGATGTTCTCTCCCAATCTTTCTCTCTCCCTTCCCTTCTGAATAAAATCTTAAAAGAAAAGAACCCTCAAATTTCTTTTTATGTCTATAAAAGAATTCTCCACAAGCTAATTATGAGCATAATCACAGTTATTAAAAAATGGCCATGGCTAAATCTCAACCTCTCACGTGTAGACACCACCCTAGAACTCGGGCGAGCCGCTGATGCTGGTGGGCACGCGTTTTACACGGGAAGTCTGACAACCTAACAGGCCTGTGACGTGGGGGACGAACACGGCTCTCTGAGAAAGCGGACTGACTGCATGCTCACGCACAACCACGTGACACGGGACCCGAGCCTTGGCCGAGTGAGAAAGCGCACCCCCTGCCCGAGCCCGCCAGCCAGGCCGGCTGCTCCCCCAGCCCTGCCCTGGGCCTGGTCTGCGATCCGCTCCACCTTTGTGGGCCAGCCGTACAGAGAAGCCTGACAGGCTGCACAGAGGTAGGGGCCAGCCGGACCAGCGGACCAGCGTCTGCCAGGAAGAGCCGACCTCACTCCCAAGACGCCCACCTCTCGTGGTGGGGCCCCCACATCCGCTCTGCCCAGCGTGCTGGCCGCAGGCATTCATTCCCATGCGGACGCACTGAAAGAGAACTTTCCGGAGCTAATAAGAAGCTAAAAAAAAAAATTTGTTTTGCTAAGCCCCCCACTCCCCACATAACTTGTTTAAACTTGTGTTCCATGCATCACTGAACTAGGCAGGCTTTCATTTTTGTTCGTTTTTTCCTCTCCCAATCAGGGAGGCCTCATTCATCCAGGTGACTGGACAGAGAAGTTTCTGGTTCCTTCTAACGTTCTCATCCTTCGAATCTTCCCCAGCCCTGTCCCAAGAATAAACCAACCGGTCCTAAGGAATCTTGTAACGGTTACCCTTCCAAACAGTCCCTTTTCTTCCAGGTACACCTGCATCTCAGCAAACCAGTTTCCTGACTAGGGTCCCACTAAGGTAATTTTATTCTACTTAATCATGTCACCGCAGCTATGGATCCGCACTGCTGCAACCAACCCCTCCTTTCTGAAGGGTCCTACCACCCCTTTGTCAGCTCTGTGCAGGGACCTCAGCGTGCGGAAAGAGACGCACCGCCTTTCCTCACCCCTATCCTCCGGCTCCCCCCAGCTCAGTCCGGGGTTGCCACTGGTCAGCGTTACCCCAGCTGCAGTCACGTGTCACTGATGGTCGTCGATCTTCGTCAAGGAAATTCAAAGTCGACAGACTCCAACAGGACACTCCGGGGGACTCTACAGTTCTGGTGTGAGGAAGATGACGAGGGTGACGACGACAGGAATGGGAGGGGCAGCCAACACTTACAGAGCCCCTTCCACGCACCAGGCAGTTTTAGGTACTTTACAAGGATGAATCCAACCCCACAACATGAGAGCTATCACCACCCACATTTTCCAGATAAAGAAACGAAGCACAGAGGAGTGAGGTCGGAACCGGGGTACAACCCCGGGTGGGGCCGGGCCCAGCCCGTTGGGCCGCGGGCCTCACAGCCCTGACCACTGATGCAGCGCTGCCTCTCAACGTAAACGAGAATCTGACCTGGAACTTGTTCACCAGAAAACAGTTTTGGTTAACCAAGCAAACTGAGCTGGAAGTAAATGGAAAAACCGTATTTACAGCCCTTTTCTTATATGTGACTTGCAGAAGTTCTAAAACACTGCAAAAAACAGTCACTTCAGAATGTCAGGAGTTGGGAACAAGCGGCACTGGAAAGACTTGCGTGCGGCAGCAACGCACAGCTCAGCTGACTGAGCCTCACGGCACGGAGAGGTGTGGGCAGGTTCACCTTGTTCTCGTCCACGCTTCTTTTCACTTTCTCCTCCAGCTCCCGGATCTGCGCCGCGTCCCGGAGTCTTCTCAACACGTAACTCTCACACACTTTCTTCAGCTGCTCTCGCAGAGAGCGGTGCTCCCTTTCAATCCGGGAAATATCCCCCTGAAAGTAAATTAAAAAATTATGAGTCAGAGTAGTTAAAAATGCCTGTTTCTGATCTTGCTCTGAACTGTCTCTTAAAATAAACAAAGGAGAATAAAAGGCAAGTAAGAATTTAAGGGAAGTCTCACAATGATTCAGGAAGTAAAAACCCCTGAACAAAGTTCGGCAAAGCCACCTCTTTTTTTAAAAAAAGTTCTTTGCATTGCTGGAATTTATAAGAAAACTTTCCAATCTGTTCTATAATTAGTTCTGAATATTTATCTATTTTAGAAGGGTTCACCGTTTCATCCAAAGTCTGATGTGAATGTTGTTCTCCACAATTAACATTAAGAACTATTCTTTAGGTTTAAGAAACTATGTATGTTTTGCATATTTTAGATATGAACAGAACTTATTAACTTCGGTCTTACTTTTAAGTGTCCTAAATGGACAGTTGCTGACTAAAAAACAAGTTAGAGTATTATCAATTGTTTTCAGTTATACAACTATCTCTTGGACCAATTTAAAACAAACACAGAAGCCACACTATAACGCAACACAATGGTGAACAACCAACACCATCTATGTCAGTATTTTTAAAACCCTTCCCACGGCTAAGACTGTCAGCGATCACACACCTGCGTCTGGAAGGGGCATCTGTGTGACCTGGCAGCTCCCCTCCGCGGCAGGGGACTGATCTGCCCAGATATGAGGGTCCGTGGCAGCCAGGCTGCGGAAATCGATCCCAGCGGCACAAACCTGGTCCATCTCCCCCATCTCCTGCACCTCTCCCAGCACCTTAGCACCCCCAAGTGTCAAAAGGCAGGAAACGAAGGCTTTGAAATCCTACGAACCATCAGTCAGAGACCTGCGAACTCTGGTCCGGTGACGGCACATGCCACGCCGGCGTGCTGACAGGGTCCGAGTTTCAGCCTACCCAGCCTGAACATTCAGCACGATGGCTAGAGACCATGTTTCAGTAATAAGGTGTCAATGGTCAAGCTTACTACAACCCATTAGCAAGGCTTTATGGGTTAAGATTCTATTTTTATTCTCAATTCAGCAAAAGGTTCATAAGCACAGCAACACAGTATTAATTTACATGCCCCAAATCACCAACACAGACAGGGAGAAAGGCCCATGCCATCTCCATTACTACATCTGAACTTGACCACAATGCTATAAGAAATACATTATTTTCACCTTTTAGAGATAAGAAAACCAAAGTTTAGAAGAAAACTGAGGCAATGTCTCCCAGCCCCAGACGAGAGCAGCGGCCCTGGGGTTCACCGTGAAGTCTCGCCAGCTGAGCAGCCACAGCGGCTCGGCTAACGTCATGCCCCTGAATCGAAGGGTCAGTTTAACGAAATGTTTGGGAGGTCTTCCCAACACCGATGGGAAGATGTGAGAGTCAAGGATGCAAACTCGTTAAGCAACAGAGCCCCTGCTTCAGAGGTAAGTGTGGTGTAAGGACTCGACCATTCTACTTGCAATATGTTTGTATCAGCGGAAGTGTTCACGATAGCACGGTCTGGAAGTGTGGAAAGCTGACACAGTCGAAATGTTCAGTGATAAGACAGAAGTCAAATGATCACACATTCATACAGTGAAATACCAAGTACGCGTCGAAAACGATGGTAAAAAGCTGATGCACAAAAATAAAATAAAATAAAAAAGAGATGGCAAAAATCCTGTGTTTGCTGATATGGGAAAAAAAAAGCCCAAAATATTTAAAATAACACTGAGAATTTCAAGTAAAACATACATGGTATGATCCCATTTTTTAAAAAGCATTGCTTACTTAAATGTTAAAATAAGGCCTCCTGGAAGGCTGCATATGAAAATATTAACATGGATGATAGGAATAGAGATAATTTTCAATTGCTCTTTCATAATTTTCATTATTGTTCATTAAAATAATTAAGGGACGTATATTACTTTTGTAATTAGCCAAAACCATCAGGCTCCCTGCACCAACACAGTCGTCCTCGCTATACCGCGCTGCACTTATTACTTCACTGCTGAGCACCCGTACAGAATTTCATACGTTGTTGAAATTACGTAGGTTTAAGAGCATAGAAAGTGTTTAAGAGCATATGAAGTGTTTATAAGAGTGTGGGAAAGGTTAATAAGAGAATGGGAAATGTTTATAGGAGTGTGGGAAGGGTCTATAAAGCCTCAAAATATATATAAATAATAAAATAAACACAATGCCGCTACTTCGCGGATTTCCACCTGTCGCGGGGGTCTCCAGGGCGTAACTCCCGCGATAGCTGAGGGATCGCTGTAGTACCAGCACGAAGTTCTACCTTACTTCATCCTACTTAATTTCACATCGGATCTTGTAAATCAGTGCCTATGCGTGCTAATCGAAGTGCTTCATTTTTAAATGACGCTGTAGTATTTCATTATATGGATACACTATAACTTATTTAAACAGTCTGAAACTGATGGATATTTAGACTGTATTCAGTTTTTTGCTGACACAAATACAAAGCGAATAAATACACAAATAGCCTGTTCACCGGTCTCTGCATACATGTTATGACTGCATACACATTCCAAACTGCCTTCCCTAGAAATGTACATTTAAAAACAAACAAAAAAAGATTTTATTTATTTATTTTTAGAGTGAGGGGAAGGGAGAGAGAAGAGAGGGACAGAAACGTCAATGTGTGGTTGCCTCTCATGCATCCCCCTGCTGGGGACCCAGCCGAAACCCAGGCATGTATCCTGATTGGGAATCGAACCAGTGACCTTCTGGTTCCCAGGCTGGCACTCAAACCACTAAGCCACACCAGCTAGGGCCAGAAATGTACGTTTTTACATTCTTTCAATAGTATATAAGTAACTGTTTTAAATTGCAAGTGGGGGCCCTGGCTGGCGTGGCTCACTCTCTCTTTCTCTCTCCCTTTCCTTCTCTCCAAAAAAGTAAGTATTTTTTTAAAAAATCATTTTTCTTTTATTATGCAATGCCTAGTCACATCCATTCACATTTCTGTTAGGTTATTAATCTTTTCCTTATTGTTTTAATAGAAACTTTATATGTTAAGCAAGTAAATTAGCACATTATCAGTCCTATACGGCAAATAATATTCCTAGATAGCTGAGTGTTCATGTCATGTGTATTTGTTCATATACATATATGTGTCATATGCTTATGTATATATATATATATATTATGTGTGTGTATATACATAAACACATACTTCTTGTCATGCTGTTTAGTAATCTATGAAAAACTTTCCCTTTTTCCTAGGTATTTTTATGGGTCCATTTTAAAACATTTAAATCTTTGACCCACCTGGAATTAATTTTGGCATATAGAAATGAGGTAGAGATCCAAATTAATTTTCTATATAGCAATGCATTTCTCTTAACGCCATGTATTTAATAATCTATTTTTTGTTTACCAACAGTTACCATTTTTATCATATTTTAGATTTCTGTATTCTTCTGTTCTATTGGATTCTTACTTCTTTTTTTTTTTTATTTTTAGAGAGAGGGGAAGGGAGGAAAAGAGAGTGGGAAAGAAACATCAATGTGTGGTTGCCTCTCACATGCCCCCCACAGGGGACCTGGCCTACAACCCAGGCATGTGCCCTAACCAGGAATCGAACCAGCAACCCTTTGGTTCAGAGACTGGCACTCAATGCACTGAGCCACACCAGCCAGGGCTGGATTCTCATTCTAACAGTCAATCTGTGCACTAACATAGATTCATGTTGTGTTTTGATATTTGGCTGTATGACTCCCTTCCCTATAATTTCTTTTCCATGGTCACTATTGATGGTTATCTTTGCACGTGAAATGAAGAATCAATTTGTCCAGTTTCCAATAAATCCTGGGCAGCAGCCAGCCACTAACATGGCCGCCAAGATTCTCTCCTCCCCATATCCATGCTCTCATAGAACCCCCTCCTACACCGTATTAGGGTTGGCGGGCTGGTCTGTGTGGCCAAGAGAACACAGGAGAAGTGAAAAGAACACAACTTCCTGAAGTGGACTGTTACAGCCACTGCTACTCCTGCCCTGGGTCACCCGGTCTGGGTTAAGCCAGACCCCACGAGGGCACTCAAGCAGCCCCACGTGGAGGGAGGCAGGTCCACAGGCAAGGACAGAAGCCTCCTGCCAACAGCCAGCACCGGCCTGCCAGCGACGTGAGCGAGGCCGCCTGCAGGCGGCCCCCCAGCCCCAGCGGCTCCTCGCAGACAACTGAGCCCCGATCAGCAGGCTGCAGGCCGAGGCTCAGAACAGACCGACTGGACACCAGCCCCACTGCCCCTCTCTCCCTGACTCAGAAGCCGCGAAATAACAAATACTTACTGTTTTAAACCATTAGGTTTTAAGGTAATTTCCTACACAGCTACGTGTAACTAACACATGCTGTTCATGCTGGTACTGGGATTGTCTTAAATTCAAAGCTTGGGGAGAACCAATCTCTACAATAGTTAAGTCTTCCTGTTCAACACCTTTTAATTTACTTAAGGTTTTTGTGTGTTTCTCACAGCATTTTAAAGTTTGCTTTTATAGATTTAGGTATTGTATTTTTTTTTGTTGCTACTGAAAATGGAATTCTCTCAGTACACTTTGCAACAGGTTGTGATTTGCATATGTAGAGATACTGTATCCAATCAGGAATTCCCTTACATTTTAATATTGGGTTTTCAGGTGATCGGCAGAACTTCCCAGGTAAACAACCCGAGTCTCTGTAAATAGTAATACATGTACCTCTTTCTTTTATAACCTTATTTCTTTCTCTTAGCTAATTTTGTCAGCTGCTAGCTCCAGGATAATAGTAAATATTAATGGTGATGTTTCATCTTTAAAGTGATGATGGCTTTGACTTAAAAGAGAAAGACCCTGGCAGGTTGAGACGTGTTCGTCTATTCCCATTTCATTATGAGCTTTAGTCAAGAAAGAAAGAATGAATTTTATCCAGTACTTTATTGGCAACTATGGAGTTATCAAGTAACTTTTAAGATGTATCAGTACAGCAAACTGTATCAATAGATTTTATAATTCAATCATTCTTTAAAAAGTGAAGGTCTTTATAGCACTTTCTGTATCAGTCATGTGAGTAAGCTCTTATTTGTAAGTTTGCAGAGGCTCATCATACCAGTTAAACAATAAAGCCATTATACTGTGAAATAAATACACTGGGAAAAACTCACCTTCTTCTCTGCCTGTCCTTCCCAAATTCCAACAACAAAAATAAAACAGTAATTTTTTATTATAATCTAAAACTTATTGCATAATAACATTTTACATACAATTAGATGGCTCCAAAATCATTCTAGTCATTTCTGTCTATTCCCATTTAGTGAAATTAATGAAACTAAACCTTTAAACAGTCTAATACGGATTGACTCACCCGTCTTGCCTCAAAAGGACCGTATGGATCGGTATTGACTTCTTGATGTGCTACATTCCCAGGCACCTTTGGGCAAAACAAACACTCAAATTCAATCTACCTCAATTGCTCTATTAAAATAAATCTATTAAGCATTAAGTAATATAATTTAAAGACATGCTTACAATTTTCACAAGGGTTTCACGAGGTTTTTGGGTTTTTTTGACAATTTAGATAACAGTGTATGCTTCCTACGGATATTTGTATTAGGAAAGAGCGAGCATTTACAATTAGTAAAAATGAAAATGATTTTGATTCATTACTCTGAACATATTTTTTTCAAAGCTTTCTAGAAAACAGAAAACAATGAGTAGGGAGATAATCCTACAAGGATTTAATGAACTCATGCCCTATAAAGTTAACTACAGAGGAACCTAAATTTATCCTCACTCTTGGCAGGAAGGAACTTCTATTCGCCTCCCTCCTGTCTCTCCCCCTCCCCCTAGGCTGTCCGCTGACTTCCTTACCCCTCCGCTGTCCCTGCAGGGGAGACTGGGCATAGGCAGCCCAGACCTGTCCTTCTTCCTCTTGGGAACTGCACGTGCAGAAAGCACACTGTGCCTCCTTCCCCACCCAGTGCATCTCATGGGGCAGGTGCCCCCCCAGGGAGGCTCCCTGGTCCAGGGCTGCTGCACCGGGTGCGTAAGCTGGGGCATTGTGGGCTCCTGTGAAGACCTGCCTTCTCTACTGTGCCTGTAATCATTACTAAGGTGATCTTTTGGCGCCATCTGCTGATTCTTCTACCTTATTTTTCAACTGATGCAAAGCTGGGGTAGAAAACAAAGGTTATTATTTACTAGGCTCCCAAAATTCTTTCTGACAAGATTCCCTGTCATGCTGTACAACAGGGACCATCTTTTAAAAACATTTTTTAGGTGCAAGTTCTAGTAACCATTATCTGATCAATCCCTTGAAAGAATTTCAGTAACTACAATGGCAATGAGAAGTGAGAAAAGTTAACAACTTCAGTGTTAGGACGACTCCTTCCTATGCAAGTCTCACCTGTACGGCAACCGCTCGTGCGTGCGCGATGCCTGTCGCTTCGCCGGCCCTTGCTGGGTTTGCCGCCCTGCAGGTACACCTTCCACTGCGACCGTCATCTCTGCTGGGCTCAATGCGGGCGGGACCAGTACCCCCTGTGCTGTACTGTGACTTCCCTAACATCTCCAGACGGTCGTAACGCATCTGTGCTTCAGACACGACCTGGCGACCAGGAGCACGCTCAGCATTCAAACGAGGATCCTCAAAATACACAGTGGCACTGTCGTCTGGCCTGCCACTGGCTACGAGAGTTGGCACCGATCTTTGCAGCGGGTACTCAGAAGACACGGTGGCCACAGATGTGTGAGTGCTGGTGCACTCGGGCAGCGTGGGCAGCACGTTTATGTACGCTGGTGGTGTCTGGGTAATGTCGAATCCCCTGAAGGGAAGGAATGTGCAGGACCCTGTGACCAAGTGCGCTGGAGCCCAATAGGTTGCTTTCACAGCGTCGGGAGCTGGTTTGGGAGCCTGAGAGGAGGCCTTCGGGGCAGCCGCATCCTCAGAGACTGGTTTGGGAGCCTCGGGAAGGACCTCTTCAGGCTTCTCCTCCTCGGGAGCTGATGTGTGAGCATCCTCAGACACTGGTTTCGGTTCCTCCGCTTCACAGGCTGGTTGGGGAGACTCAGCCGGTTCAGCTTCAGGCCCTACGTCCTCGGAAGCTGGCGCTGGAGCTAAATCGGACACCGGTTCGGGCATCACGTCTGGTTTAAATTCTCTGAACATCGAACTCAGAGGCAGCGTAATTCGCAGAAACTCCCCCGTCACCGATATTTCCTCTATTTTTGTCTTGCCGTTCTTCTTCTTTCTCTTTTTCTTGAGCCGTGATGCGTACTTCCTCAAGGCGATACAGTTGTCAATCACAACAAAGCGAGGACATTGCAGGAGGAAAGATTTCAAACCTCCGGCATTTTCTAGTATCTTCCGCGTTTCCTCTGGGAAGAATTCATACCTTTCACAGAACATCCTGTTACTCATATCCAAAGGACCATGTTCTTCCAAAAACTGAGAGAAATAACTTGGAAAAAATTGCATTGACATAAATTAAAATAAAGTACTTTCATATGTTCATTTAAAAAAATATATTTCCCCCCAAATTCTCCTAAAGCAAATACCATCACTTCCAGCTGATGTCAACTCCCCCCCAACAAACATTATACTCATATTAAATCACTTTACTCATATTACATCTGAGAAAGGCTAACTGCAATCAATGATACTATAAATAAAATTTTGTTTACCCCTCAGAAAATTACCCTTAATTTTTAGAAAAAAACAAAGGGGATTAAAAGTTACTTTGTAAGTTTATAATTATACAACCTATTTAAAAAGCAATAAAAAGTAAAAAAATTTATTCAAGAAAAAAATAACCAGAATATAATAAAAAGAATGTCAAATAAGAAAAGGGAATAAAATTTCAAAAAAAATCGTACTGGAATTTGCATATAGTACATCTATCACAGTTTTCCTGTTTAGGAATATGCAATGACTCAGAGGTACTGAAATCAATCATGTCTGATCAATAAAGCAATACAGTACAGGGTCAGATCCACAGACACGGGGCCAATCTTGCCTCTGCCCCCAGCTCTGGAATGGGTGTGTTCAGTCCAGTTCTGGGATATTTTCTTTTCCCATTCTTGTCTCTGGCTCAAAGAGGCTTCCTCCTCCATTTGGATTTGGTACTCAGTTTGTAACATGAGTAACTAGCAGGAAAGACACACACCACATACACTAAGAAGGCTTTTCAAGAGTAAAACTCTCCAAAGAAACTTTCTTGGAAATGGATGCTAACCAGGAAGACAAGCTACTTAAGAGGAGGTAAAATCAACACTTCTGAAGCAAAAGGAGGCTATTTTCTGCACCGAAGCTGCTGCAGATAAATGCACAGGAGGGACAGCCACAGGTGACTGGCCCGTACACAAACGGCAGGTCCTCGGGGGGAAGGACCCAATGCCAAGTCTCTGTCGGCGCTGCTGCTCTCCACACTTAACTGTCACCAAACTCTCTCCTTCAAAGTGTGTTTTCATGAGTTTTCCCCCTTAGTATAATTTCTGCACAGCAGACATTCCTTACACACATGATGTTTTGCAAGGTAACAGGTTAAATCACACTTGGGTTTTAATGAGAAATCTCTAAAAGCAGAAGGAATCAAGGAGAGTGAAGTACAACAAAATAAACCATCGTAGCCCCAAGAACCATCATCCATATTGAGGGTTTTGGCTGATCGCTATAAATAGATAATACCGACCCTGCGATCTGTCTGAAGAGACACCGTTCAGTTGGTGTTAAGTGCCATTAAGCAAGAGAAGAACAATTCATCAGGGGTGGGTACCTGTGTACCTCTTCTCTCCATGATGAATACTCAAGAGGATCGCTGACAAATAAAGCTTTTCTACCTGGATCGAAATACTTAAATCCAAAACGGGATAACTGAAGAACAGAGACTGCATGAAAGAAAATCACACTCTAAGTCAGCAACGAGCTTTTCAACAGCCAGCAGAGTAAATGACGCCACCAGGCTGGTGCCGACCACCGAGCACCTGGAAGCCGTGCTCCTGAAGGATAGTTAGGGATGTGCAACAGCGCTCACCCCACGTTTCTGGGTGAGAAAGGCAAACGACAAAGCTGGGCACACAGCGCAAGCACCGTCTGTGAGCTTTACAACATGCTGTCTACACGGACGATTGAAAGTCTGAGAGCAGGTGCAGCAGAACTCAGCTGTGCTTACAGCTGGATGATGGAACTCACAGTCTTTTTTTCCTTTAAACTTTATTTTATTATTATTATTATTAATCCTCTCCAGAGAATATGTTTATTGATTTTAGAGAGAGAGGAAGTGGGGAGAGAGGAGAAACATCAACGTGAGAAACACTTATCTGCTGTCGCCTGTACACGCCCCAACCAGGGACTGAACCTGCAACCTAGGTATGTGTCCTGACCAGGGACTGAACCTGCAACCTAGGTATGTGCCCCGACCAGGGACTGAACCTGCAACCTAGGTATGTGCTCCGACCAGGGACTGAACCTGCAACCTAGGTATGTGCTCTGACTGGGAATTGAACCTGCAACCTTTTTTTTTGGGTATATGGGATGAAGCTTCAACTAACTGAACCACCTGGCCAGGGCTAAACTTTTATTTTTTTTTTTAAATCCATAATAATTTGTATTATTACTTTTATAATCAGAAAAAATTTTAAAGGAAATAGAGCCTTCATGTTTGTTCACTGACCTAGTAGCAATGAATTTTTCACATGTCCAAAGCAGAACAAAACTGAATTCAACAAGGGTCCCAGCCCAAACAGAAACAGTATTATAACTATATTGTGAATAAAAGTTTTTTAGTTACTATTATTTGAAATGAAATCCAAAATAAAGTTCAAGTCTATCACTTTTCTGGCCTTGAAAAATAGTCTGTTTAAGGTAGACACTGGGTCCAAAATAGCACAAACAGAATTGTGGCAGACCCTTCTGCATGGCGTGGGCCCAGCTCCCACTTGGAGATGCACAGGACCCACGCCCACAGATAGGTTCTTTGGTGGGAAATCAGATTTGCAATATATCTAAGCTGTTTCGAGATTTGCTCTTTGCTAAAAACTCCCTCACCCTGCAAATGCTTACTGTAACTTCCTAAACCCATGCTGAGCCTTGCAGGGACCAGTGTGACTGGGTCAACCACTTCTGCCTATTCATTTGCTAATGTCCTTCTTCTGTGATGTAATGAGGGGCATTGGCTCCTTTGTTGTAACCGGGATAGTGAAGGAGAACCATCTTGGAATGTGAGGATGATGATTAGAATAAAGGCCTGTGATGGCGGAGACCACAGCTTTGGATCCTCTTGAGAGAAAAGCCAGGCTGTCGTCCTTATTCCTCCCCCAGACTCGGTAGTCCGTGTGTGTGTTTTAATTCATCCATAATGACGCAGACACTGCTGGCTGGTGTGCGCAACACAGAATTTCTTCATAACCCCACGGTGTTACGGAATTAGAATCCATCACCAGTGAACACCTGACCGGGGCGCTGGCCTGGCTGGCGAGCAGACGTGAGGGAGGCTGACGAGAGATGCCGGGTACGACTGAGTGAGGAGGCCCACAGGGCCGGCTCGGCTCCGCCAGGTCACACACTCCCCTCCTGTCACAGCGTGCACCCTTTCCAAAGTCCTGGACTGTAGCAGGGACAGTGTGTCTGCATTTCAGAACCAGAGCGAACACTCGGCAGGCACACTGGGCTTGACCGGAGTCAAAAAAAAAAACACACTACAAAAAAAGCAACTACACCAGCAGCAGCGATACACGTCATGTCTACACGTCTGTATGTGCACATATGTTTTCACGACCGGATGGCACCATCAGTATTTTCAGTGGTCACTGACGGACTTCCAGAGGACCAGGGCCTGCCACTGTCAACACAGGGGGAAGGGACAAGGATGGAAGAACATTTCAGAAAGTGTTCCCCCCCTAGTATTCTGGTTGTGCCCCTTGAAAAATCACTGTTTTCTACAAGCTCATATTTCACAAAGTCACTTTCATTTCTGACACACTGCAATCTGACCAATGATCAATTCTCTCTCCTGCTACTTGTAAGCTACACGGTAAGACTGTATTTTCTACTTTCTCTACCATCTTGCAGTGTTAAACCTTACTCTTGGTTGACTAATTAAATTTAGTTTCTCCTAAAGAGGTGTCAGAAGAAACTAAATGCAGACTACGACCTACTGAGATTTAATTTGCTTCAACTATCTAAATGATAAAATATTAGAACTAAAAAAAAGGGAGTCATTAAAAATAAGTCAGTTCAATCCCCTACTCTAACGTGAAACAGTCAAGAAAAAGTTAATTAATAGCAGTTATCCCAGTATTCTTCACTCCCTAACATTTTTTTCTACTCTACATTCTTTTCATACATCGAAGTTTAGTTTAATTTTTTTTTCTTTTATCCATTGGCCAGTAAAATCATTCTTAAGCTGATCATCACATGTTCATTTTAAATTTTTTTTTATCCTTACTTGAAGACATTTTTTTCATTGCTTTTTAGAGAAAGAGGAAGAGAAAGAAAGAAAAATCTATGAAACAGAGAAGCATCAACTGATGGCTTCCAGCAACTTCCAGACGGGAGCCAAACCCACACCTAGGTATGTGCTCTGACCAGGAATTGAACCCCCAACTTTCATTTACGGGACAGTGCTCCAACCAACTGAGCCACGCTGGCCAGGGCATCACGTGTTTACTCTCGAAAATTCAAGGAAAGAATTATGTTTTGAAGTGACTCTATAACTTAGCGACTTAGTCCTATTATAAGATATCAATTGTATCTCAAAATACAAATAAATCAGCCTATAATTTTTCCTCTTGAAGTTGTTTAATCCCTTCTCACTAATAATGGTCATAGATTCTTTATCTTCAGGTCTGGATGCCTCGAGCAAAGTCTAACATATCTTTAAAAATATTTTTGTAGCTGTTTTCACGTTGTCATCCAGGAGTTCCCTAGCAAAACGACTCCCTCAGCACTTCAAACCCAAAGAAAACCACCAAGAGGAACCAAGAGTGTATAACCAGACTGACCAGGAATGGGGCAACTGAGAAAAACAGAAGAAATGACCAGATGGTGGATGGCTGACAGTTTTCCAGGAGAACAGTTAGCTGTGGAAGTAGTTTTCTATTGCAGATCTCATCCCTCAGTCTTAAGGAAAGCACCATGCACTGCTTATTAACGGAACTCATCACTCCACTGTGGTATACACCCCGCTCAGACCAGTCAGCTTCCCTTTTATCAGACCAACGGCAGGAAGTCCAGTCTCCAGTGCAGCACGGAGACACAGGGCTCTGCACGCGCACCGCATCCCCGCTGAACCACGACCATCCGGCGCAAGCAGCAACAAGATCCGGGTATCCTTTCCCAGTGAAAGAGGAACGCCCCACCAAGCTACTCGCCTGGACCGAAGAGATGCCCAGCAGATGCACCCATCGCCACAAGGACAATGAGAGCGGATAATCATACCGCTCCCTGTCAAATGTAGACCTTGAAATTCACGAGGAAACAATTTCGGCTGGAAACTTTATCAGTCCTATCAGGACACAGGACAGTTTTGGAAGCAGAAAGTATCTATGGTAGCAGCTCAAACTGACGAAAATAATAATTAAGATTATAAGTTTCATCATTTAAAATTCTCAATTATATTTCTATAGTACTGAACAAAAGCTGTAAAAATACTTTTCTTCCCCAGAGTTTACAAGACTATAAATGGTTCTTGTAAGAAACATAAGGGACAGCAATTTAAAAACTCAAGGTCTTCAGATGGCAGCCTTGGTATAAAATCGTGGCTGCAGAAATGCCCTACTTACTCGTACAGAGTGGAAGACTTCTGTTTTGGGTTCATGGGCCACAGCTGCTTGTCACGGACAACGTATTCCCCCCCGTTCTGCTGCTCATAGAGGGCTTCGAATTCTTCCACATCTTGCCGAAGATGCTCAGGCACTACAAATGGGCCTGCAGGATCTATATTGCATCTGATGAAAAAAATTGTAAATAACAAGCTCTAGATGACCCAGAATAATACTGTATGTGAAGCTCTTAGACTATTGTCTGGTATATAAGGGTTACAATTTCCCCATTTAAAGAATCCATAAAAATGACTGTGTAAAACAACTGCTATTACAACTCCTTCAAGAACTGTTGGGGAAAAAAAAAAAAACCCAAACATTTTTTGTGTGTTTTTTGGTCCATAAAGAATATGATATGAAAAGTTCACTGCTACTCACCAGTTTTATTTTTTCTTACATCTGTTTGTTTCTTGAAGACTCAGCTTCAACAACCAGATGCTATTAAAAATCACTGGGAATCTAAGGCTAAACCACTACATCATACATAGCTCCCGAAACAGCTCTGTCTCTCCGACTACCGCAAATGTGCTAGCGATCATCCACGGAACATTCCCTTTGGTGCACATTTTACGGAACTTTTTCTAGGACTGTCCCCCAGTGTTTCCTGTACATAAGGAGGTTCTCAAATTTATCAAATGAATGTCATCAGCCCCGTGATTTTAATGCAGTTTATATTCTTAATGTTGACAAGACATGCTATAAATTCAACCAAGACAAGTCATATCAGGTTGTCATTATAGACGTGTATCTTTGGACAGAGAAGTTAGGGAAAGCACAAGTTTAAAGTACGTTCCAATTAACATCACTTACTAAGTTAAAACGCTTGAGTTAAGATGAAGCATAAATTAAAAACTGTACTTACTTAAGGTCTCCGCCTAAAGCGATGGTCTCGGCGTTGGATGTTACGGAACTTGTTCCGGACCCAACTAACATAGGCTGGTTTAAAAGACAGAAACATGACGATGATTTTCTACCTCAAAAGTGCCATTAAAACGGATGAATGCTCAGATAAATATGCATGCAAACTGACAGTGAGACTTTAATCTAAATTGTCTTGCCAATAGGAACACGTAATAGTTAAAAGTTTCAACAACTGTAAATAGGTTCAAATTAATATTTAGGTAGCTTTCCACCACTCCAAAAAGAATTTAAGTGGCACTCCATTTAAACTCCCTTCTTAGATAAACTGAAGACATCGAGTCAAAGGCAGAAAAGTTTTACCGGCTGCTCTCATCCGCCCCTAACATTTGTTCACTTTTCCGACCCCTGTCCCCTATCTGACAGCCATGAAGAGCCCTGTGTAAGACTTAAATTCTGAGTCTATCAATTCTGAGGTTCTGTTATAATGATTAGTATTCACCGTTTTTATTTTCAATATTTTAAAAAAGATTTTATTTATTTATCTTTAGAGAGGGGAAGAGAGGGGGAAAGAGGGAGACAAACAACGATGGGTGGTCGCCTCTCGGGTGCCCCCTACTGAGGACCTGGCCTGCAACCCTGGAATGTGCCTTATACTGAGAATCCAACCAGCGACCCTTTGGTTCATAGGCCAGCCCTCAATCCACTGAGCCACACCAGCCAGGGCTGTTTTTAATATTTTAGGTAATAGCCCTGGCTGGTGTAGCTCAGTGGATTGAGCGCAGGCCTGTGAACCAAAGGATCACAGTTCGATTCCCAGTCAGGGCACATGCCTGGGTTGCAGGCCAGTTTCCGGCAAGGGATGCACAAGAGACAACCATACATTGATATTTCTCTCCCTCTCTCTCTCCTTCCCTTCCCCTCTAAAGATAAATAAAGTGTTAAAAAAGATATTTTAGGTAAAAGCTCCAGTTGTCATTGCTAATAGGAATCATGTCTCATACAGATGGTAACACTAGGGCACAGGGAAGTCAAATAACATGCGAAAGGTCACACAAGTAATAAAAACAGCAATAAAAACAATAACAACAACTGGTAGTGAGCCAAGATATAAACTCAAAAACTGCCTTGAGCACCTACTCTATGACAACCCTACAGAGTCCTACATTGTGACAATTGTTTTTTCTCAGGAGTTTTCAGAAAATATAAAAGAAATAGAAGTTTCTTTTCAGAGTTACTTATATACAACATGAACCTTAAACCTCCTCAAAATGTAGACTGGTCAAAACATCTTTAAAGCCTAGAAAGTCATCTCAACAAAATGCTTCAAAGTATCCCGAGAACTGGTTAATCTACATATTCAGTTATTTTAGATAAAAATTAATACAGAAAATACTCCATACCTTGGAATCTTTTGGCTTCTTTTTCTTGCCTTTGTTTTTTGTCTTGGTAGTATGAACCTAAAAAATGGGAAAAAATCATTGAACTCTCAAATACATCATTATGAAGCTACCTTATATTATAAACATACTGATTTTCATAGACTGGTCATATGTTGAATTACATCATATTTTTAACAAAAAGAACACAACCGTGTGTCAGCTCCAATGTCATGATTTATAATTGAAATTATGAGAAAGTTCAATGGTGCCCAATTGCTACAACTAATATTACATTTGTTCCAATATTCTGAACTCATTTTCAGCAAGGTTTATATCACTTCAAGTAATTAATCAGACTTTTAAAGTAACTCCAGCAATATGCCAACAGCACTTTAATGACCTTCCTTGTACTAAGGCAAACTAGACCTTCCGCACCTGGCCAGACACCGGGGCACAATCATCGAATGTAGAGGAAGCATTTAGCCTCTCACGGGGCATGTTAGCTGTGCTTCCCTTCTCAGCTGGGCCATATTCGATACACTAGATTAAGACAAAATTTTAGGTGTAGATGCTTTGATCCTAAAAATCACGAAGCAAGCAATTTTCTGTTTGAAATCTGCCACAATCACTTAAGGAAGACAACTCTGGAAATACTTTAAGTTAAACTCAATTTGGAGCTACTTAAAACAAAGTCTGTTTTCCTCAAAGAGCAAAACGTTAAAATTTTCACCATACAGATGACTTTTCATTTAAAAAAAAAATCCTCGCCCAAGGATACACTTATTGATTTTAGAGAGAGAAGGAAGCAGAGAGAGAGAGAGACCGATCAGTTGCCTCCCACAGGTGACCTGACTGGGGATAGAACCCATAGCCTCCTGGTGTATGGGACGATGCTCCAACCAACCGAGCCACCTGGTCAGGAGATAACTTTTCACTTTTATGCCAGGAGATAATTCAAGATTTAGTTGTGAAACATTTCAGGCCGTTGTCTAATGCAAGCCTCAGAGTTTGCTGTCTGCTGTTCCAGCTCCAAGAGGAAGATGGGGATCAACTTTCCAGCGAAGTAGTTCCTGTTCTCCGAAGTGCTCCAGATTTGGCCCCACCCCCGAGGCAAGTAAACACCAGCCTGGGCCCCCTCTCTTCCTTTGGCTAGTGCAGATGAGGACGTAACATTTAAAGTGGTCAGATAACTTACAGGCACATCGTTACTGTCTTGTTTCCTTAGCACGGTGCAGCGGCTGTCTGTGGGAAGACAGAGACAGCTTTGTGAGGAAACGGAACGTTAACATCGCCGTATGATGCGCTAAAGCCCCGAAGAAAGCCACCGCAGATCCAGTGACACGACTCCGTTCTACGCCTTATCTGGCTTTGACACAAATCCAGTTTAGAAACCAAGAGTGAATGACTAACTGAACGGGAAAACAACTACAAAGCACGAGAAATTTCAATCCATTTCAGTGTAATCTGAGTGCCTTCCAGGTGCCAAACTCCACGCCAGGTACTGGGAATACAGAGATGCATAAAACAGCCCCTGCCATCCACACACCTGTGTTTCAGAAAAAGACAGACGGACAAACTCCTGTCACCCAGGGTGCTAACTGCCACAAAATATATAATGGGGTCAAGGCGGGGGAAATTATAATACAGTCTGCAAGGGGAGAGGCCCAAGGAGGGATCGGGAAGGGCTCTGGGGAGGAAGGGACTTGAAACGAACAGGCCACGGGGTGCAACGCGGCTGGAGGAGCTGCATGAGCAGAGACAGGAGGCAGGAAAGCACAGGGCAGGGCCCAGTAGCGTGTCTACTCAGAGGGCAGACGGGCAGAGTGATGAACCCAGACACATGATGGGCATTTAACTGCAGACAAAATGAAGCCAGTGTTTCCCAAACAGAGCAGTGACAGGATCAGACAGATGCGCCTCAAGAGTCACGAGAGGTAACACAGGAGGAGGATCTGGAGAGGGAGGGGCTCGAGGCCGGTGTGGGGGCTGCTGCCCTCGCCTGGACGCAGAAGGATCACTACAGTCCTGGCCTGGGAAGCGGAGCTGGACAGGAAAGGACAGGGACCAGATGAAGCTTACTGGACTGCCGACAACCTGGCTATGGGGCGATGGGAAAAAGGAAGTTCCCTGTTTAAAGACAAGATACACAGCAACGTTATTCAGAGAGATAAATTCAGCACAGAAGCGGGATCTAAATGGGCTCAGCCACATTGCTCTTTGGAGGCCTCTTGCCTTTCTAACACGGAAATTCCACCGGGCAAACGCAACCAGAGCTCAGGAGGGAGGCAGGCCTCACAGTAACGTTACTGAATACCCTGCTTTACAAGATCAGCGGACTCTCTAACTTTTAAGAAACACAACCACTGCTCATGGAAGGAGATAAACTTGGAAACGCCTGAGGCAAAGGTGCGAGGCAGAGCTGCGGGACTTCAAAGCCTGCCGGCCGTCAACCGGCTGGGGCTCCTGACTGTACGATTGAGAGCGAGGAACAGGCACGGCCAGATGGGCTGCGCGTTTCAGGCAGGAACACAGGAGTCAGGAAAAGCGCAGAGAGGGCGTTATTGTGTGCTTTGTAGTTGCCTCGCTGCGTGATGCAAACATGCCTTGGGATCCGGGAGCCCGGTCCCGGGGCAGCATTTTAGCGCCGGCAGCAGCGAACAGACGGCGTAAACGCAGGCTGCCGAGCAGTGCCCGGTCACGAGGCAGCAGCGTCCTGGAAAGCAGAGCTGTGTGTATCTGAGTGCACGCCTTCCTAAGAACCACAGCAGAGGTAAGCTTCAGGGGTCCTCGTGCTGCATGAGAACTCGGAAACTTCTGCGTAGGGCCAGCCCTTTGAACGTACACTTTAAAACCAGCAGCGTGGAATTTAAAAGTCTAATGCCTAACGATAAGGCAGACTTCTGATGCTAGGGGGAAGGGGAGGGGCATCATTGTAAGACGCACATGTAGTAGAAAAAATAAGAAATTCAAATTAATTTGGAATCTAAAACGTTAGAATTTTGAAGCAAAAGAGAACCACACAGATGAAGAGACGAAGAATCAAGAGCAGCTAAGAAATTAACTACCAGTTGTCCTATCCTGCCAAACTGGACTCCAAGCCCGCACCCAAACAAACAGGTGCCCCGACGGCCCCACCCTCCTGAGGCTGGAGGTCACCCTGCCCCACTGCACCTCGGCCCCCACCGCACACCAGGCTCTCTCCCCTCTTCCCCAGAGAACCCACATGCTCAGTCCTCGTCTGGGCCCGCCTCACCGCCTCTCTCACCGATCTCACTCCCACAGGGCGAGTGCGCTCCTCTCACTCCCTCCGTGGAGCAGAGGGCCCTGGAGGGCAGGGAGCAGCATAAGCATTTCCGAACTCCTTGTTAGCACCTAGCGGGGCCTTGAAGCAGCAGTAACGCCAGGCTTTTTAATAAAACGAGCTGGGGAAGAAGCTGAGCTGGAGTCCCCTTTTCCTGGCTTGCAGCGCCAGGCTCCTCCCCCTGCAGCTGATGCGCTGTCTGTGCCAGACTCTGCAAGCCTACTCTTACAGGCCAGCGTTGCCCTGACTGCGCAAATCAAACCGCCTCTTAGTAAGTCCTGTCAAATGAATTCTCGATCTTTGCCACGAAACTGTCAAAATACCTAAGTGGGAACAGCGATGTGTATGTAACGTGCCCCTCTGCACACCTCCCCACCACCTCGTTCAGCGGAGTAAAAAGGTTTTACGACATGAAGAAAAACTACTACGCTTCATTGCTAGCCTCCCCAAATAAGCTGGTTTTACCAGAACAATTTTCACTATTTCCTATAAGTATTTAAACAAATTAGGAACTCCCCAGATATTTCCCCCCACAAGACGCTGTTTAAGCCAACCTCGGCCCGCATACCCATGATATCGAAGAACTCGTCCAAAGCGGCGTGCAGCGCGGGGAACTTGTCTCTGTGCTCCTCCAGCAGCCATATCAGGAACCGGGCGTCCTCCAGCGACTCTGGCTCGCAGAAATAGTCGAGCTGCTTCCCTTCTATCGATTTCAGCTTGTGGCCGTACTTCTCATTCCAGAGGAAAGTCATGATGCTAAAATCAAGCTCCTTCAGAGACGCCCCGTAACGAGACAGGAAAGACCCTGCCGCATCTAAGCCTGTAATAAAAAGAAAGCCCAAGTCAGAAGGGAAAATCGTTGACTGTAAGAGCACATTCGCCACCAAATCTTTGAAAATGGCTCCATTACGATTTGCTTACGATGCAGTGAAAACACGTAAATACCTGAGAACGCAGTTGTTTAAGCTATTATGCACTTCAGAAGCACCATTCAACAGACATGCCAATTATATTAAGTATTATCTGTTAGCTGAATAAGGTGGGCTGAAGGCTTCTATTACTAGTTATTTTTATTAGACTTAGGAAAGGAAAGGCACTAAATTCCTTTAAAAATAATGCAGTAACTTTTCACTAATTCATAATGACTTTCATTCCAATTAGTACAGACTAGCAAGATTTTTGTCATGCTTTTTTCTACATATACTCCATAGTAACAAAACATCAATAATATGGAAAAGCTTCCCAAATGCCTTTAAACCAGGAAATGGGTAAACTCCTCCCTCAGCATCTCCAAGAACTGCTCCACATTCCCCAAAATATCATGGCTCCTAACATTCCCCCCAAAGGTCAAGGCATTTGCCATTCCTGGTTTATTCCTCCTTTCCACATCGCAAAAAGGGTGGCTGCAGCCCCACACCCTGCCACCGAAAGTACGGCGAACCCTGGCTGCTCACTAACTCAGCCACGGAGAGAGAGGCAAGGGTTAGCGCTGCCCCTCTCCCACGAGCCTCTCCTACGGCACAGTCACCTCTTACAGGGGCCGCAGGTTCTCAGCCAGCAAGCGAGGCCAACTTCTGAGCCCCAGCTACCCTGCACAGCTGTTTCTTCCAGAGGAAACAGCTGGCAGGCAGAGGTCGTGCTGCATGACAAACTGTGATGGTCAGACACCAGAATGAAGGACCACATAAAATACTCATGCAACACAAGGTCTGAGGGAATCACCTGTGAAGAAATGCCACATTCCCATCCCCCACCTAAGGCTCACATCGGAGCGCCTGCTCAGGGAAGGGGAGGCAGGACACACCCAGGACTGGAATGTTCATTTCTTCCCTCTCCACCCCTTGCCCCTCCCCCTCTCTCCCTCCCTCCCTCCCTCTCGCTACCTGCATATAAATGGACCTCTCATGTTAAACATGCATGTGATGTGACTGACTTTCTGGGAGAAGAAAGTAAAACTCCAGAAAGTGAAAATTACTGGCTTTTAATAAATGTGAGCTTTACATCAGGGCTATAGTACAGCCTGACTAATTAACTTGCTTGAATCATTTTACAGCTTTGAATAGAACCTGCAACTTTAAATAGTATATGCACACTCATGAAAATGAAACCGTTAATCTTCAGAATAAACGCGAACCATAACCAAAGCACACATCCCCGTTCTCCTGCCCTCGAGCTGCAAGTTCAAAGGCTGCTGCCTACCTCAATGGACACTGGTGGGCACTCCTGCCCGGGTCAGCTCAACCAGGGCAGCCTACTCCTCCGGTCTGTCTTACAGAGCAGGTTAAAGTAAGACGTAACTTTGTAACTCACGTGCTGGGTTGTGAACAGACGCCAAGGACAACTGTCCCTTCAGGGTAACTTTCTGGGAGCAGAAACTCACGGAACCCAGTGCCCAGCTTGCCACCCTCTTCAGTGTCTCAACCCGGAAATTTGCAACGTCTCCTCTGCCCCCCCCCCCAGAGCCCCACCAGCTCCTGTCTCTAAGAACTCTGGCAGGTGGGTGGCTCGTGGACGCCTGGCAGGCTGACTCCGGACCGCAGGCCGCTGCAAGGCCCTGCTCTGCCACTGCCCTTTCATGTGCCAGCTGCCAACTGAAGCATCCCCTGTGCAGGCCAGCTGCCATCAGGCACGCGGAAGAACAGGGAGGGCCCAGGTGAGTACCCAGTAAGTCACCTTCCCAGCCTAGACAGCCAGCCTGCTTGAGGACCTTGGGCAAAGAGCCTGCACTGGGGGGGGGGGGGGGGGGGGGTCCTTCCTCAACCAAATCAGGAAAATCAGGTCGGAGTGACAGTTTTACAACCCGGGTATTTCTCTCCTGATCGGTCCATATGGACCACTCCTACACAGATTTGCCTCAGGTGATACAATCCTAAGCAATCAGTTCCATCTACACTTCCCTCCCAATTGTTCAGTAAGGACTCAGGCTGCAGAACCACCCAGTCCCGGGGTGCCCGGGAACCTGGCTCCTGGGGGCGCCTTGCACCCCTGGCTGGGCCTCGTATTTATAGTTTACACACTTACAAATACTTTAGCACACCACAGGACTGGATTTTGTGACTGACTGAACTTCACTGTGTTTATGCCTTTAAAAAATGTATACTGTAACCTCTCTATAAAAGAATCTAAAAACGGTGAGTTGGGGAAATAGTATTTTTAACCATACCAACTGGCAGTCCTACATTTAAAAAAATCATAAATGACGACAGGAAAACTGAACAGGGCTCCGAGGCCTCACATCTGCCCTTCCTACTGGACTGCATCTGTAGAAGTAAACAGCATACCAAAGCTATTAAGTTTCTGGATCCAGGTGGCCAGTTTTGGCTCCATGTCATCAAGCTTGCTCAAAACGTGCAGAAATATCCTTGTTTTGACTCTGTTCTTTTCTTGAATCAAGTGACGGATGACATAGTCCACGGCTTCATTCAGAAAATTCCTGCTGGAGAAGCAGGTTGTGTAGTCTTCCGTGCTTAGAACCTTCCAGGAGAGCAGCTCCTTGAGCAGCTTGGACGCGTCCGGCACGCCGGCCTGGATCTTGTCGGCAGACAGCTTGATGCACTGCAGGATCCTGTCGTCCAGGAGCTCGCACTGCTGCAGCCGGGCTGCATTTTCTAAGGACGAGCAACAGCGGTCAGTCCCAGCAAGAAGTAGGGCCAACTGGCAGAGACAGACACTCAGAAAGAAATGCTCTCACGTAAACATGACTCAGATTCTTCATGGCGTTTGAAATAAACAGATCAAGAAATTTTGAATCAGGGCGATAAACACAGCGTGGGGCAAAAGCCGACAGTGGTCCATACGGAAAGTGCGGTAATTAATGAATGATAAAGACATAAGCTCCGTTGCACACACTTACAACTGCAAGCCTGCTTTGCCCCACACTGTGTTTACAATGCCTTTGAAAAATGTGAAAGTTCACGGTAAGTAAAACATATCAAAAGCACCTTTTCTCCTTCACTCTGTACCACTCATCCATCTAACATCTGAAATTTTAGTTCCTCTAAACAAGGTTACTTCCCTCAACCATCTTCACCCAGCCTCATTAACTCTTCAGAATTCATATTCAATAAACATGTTTACTCATTAAGAATGCAAAGGGGGTTTTAGGGGGTTGAAGTCATCATTTATTCAGTCATAGATTCAATTTATATTTGGTTGTTCTTATTACATTATTCATGTAATTGTTGGAACCTAACTGGAGACCTGCGAAACTCATTGGCGACAAGCTGGAAAATATCTCAGGAATTCATCTTCCCACCCGCTCATCTCCCTAACAGATGACTGTTTAGCCTCTTGAAGTGCCCAAAGTTAAAACCAACATTCACTGAAAACTTCTTCAGCAGGAAAGATCATTTTGATTGATTTGTAGAACATTAATAGAATACAAGATGAAAGATAAACACAGCAAGAAATACTTCACTTTAAAGATAACCACCGTTAGAGAAACTCAGTTCCTTGGGCTCATCTGGAGGTGAGCACCCAGACCAGCGAGCCCACGGCAGCAACTGCCATTCCCAGAGGTGCGCCCCACGCTGACCACAGAACCGGTCAGGAGTAGAACAGAGGCTGGCCAGCGATCTCTACGGCACCCTATGGCACCTCTTACGAACAGCTTCTTTGCCTGAAGTGAGCATTACTTCAGACGACCAGTGGTGAATTTGCAGTGCGCTGCTTTAGAACTTAAACCCGCAGAGCGAAGTCTGCAGGCCGCCGTCAAACGCACGAGACTCGGGCCGGATGATATTTCCGCCTTCAGTTCCGGGATGAGAAACCTCAGAGTCTGCCCCAGGCTAGTGGCAGGGCGCTGCTTTGAATCCCCAGGTACTGCTTCCAAAATCAGTGCCATCCATGCCACCCCCGGCCGCGACAGCATTAAATATTCACCGAAATCTAAATTTCAATTCAGTAACAACATAAGGCTCAGGAAGATGAATATTTGCATTCACAGTTTAAGTGACAATATACTCTTTTCATCAAGCCTCGGACCCCAGCATACCTTTCTGCTCTTCAGGTTTGGGTGGGTTACTTTCCCTTAAGTCTTCCTCCAGTCTCTCTTGTGCTAATTTTTTTGCTTCCTGTTTCTGGATCTTTCTCTTCACTTTTTTGTCTTCTTTCAGTTTTTGCTTCTCTAGGCTGATAGACATTTACAATTAATGATAATTCACCTTTGTTATAAACTCAGTTATTTTCCTTTGCCTACTGTACAAACCATTCTCTAAGCAGTAAGTTAGAAGTTTTCCTTTTTAATTAGAACTTAGCCTGCATCTTCTGTTTGATATCAAAAGCTGCTGACATGTGGTCAATTCAGTCAATCTAAAGGTACATGTTTCATGAAAACAGGAACCTCAGTGATTAAATGATGTTTAATTAAGGATGGCATGTGTAGATTGTACAGATATTATTTGCATGTTTTTAAGTTACTGCTTAGGGTAAATAGGAGTAATAAAAACTACGCTGCAGGATAATACATGTAAACACGCATTTCAAAGAAAGACCTCACAGTACAGTACTGTTTCACATCCCAACCATGGCCCGCAACACCGGAATCTGGTTGATATGGTTACAGTGAACACTCTTCCACTAACAATCCTTTCCATCCTTTCTTTTGCTTTTTCTTGGTCACCAATGAATCACTTATTAGAATGGAAAACAAGAGGCAGGACCAAAAATAAAAGCAAAGTAGACTGTAATTATTTGATGTTAACAAGAAGATACAATGAAGGGAGTAATTTTGACAGCACACCGAATATTTCAGTGTGAGAAATAAGCAACTGGTTCAAAATGTTTGCTGAAGAAAGAGAAAAAAATACGCTTTTGGGATTAAGAGTTTGAACAACTGACAGCTAAGCACACAATTTTTATGTAGCCGCCAAATCTACCCATCAAATGGCACTCACAGCAGCAAATGCCATGATTTTTCTTACAAATTCAACCGCTAAATAAAACTTCTGATTCAAGTTTTCAGTATTTAATCATTCCAGGCTAGTTCTCTTTAAGTTTTAAATAGTCATAAAAATCATTTTAAAACCACTTATTTGGACATGTGTACACAGCCAATTTAAAAAACAGCACAATCTAGAAATCTGCGCTTAAAAGAATTATATTGTAAAATACATCACTAAGCTACTGATTTAGTTAAAAATCTTACCTAGAACATTTCTGTTTCAGAATAGGTCTTGGAGGAGCCTTTTCTTTCACGACCTTGTGTTCAAACTTTAAATAAAACAAAGACATCCAAAATTTGTCTCATACTTCCAAGACATAACACGTAACAAGTATTTCAGAAGCACATCATCAATGTTCAGTTTGACAGAGAACAGTGAGGATGTTCTGACCCAGACACAAACCTAGAAAACTTCAGCAAAACAATCTGCTGAGAGAGAGGACACACACTTTAGCAAGAATTTTTTTCAATGAAAAGTAAACGGACATCAAATAAACTACAAATATCCCAACAATCAACTCCCGTCACCTCCAAGAAGACCGGTTAAAGATAATCCCTCAAGACACTCTTCCCCTCCTGAAGGACCCCCATCCCCAAATCCCCAAAAGTGTACCTGGGCTTCAGAGAACCAGATTATTAAGAGTAACAACAGTAAAACTAACATGAAAAAGTCTCATTTTCCTGTTAGGAAATAAAAGAATGTGAGACTCCTTCACTGCAAGGAAGCATTCTCACATCCTAATGGTTCCTGTATTTTCTGAAATGAAGTAACTTTCATAAAGCTGTACGATTTAAATCATGCTTTCACAGGTATAAGCATTCTGGTTATCAATTTAATGAGGTTTTCCTTTAAGAGATACTTACTTCACATTTAACTTGCCCCCGACTGCTGAAGATGATAATCTTAGAGATGATGCCTTTACAGTCAGGGGTAAGACAAATTCCTTGCAGAAAGTCCTATTTGATTAAAAAAAAAAAAAGTGTTATATATCAGAATAAACCTGTACACGTACACCATTTTAACCACCAGACAGTTAAAACACAGTCGAAAACCTCCTTCAGGGAGGCAGCGAAAGTCCCTGCTCCCGGCCACGTGACTTTCAGAGCCTCCCCTAGGAGGAGCACGGGCTAGTAGGTCGACCACGTGACTTGCTTTCATCAACACAAGGAGCACTGACACCCAAACGCCAGGTCCCAGCAAAAGCTGGAAGAAACGCTGACTGGACCCGCCATTGACCTTCACCCTCTGCCACAAGCACAGCTCCCGGGCAACCTCGATTCAGACAGGAAGAACAGGGCCGCGAACTAGAGCTGCTGCAGCCAGCCCCGGCCGGCAGCCGCAGAACCTCGGGACAAGTCACGGGCACCCGATGAACGGGAGACGTTTGGGTTGTCCGTCACTTCTGTACACCCTCCTGAGAGCTGACGTCCAGAGGGAATATTTCAGCCCACAGGTGTGGTTAAGACCACCAAGGGAGCGTGTGTAGTTAGAGAAACTCAGTTTCGATAAGACAAAGACATAGTGGAGGTGACTCAACGGCAACAGTTAACTTACGTGAAAATGTATAAAATGTGAGACTGAATCTCTATCAAACGAGTAATTCCTATTGCTAACAGACGTGGGGGGCAACCACCTTATTTTTCCCCCCAATATTGACAGGGGTTTACATGAGGCTATGCAATATAGAAAAAGGTTTTCTTTTTTCTTCTTTTTTAAGTCCCTAGCTTATAAAAATCACAAACAAATTCTATGAATACAAGTAAGATTTTAAAACTGTGTCTTCTCAGAAACTATGCCTAGCTAATGATAATTAACATCATTACTCTGCTAATTAAAGAGAAACCACAATAAGAAGTGGAAGTATAAAATTTAAGTTGATTCTTTAGTAAAAATTATCTCATCAAATTTTGGTAGAAAATAAAAAATTTGAGACCCCAATTCTACATCGTAACTTTCAAGTACTTACATGAAAGATCCCTCAAGGGCTAAAACTGTCAGTGCATAATTTAAGACCTATATTTTAAAATTAGACATCAAAATTTTGATTTTTTTGATCATAACATTACCAATGTAAAAGTTGGTTAAGCAATTTGATTGAAGATCTTTATGGCTATTGCCTTTATAGTTGTACTAAATAAAAATAAAAGTTGATTTTCCACTTTATCATTAAAGTTTTAATTTAAAACTTTCTGATTATATCTACTATGTACGGGAGGGAACTTATACTCAGTTCAGACATTCTCCTAAGATTCTCGGAGGGGGTGGAATATTAACATACAATAAGCACAACAGAAAACCCAGATAATCTTATTGGCCTTACCTTGTCAATTTTATCATTATAGGTGGTTGTTTTTAACTTCTTCCAACAGTTGATGTGAAATTCTATCTTGCAGTACTGGCAACAGCTGATTCTTATAAAACCCTGGGGATTTTTAAATTCACATTTAATTAACTCTGACATGCGCGCGCGCGCACACACACACACACACTCTCTGATTCACTCACATGCATATTGAGATAAAGAGCGACTATTTACATTCATCTGGAAGACATAAAACTACGCATCACATTTCCTTGTGGGGAGTTTCCTTGTGGGGAGGACAGCACTTCGATACCCCAGAACACCTGGTGTCAGAGATACAGAGCTTGACTGACAGACTCACTTTAAGTTTATAGCTGCATCATCCTCTACAATGTATAAAATATTTTATAAACACTATTTCATCCGCTTGAACCAGGGACAGTGCCAAAATAGGCAGCTATTATCTTCTTGTTTTGGTTAAAGATTTTATTTATTTATTTTCAGAGAGGGGGAGGGAAACATCTGATTGGTTGCCTCTCCCTTGCCTCCAACTGGGAACTTGGCCTGCAGCCCAGGCATGTGCCCTGACTGGGAATCGAACCAGCAACCCTTCGGTTCACAAGCTGGCGCTCAGTCCACTGAGCCACAGCAGCCAGGGTGGGCAGCTATTATTTTCATGAATAAACTAAGGCCCAGTAACTTATCCACACAATTTAGTGCCAGACTTGGACTCAAACTTGGTTTCTGAGAGATCACAATGGCCTTTAGATTCTTAGAGTCAAATTTTACCAGAAATTAGAATTTCGGCAAACCGGAGGTAACCACCTCATTTTATTCCCAGTGCTCCTGGGAGCAGGCAGTTTACGACACAGTTAGCCAGCCTGCCTTCTCGGGTCACACCACGCCCTCAGAGCGTATTTCAGCGGCTCTGGGTTTCCACGTGAGATGATGCAGACCTACAGATGGCCAGGGAGAGGGGTGGACGACAGGACCTGAGACTGCTGGCAGGCCAGAGAACGTGGGTGCCTCCAATGACAGATTTGCTCCAAATTCATCTGAAGGCACAACTGTGCCTCGTTAACTTCCTACTGTACGCTCGTTATCTACCTTGAAGTCTGGGTCTGTGATGTATATCTGGATCTTGGAAGCCCCACAGCAGTTCTGGTAGGAACAAACGGCGTCTGGCACTGGAGGGAACCTGCATTCCTCGATGAATTTCTCTAACAGCGACTAGAACACAAATAAACACAGAAACCCTGCTACAACACTAATGCATCAATCAAAATGCATGAGAGTTCAATAACCACTTGCCATGAAAATATTTTCTGCATTGGAATGACAATGTTTTTTAGCCAGGAAAAAACTACATACCACTGCTAACTTTTTCTTGTGGAAGGAGGCTGATACAGACATGTCAAGAGAGAATAATGAGGGGGGTGGGCAAGGACTAAAAAGTTTTTTTTTTTTCCTTCATAATTTCAAAGTCAGAATCAAAATCTCATCCTGCTATAACCATCAAACCTCATTTTACAATACATAGCTCTCAGAAATCGCCTTACAGCCTGCACAGGGAGGCAAACAGGCAGAATAACCCGTGGGCACCTCGCCCAGGGTCCGACCGCTCTCAGTCGCCTGCCTCCCCGACCCCTGCCACCCGAGCTGTGCCCTGAAGAACTATCCCACGGCTCCAGGTGCCTCTACGAGACTCACGCCGCGCGCCCGGAGCTGGATCCTGTCATAAACAGTCCCGGCCTCCCTCCCAGCCTAGTGTAGAGAGAGGAAGACCCGGCGACCCTTGTGCTGCGTGTTTCATGTCTGTCAACGCCAGCTTCAGGAGAGGTGTCAGCCCCACACCGTGCGGTGCAGCGTTCACAGGGCTGACGGCCATCGCCACGCTCAAGTTTACGACGTGTTTATCACTGAACAAGAGTTCCCAGACCCACTGGCGGCCCTTGGCAATGTCCCCCAGCCCCTAGCTCCTCACGACTACTGATCAACTTTCTATCTCTAAGCGGGTGTGCCTATCCTGGAAGTTTCATATAAACGGAATCAGAGAATATGTGGCTTTTCCTCTCTGGCTTCCTTCACTTAGTGTAACGTTAGTGCAACGTTTTCAAGGTCCGTTCATGTTGCAGCACGGATCAGTACCGCATTCCTTTCTGTGGCTGAATAATATTCAACTGGATAAATAGACTCCATTTTATCATTCATCACTTGATGGACAGTTTAAAAAAAGGTTTTATTTATTTATTTTTAGAGAGACAGGAAAGGAGAATGAAAAAGAGGGAGAGGAACGTCTATCAGTTGCCTCTGGCATGCCCCCGGCTGGGGACTTGGCCAGCAAACCAGGCGTGTGCCCTGACCAGGAATCAAACTGGCGACCTTTCATCGTGCAGGTGGTCGCCCGAGTCACTGAGCCACACCAGCCAGGGCTATTCATATAACTTCTTGAAAGACCCCATCCTGTGGCTACTTTTTATTTGGATTAGTTGTCTTTTTATTATCGAGCTGTAAGAGCTGACCTCTGTGCTTTCAAAAGCTTTGGTCAAAGTCAAGGACCTACATGCAAGATTGCTCTATCCAGCAAAGCTGTCATTTAGAATGGAAGGGAAGATAAAGCGCTCCTCAGATAAGGTCAAGTTCAAGGAGTTCATCATCACCAAGCCCTTATTATATGAAATGTTAAAGGGACTTATCTAAGAAAAAGATAAAAAATAGGACAGTAAAAAGATAGCAAACTCACAGATATTAACAACCACACCTAAAACAAAAGCAAACTAAGCAAACAGCTAGAACAGGAGCAGGAACACAGAAATGGAGATCACGTGGAGGGTTAGCAATAGGGGAGTGGGAGGAGAGAGGGAGAAATGGTACAGAGAATAAGTAGCATAGACGGTAGGTAGAAAATAGACAGGTAGAGGGCAAGAATAGTGCGGGAAATGTAGAAGCTAAAGAACTTAGGACACATGGACATGAACTGAAGGGGGGAATGTGGGTGGGAGGGGGTGTGCAGGGTGGTGGGGAGTGATGGGGGAGAAATGGGACAACTGTAATAGCATAATCAATAAAATATCATTAAAAAAAAAAGCTCGGGTCAAAAGCAGTTCTGAGTCCATGCCAGGGTTCACAACTGAAGGTCTATCCTAGCCAACTCACACACAATTTAGTCTCTCGATAACCAGCAAAGCATCTTAAGCTTCTGGATACAAGACTAGTACTTTCTGAGTCTTCAAGTACCATCTCAATACGTATAGCAAATACGATGCAACAACGATGCCGTACCTTCCTCTAAGGACAGCACACCTTTCTGCTTAATCACGCACACGGACGCCAGAATGCCTAGACTCGAGCGCCAGCTCCACCGCTTCCTGCCTGCTCAGCCTCGGGCTTGTTCACCCTCTCTAAACACACCTGCCTCCTCTGTAAGGTGGGAACAACCCTAGTACTCACCTGGTGGGACTGCTGTCAGGATTAAAGGCAACAGAACATGGCAGGTGTGTGACCAGGGCACAGGAACCGCTTAGTGACTGTCAGCGAGTCTGACTAGTCTTAAAGGGGAAATGCCAGTGGGGGCGCTGAGGCCAGAGCGCTCTGACCTCTGTCGTCTAACACCAGGGTCAGCGAGGGCAGACGGGTTCAACAGTCAGTGAGAAGCTTTCCGCAGAAATAAGCGGTTACCTTTATTTTCCCTGGCTGGGTCTCTTCAATGACCACGTTGCTTGTGGGCCAAGTCAACACTCCAGGAAGTCTGTAAATCAAGGCTTTTGCCTGTTCAAAGTGATTAAGAGCTTCGCCAAACCTAGTCATAATGATGAAGAAGAAAGGTATTAAAAGATGTTACACGAGTTTTCATTTCCCACGACAAAAGTCAGGGATTTCAAGCTAACTAGTAAGAGTACATCTGATAAGTCACTGCACAAAATAGTCAATGTAACCTGTATTTTCTTTAGTGTTGTCGGCTTATTAAATTAAACACAAATCTGCCTGGAGACTGGCTTTTTTATGGAAGGCACACTAGTCCTCTGAAGTTGCAACTTGTTTAAAGTCTCCAACAACTAAAACAAAAAAATTAAACAATCTGGTTGTTCCACTTTTATGTCCTATCTAGTAAACAAACTACAGTCGATTCTTACAGAGAAATGGCAACCCTCCTCCACTTCCACTCATTTAACCACACGCAGGGAAATTCTTTTTTTGTTTTAAATTTGACTCTATTAGGACATCTGAAGTAAAAATCACCTGCTGAAATTTTTTTTTAATTTTATTTTAATTGTTGTTCTTGTACAGTTTTCTGTCTTTTACTCCCAATCCAGCCCACCACCCCAAGAAAATTTTTTTAAAGAGAGTGCATTCTGGACATCTTTCTTCAACCGTAAAGCGGTGAATTACTTTAACAGAACAAATGTGTATGTGAATTTTTAACTATAAATATGAAGTGCTTTAATCTAATTTGACTTATGGTTTTAAAAGCCTGTCAATGGATTCTCATAGTCCATTCAACAAAAGAAACTAACATATTGTACTGTAAGGTTAACCAAGTCTTTATTCTTCTCTTCGGACTGGAGAAGAAATAGAATTCTTCCTTCTTTCTCCAATCTTAAAATGATTCCCCATTTAAAACCTTCAGCTTGCCTGTGGTGCTACCTCGCCACCCGCCACCTGGATGGTTACGAAGAGCAGGACTGAGAATGAGAACCTGCACATCACAACGGCCAAAAAAAGCACATTAGACACTGAGTCCCATGTATGGCTCTGAAATTAAAGTTTAAATTCCTTTGACATGCGTAATTTTTTGTTTACCACAACCCCAGTGATTTTACACTTTTATGTTATTTTTCTAGACCTTAAGAATACCTGCATGTGACCACGGTGTTACACAGGTACACCCTAGACTGTTCACACTGAACTTGGAAATTAACTCCATTTGCTGTTGCTGCACAGATCACTAAGCCCTCACTTCTCCTGTCTCTACCTGATTCTGAACATAGTTTAGCCTGTCGAGACAGTAACTTCAGGAAATACAACTTTCCTTAATCTTTAAAAACCTCTAAAGTAGGTTCTAGGCACACCCTAAGATTGGATTCCCAAGAATACCAATGGCTTGATAAAACTTCCCCGAAAAAGTTAGATGACGATAACTGAAGATAGCTAAAAGCTATACATGATATTCAACCACTCAACACTTCTTTACAAAGTCATCTAACACACCTACATCATGCTGGGCACAAGCAGCCGAATTAGGGAGGTATTTTTTAAAGCTCAAGGAGCAATCCTGTCCCCTGAGGTTCATACAGCAATTTGGGGAGGTAAGACATGGAACCTGGGCAACAGCTACACACTAAACCTTGAGTAAGGATTCCAACTGGAATATAAATTCAGAGAAGAGATTCCTATGCCTAACTCATGATGTCTTTGAACATATATGTACCTCGTATTACGACAATCTTCATACAAGCTTTTTGAGCAAATAGGTATTTAACCAAGAATTAAACAATCAGACTTGTAAAGCATTAATTTACATCAATTCAGTCACCAATTAAAATGACACACACCAAAAGATAAAATATAGAGCCCTTTGTGTCAAATTAGTCTCTTACTGAATTTTTTTAAAGGATTCATTTATTCATTTATTTTTAGAGAGAGGGGAAGGGAGGGAGAAAGAGAGGGAGAGAAACGTCAATGTGTGGTTGCCCCTCACATGCCCCCTACTGAGGACCTGGCCCAAAACCCAGGCATGCACCCATACTGGGAATTGAACCAGCGAACCTTTGCTTCACAGGCTGGCGTTTGCAGGCTGGCACTCAATGCACTGAGCTACAATGGCCAGGGCTGAATTTCTTATTGGATTCAAAATAGGAAGCATTAGGAAGTGATATGACTCCCCTTACTTTAATATTATTAAATGCCAGTCCTCAAAGTAAACGAAATTACAATAGCGTACCACAGATATCAAGATAATTCCAGAAAAGGGCTCATCCCACATTAGACTTTGAATAAATTACCAGCCTGGAGCATAAACTAGAATGGCTTCTACGAACCTGTTTTTTTTCAGGTATACTTTTCCAATTCCACAGTAGGCCAAACAATCAAGGCCCTCGTTGGGGTAGAATTCAATCATCCTCTTAAATTGGCCCTCAGCTTCAGATAATTCCTTCAACGGCAATAAGAACACAATGATCACTGACACGAGAAAAAGAAATGCTGCAACTGTTTCATCTGAAGGCTGATTTTTTTGTGTGCAACATTGAAAACGATCTGCTCAAAAATTGTGGCAAAACTATGCCATCTGCGTTTCGTTTTCTTAGCAATTGTACAAACATTGACCATACGAATGCTCACACCCAAAGCAATCCCACCCCAGAACGAGAAGCTGCCGCTGCACACATCAAACCACCCAGCAAAAGAGCGTGTACTAACACGCCGCGAGGGCCCAGGAGCTGGTGGCCAGCACCCAGCGCGACGTCAGGGTGAAAGGACTGAGTTGGACGCCAAGGCCCCCGTCATGTCCATCCTGGCGCCGCTGCCTCACGGGCGCGAGCATTCCACAATGTCTTCGTGTTTTGTGGCGTAAGACAGACAAACGCTCCACCTTAAAAATACCTCTTTAGTAATAGCTTCGCAGCGCTTAGAGTATATTCTTTAGAATATCGTCAACTGCGGAAACTTCTGTGCTTTCCATGAATTTTGTTTTGAAAATCTCCCGAGGCACTTGGCTCTAGACAACACGCTACAACCCCATCATGGGGGGAAAAGGAAACGTCACTACCAAACGGAGCCGGCCAGCAGCTCTGCGGCCAGCTCCAAGGGAGGCATTCCAAAAACGTTTCCAGCAAGGGCTGTACTGGAGCGAGTGTGCTGCTTCCTTCTGGGGCTACTCCGGATGATGAAAGTCTTTCCCAGGTTCAAGTTCTATCATACACGCTTTTTTCTCTTTAATTAGTCTCACTACTTCAGAGTAAATCATAAATATAATAAACTACCTCTTCAATGCCAGCAAGCAAAACATAATGTATTTATTATTACTCTGCCATGAATAAAGGAATTGAGATCATGAACTTCATCTCCAACAACCTAAACAATGGAGAGGTCTTCATGAGAGACATCCAGACCAAGGAAACAAGCAAGTCACAAGGAAAAGGAACCTCAGGCGCCGTGGACCACTGGGAGGAGGAACATAAAAAAAAAGGCCTTGAGACTTGTTAGGTACCCTTAAGCCTTCGTCTAGCCAAGGAAGCTTGGAGCCCAAGTTCGTAGCATGAATATACTATACCTGAGGTAATTCTAGGGCCATTTCAACCTTTATCAAAAACTCAAAACCATGGAAAGCAAAATATAGCTGTGTGGTTATGGAAGATTGCAGTCAGGGAAATAAGAAAATATCCAGGTACTCACCACCCAGAGCAAAGAGGTATTATCATTTTTACTTTTATTTTTTAAAAAATAAAACAAGGTCAAACTCTTTTTCCTAACCTCCCAGGCCCACATTTCTTCCATCACTAAGTGGAACCACTACCTTAAATTTGATGTAAAAATTGAAAACATGGACTAGCCCTACGTCAAATTTAAGATAATGGTCCCCCTTAGATGCACACAGAGAGCCATAAATAACACACGCCATCATGAAGTGTGTTTTCCAAACGGTACGTAAGTGGTATCGCGTTTGTTATATTCTCCAACTCGCCTTTTCCCCCTCAACGTGTTTCTGAAATCTACCCTGATACATTAGGTCCTTTACTTTTCATACAAATAAAAAGCAGATTCCCACTGGTTGTTGGACATAACTTTTGCTAATGGAAACACAAAATGAATTTTCCTTCTAAAAAAAGAAAAACAACACAACATGAATTAAATAAAATGTAGGAATTTCAGAAAAAATGATCAAGGAAATAGGCAGGTGGAGATAAGCCAAAATAGGAAAGGTAATTTATGTATGTTCTAAAATCAATGGCATATTTAAGATGTTTATTATTTCTGTCACAAAGCTTACCTGTGGCCGTCCTATCCCAAGGAGAGAAATTGCAAATCCGTAGACCACTAAGACATAGTTAATCATGGCCAGGTTCAATTGCTGTCAATAAAAATGTTCCAATTAAAAACCTGAAGATAATTCTGCCCAATTTGCATCATACCAACCTGTTAGCTACAACAGAAAAAGTGTAATAAAATCTCACTAATCATAATGATTGACATGAAGGCCAAACAGCATTAGAAACTATTTTCGCAAAGATACATTGCTATCAAGTATTTAATAAAAGCACAGACTCACTACCTCAGAGTTCCTTAAAGGCATGGTTCGTAACAGATTAGAGTAACTGAAGTTGTTCTCTTTTGCATGTAAGTGGTTACTAGTGACAGGTGAAAACATTCGCTCTCTTGCAACTTTGCATAAACTATTTATTTGCCTAGCTAATACTTTCTTTCTGAATGAAAAGATGTGGCTAAAATTAGTCCAAATCCTTGCTTGCTCCAAAGAGCGAGAAGGCCAGCAGTTTTAGAGAGCAAGGAGAAAAGCGGAACCTGGGTCACACTGACTGCGGGCGTGAAGGCCAAATGGGAGGTGGCCACCTCTCAGAGCCTAGAGATCCGGGCCATGGGGCAAGGCCCCAGGTGTACGGGTGACAGTGAAGTTACGGAGCCCTGGCTCCCCTCCACATCGGGAGCGGAGCGCATGGGCACTGATGAGCGAGTTAGGGAGAGGCGCGCCGGCAGTGATGAGCGAACGCGGCAGGAGGTGGCCATCCCACCTTTATTTTCTGGGGGTCTAGGTTGCTGAGCAGCTCGGAGAAGGCCTGGGCGGCGCTGCGGCACCGCTGCTCCAGCAGAGCCGTGTAGCCGTCCTGCACCAGGCTCCGCAGCATTTTCATTACATTAGCGAAGTCCTGAAAAATGAAAATGGAAAAACAAAAAACTTCCTGTTAAACGAACAGTTCTACAGTGCTAACCGTTAGTTAAATCTCTGGTTAACAATTAAAAAGTTAATATCTAAATCAGTGACAGTTTGGTTTGTCGGTGGTATGGATGTATAATTTTATGATTTATGATTATAAATTTATAATCATGAATTATACATCGATAACTAAAATTATTTTAAAAAGGTAAAAGATGGACATGATTAGACTTAATTCTTGTGAGAATGTTTTGTTCACAGAGTTTGCTTTCCCATCAGAAAATCCCTTCCTTACCTGGTGTGCAGCTCTGGAAGATTTAGAAAACGCTCTCTCCAGAAAGGTTTTCAAATCTGCTGGTAAATCCCCTTGTGAACTAGAGCTAAAAGGGAAAAGTGTCGTTTTGAATTATTTAAAATAAACAAGTCTGCTTATACGGGGAAAAGTATGTTCACTGAAGGTCGTTTTAAACGCTGAGTGAATGCAGAGTCACAAGCTCCTGAAGTACTATATGATGCCATTTCTCCCCAAATTAATTTTTAAATCCAATGAAATCCTGATAAAAATCGCTTAGAATTACACGTAGAGGGGGGCCAAAAAGAATTAATTATAAAGATGATACGGAAGAACAGCCCTTGAGAAAGAAAGGAACCAAGGGGGATTCGCGCTGATCACCCACAGTTACTGCACATCTGCGTCCTCAGCAACGAGTCCCAAAACAAGAAACGTGGCCGACAGACGGTGCAGCGGTCCATCGCAGGGGAGCATCTAACAGCAGGACGTAACCGCTTCCGAAAGCCTGACTCCCGCGCTGGTGAGGGTGAGAGAGGCCGGTGCCCTAGCTATTTTCTGACACCAAGTATGTGGGTGTTTCGACACCGAATGCAGCTCACTCTCCACACCGATTCTCCAACACCAGCTGAGCGTCTAACAGCGCAGTTCCATTCAGTTTTGACATGAGCTCTGGAGCCCATGCGGGCCCCTCAGGTTAAAGGCTCAGTCTGACCACGCTGCCTTCAGTTCAGACCAGACACACCAGGGTGCCCAGGTTCCCCACATCCTGCCCAGCTGACGCCAAACTCAGGGGTTTCCGTGATCCCGGTTCAGATTCAGCTATTTCCTAGAAGGACTCAGAATTCATGAAAGCATTATACTTACTATTACCGGCTTGTTATAAAGGATATAACTCACACGAATCTGAAGAAAGAGACATGTTGGAAGGTATGGGGTGATGCACAGCGCTTAACCTGGGCCACCCCCCTCCACCCCTGTACACCTCAATGTGCTCACCCACCCAGAAGCTCCCCAAGCCCCAGTGTCCAGAGATTTTTACTGGAGTTTCATTACGTAGGCATGAAGGATTAAATTACCGGGCACTGGTGAATGAACTAACTTCCAGCCCCGTTCCTGAATTTCTCAGAGACCAGGGGTGGGGCTGAGAGGTCCTGTAGAGGAAAAGTCAACTAGGACAAAGTGACCCAGAAGAGGGACTGGGAACTGGGAAAGAGTTTTGTTGAGGTTACTTAGAAACTGCCAGCTGTTGGGTTTCAATTAGGCAGTCATAATTTCTGCTTTGGCTTTTGTACACTCAGCTTCAGATAAGGACGCCTCAAGGCTAGAGTTATTTTCGCATCAGCTTCTGTACCTCCTGCTTTTGCCACGTAGGATATGGCATCCAGAGAACATAAAAGCCCTGCTCAGCCAAGGTTCGGGGCTCAGAATTTGGGGCCTGTACTCCTCTGGGCCCATGCACATTAATAAAGGGTCGTGCTCCGCCATCCAACTGCGTGTTGAGTCGTTTCTTCCGTAACAGTCCAACCCTCCAATCACATACTTGGTCTTTCTGGTGACCAGCCCCAATCCCGAAGGCAGGGCCCCAGCCTTGGTGTAAATCCAAGTAGGGTTGGGAAGGGGCTTGTTATGAATAACAAAAGACACCCTTATCACTCAGGAAGCTCCAAAGGTTTCAGGATCTCTGTGCCAGGGACCAGGGTCAGAGAACAAATGTGTATTTCATTATACCACACCCTTTCACAGCTTAGTCAAAGTGTCAACAGTGACCGTTTGCTGGGAGGACAGTTCGACAACATCGATCAACGTTAAAATTACACTCCCCCTGTGACAGAGCAATTCCACCCTAGAAACGTCTCCAAATACACATCTATACCATAAAATGCCCTACAGCCACAAAAACGAAGGCAGATCTGCACAGTCTGGCGTGGGAGGGTCCGCCAGGCGCTGTGAAAGAGATAAAAGCAAGCCATCGACCAGAACGGTTCAACCGACGGCGACAGCGACACCAGTAACGACAGTTCAAGAGCGTCAGGCGCTCGCTGTGTTCCGGGCTCTACGTGTTTTATGTGGTCGCCCCGTTAATCATGAAATAACCCCGTGGGACAGACATGATCGAATGAGCAGGCTTCAGTCTGAAAACAGAAATACCGGGTCAGGAAAATAAATCCATCTTTAACAAAACAGGTTAAGGTTGTGACTGTACATTCAAGGCATGATCACATTTGGTTTTGGTTTCTCCTGAGGAGCACGAGGTGAAGAGGAAGACTCAGGATTTTTCTATGAAGTAACGGAATCTCATAATGTTCCATGTCCTTGCTTTGTGTTTATTTTGTACCATGCTCACAATACTGCTTCCTTTGACCATTAAAAAAACTGTCATTTTTTTTTTAGATTTTTTTTTTTTTTTTCGAGAAAAGGGAAGGGACAAGGGATAGAAACATCAGTGTGCGGTTGCCTTTTGAGCGACTCCTGCTGGGGACCTGGCCTGCAACCCAGGCATGTGCCCTGACTGGGAATCAAACCAGCGACCCTTTGGTTCGAAGCCTGTGCTCAATCCACTGAGCTACACCAGCCAGGGCAAAAAATGGTCATTTCTTAAAGAAATGGCGCTTTACTTGTTTCTCTCACAGCACTTTGATATTCACATCACTCTCCTTGAAGACTCTGTCAATGAGCCAGCCTTCCGGAAGGAAGAGAAAACTGGTGCTGGCCCAACTGGCCCACCAGCCCGGCACACTCTCCAGCCTCCCTTCTCACTGACCTCACAAACCCCTGCGCCCACTGTGGGACGGGCAACTCCGCTCCGCAACCAGTCCCCAGCTCTGTGGGTTCGAGGCGAGTACTATAAAGACAGGGGGCAACGGTTCCCACCTGATTTTAGGGGGAGGTTTGGTAGAACTAACTTGACAGGTGCAGGCTGGCGCGTCAGTAAACACCTTCCTCGGACCACACATACGCCTGTGCCTGTGTCGGCAGAGAAGGTGCCAGATGGCCAAGAAACTGAGCAGCGAAAGGAGCTGAACAGGAAGGAGACTAACTTCCACTTTACACTTCTTGAGTATTTTTTCCTCTTATAAACATGTATTTTTTAAAAACTTTATTTATTTTTAGAGAGAGGGGAGGGAGAGAGGAAGAAAGGGAGAGAAATATCAACGTGAGAGAAAACATCGATCGCCTGCTTCTCGAATGCACCCTGACTGGGACCGAGCCAGCAACCCAGGAATGTGCTTTGACCAGGACTTGAACCAGCGACCTTTAGCTTTGTGGGACGACACCCAACCAACAAGCCACACTGGTCAGGGCATGAACATGTAGTTTGGGATTTTAAAAATTAATACCAATAAATATATGTGTGACTTTCAGAAACCAGTCTTAACATGCAAGATTCATAACTCTCTATGCATAAACAACCCTCTCTAAAAAACATGCCTTTGATTTTGAAAGGGATTTTACTACTTAACATACATATGGAAAGGTATCCACTACTTTGAAGATATTTTCTTTCTTTTTTTTCCTTGAAGGAGAACATTAGGGGCTAAAACAAAAAACCTTAGATAAAAAAACATACCTGAGCTCTGATTCATTGTTTCGGGATTTCTGTCTTCCTTTATGTCTTGGAGGTTGACCTGTGAATACAAAAAAGTATTTGTTCCTGAAATCTGGACATGAAAATCTATGAGCTTGAAAGTAAAATAATCTTTTAAATATGTAAATTGTATAAGCAAGCAAAGGAAGCAATATTGTGAGCACAGTACAAACAGACAAGCCAAAAAGGAAGCTACTGGTGATGTTTGTGTATGTAGACGATGAAATTATTAGTATTAATATGTAGGCCCAGAGGAGATACAGAGACAGCCTGTACTTTCTATTCTCAGGTAGTTTACAATCAGATGGGAATTCAAGGCAGTCGCTGCAATAATTAAACAGCACTCACTTGAGAAGAAAAGGAGATACCCTGCTGTTATTGGCAAATTATTTTCACAGTAACAGCTCTCAGAACTCGCAGGAGGGACAAGTCACGGAGGCTGAGGGGTCAGAAAAGCTGAGGGGTCGGAAAACGCCTCAGTGAGGAGGCAGCATCTGTGTTTAGTTGTTTTAAGGAACAAGTAGGATTCGGACAGAATGGGCCAAACCCAAGGGCGGAGTTCCTTTTAAGAGACACTAAGTGGACCCCCGGGGCTTGGCAAGTTTGGTCAGGACCCAGGGAGGAGCCCCGCTGCAGCGAAGGCAGGTTGGGGGGGCGCGACGGCCTCTGCGCTTCCTCTTCCCCAGCTGGGTGAGCTGGGTGAGCTGGGCCTTGGCTGGCCGGCCGGCCGGAGGACTGAGCCCACCGCACGTGGGAGGAAGCACACCTGCAGAGCTGGGCAGAGGAGAGCACAGCACAGCAGTAGGGACCGGTGTGTCTGAGGGGGGCTTTGGGGACAGACTGCACAGGCAAGTCAGAGCCATGCGGTGAGGACCGGAGAAGAGCCTGAGCTGGTTTTGGTGGCCTCAGAAAATAAAAGAGGCTTCTAGGAAGACAGAAGAGTTTCGGTTTGATTTCTGCTGTGTTACCTAAGGCAGGACTGCTGAACCCTAACCTTGGGACCTCAATTTCTTTCAAGGTAGATGCCGAAGTCTGGGCGGTATTTATTTATTTAAATGTACTGTCTGGTGATAACAGCCTGAGAAATACTGATATGTTAAAAGCTGTTTTCCAAAAAGAAGTTTTATTCTCAAAGCCTTTTCAGGTGCTGTTAGAGTTGCATTCACCTGAGTGTCCCCCTCTTTGTAATTTCTGCTGAAGTACTAACCAAACGGAAACGCCCAGTAATACATAGCGGGATATGAGGCACAGGAGCCTAAGAAAAGAGAGAAATGGCTGCCAGAAGCAAAAACACTGAGGAGAAAACAAAAGAAGCAATAAACAGGGGAAAGAAAGGGCAACAGGGTCACTAACGAGAGGGTCACAAGTCCCTGCAAGAACCCGGGAAGGAACCCATGGAAAATGGAGACAAGTGATGTGTAACAACAGCAACCTTTAGTCATTAAGACAACCTGATTTCTCTTAAACTCTGTTTTAAAAGGCGAGGAAGCATGAAATTCACTTTAGAAAGATTTCCATCAAACCCGGCCGGATCTCGGGAGCCTGAGAGGTAAACACGGTGGAACATCTGTGCTCCTCTGGGACCCTGCACTCCCAGGGGGGCAGAGTCAGGGAGGCTGCGCCCCACCTGCCTGTGGACCAGATGGGTAAACAGACACAGGCACCAAGCACCATTTAAAATAGACAAGTGCTGGCCTAAAGCATCTGTTCTCAACAGAGGGGATGTTCCTCACCCCCAGCAGGGTTAGTGATGGTCACTGGGAGAGGAAAAGAAGATCCGCCTTGCATACAGGGCGGGGCAAAAGTAGGTCTGCAGTTGTTCGCACGAAAAATAATGTACTAATTAACAAATAGCAACCCAAGAATAAATTGTTGTTTCGCGTGCTCACAACTGTAAACCTCCTTTTGCCCTCCCACCCCATGCGTAAAGCAGAGACGTACGTACAGGACAGGTGTACAGTCAACGTCATGGTGAGGCACACGGGGGAAGAAAGGCTAAAAAGGCTCTTTGGTTGGGGCAGATAATGATACGAAAGCTGAAAAGCACTGGCCTAAGGGAAATCAGAGAGCAAACCAGAAAGGGCTTCATCTTTCCTTTCCAATACTTTAATTTGGAGTTCCAAAATTAGATTTATTAAATAACATGAAAAGACTAAGTACCGATTTCAAACAAATAGTCCATGTTCTCACAGAGAAGCACCGCCAAGTAAAAGAATAAGCGCAACTGTCCGGGAGGCTTGTTCGTGCAAACCCTGGGGCCCAGAGGTTTAGACACGCTGCGTTACCTTTGCCAACGCTTTGCATAAGGGAAAAACTCACTTGATGCTGCCAGATATTCCGGACAGTCACAGTCATCTGAGTTTGAAGCTTCATCTACGTCCTACCCATGGAAATAAAATCAATGAGACTTTGGGGGAAAAAAAGCCCTTAAGAATTCAATAGCTAGATAATACAATAGATCAGAATTTATTCAAGCACTTAGAATAGGTACGTGCGTGGTTAAGCCTAAGTGAATACACAAACAAAATCGTAACTAATGATAAGAGCTCATGACAGGACAAATTCTGAAAGGACAGCTCTATTTCCGACACCTCGCATGAGGCCAGACAGGGCAGGTGCTCGGGAAGGGTCTGGACCGACTCAATACTAGCACACCTTTCCTTACGCCCCTCTTCCTGACTGAACACAGCCTCTCTGAGATCTTCACTGTTCATAACAAAAGAACTAACTACACAGCAGTCCCCCCACCGCCCAGTACCCATCTAACCCAGTACCCATCTAACCCGAAACACTGTATTCCTCCCCCGCCCCGCCCAAGCCCTGGAGGGAAATGGAAATGTGGACTCGGTGACATCTGCTCAGCTCTGAGGGCACTGTAGTTCTGAGCAAAACTCAGCTGCAGGTCCTTTGGGACACGGAACCCAAGGCCAGGCTAGAGGCCTCAAGGTGCCCTGACAGGCCATGGGACCCAGGTTCAGCCGAGCACCGCAACGAGCCAAGGGCTTGGGCCCTCTCTAAAAGTAAATAAATAAATAAATAAAACCTAAAAAAAAAAAAAAAGGGAATCATTCTCGCCCTGACTGGCACAGCTCAGCGGGTTGGGCATTGTTCTGCAAGGTGAAAGGTCGCCAGTTCGATTCCTAGTCAGGGCACATGCCAGTGTTGTGGGCTAGGCTCCCCCACCCCGGCCAGGGGCATGTGAGCGGCCACTGACAGGTGTTTCTCTTGCACATGGAGGTTTCTCTCCCTCTCTTTCTCCCTCCCTTCCCTTCTCTCTAAAATTAAATAAATAAAATCTTAAAAAGAATCATTCTCTTGATATCAATAGGCAAAAAAAGGTTTATATCAACAAAATACTTAGTTTCCATTATCACCAAAATATTATTGTAAAAATATGAGACTATCTGAACTGGAAATAATATTGTTTTTAGTTTTTAATTGAAATTACCCTTGAATTTGGATGACCACCGCTTGCCATTTCGTGGCTGGTTTTTCTGGAATCTCTTTCGGTTTCCACAAAGTTAAGTGAAGTACTAAACACAGGTGCTGATGAACTAGGTGTGTAGGCCCTGAATGGAGAGAAAGGGAATAATCTTTTTTTTTCTATTAAGTAGTACACATTTTAAAAAGTCAACCTTCAAAGAAACAGGTGTCAGCAATTACAGCCCTTTTTCCCTGAAAGCAAGATAAGGGTGTTTGAAAAAGGATCTCTGCCTCTGAGAGTAGGCTTTATACATAAACGTTATTTTACATTTGGTATTAAAAACTCAGATTAAAAACAACTCAAAAAATATAGTCTGGTTTCTAATATTAAAATAAATGGCTGTCCTTTTAAATTTATCAGCTTCATTATCTCAGGAATGTGGGGAAAAGCTTAATCTTATTTAATCGCCAAGTAACAAAGCAGAGCCCTGGCTGCTACGGGCTTCACTGCAAGCTCGTCCAGTCTATCTGCTGCCCGTCTCCAACGGGAAGAGTCTTAGCCTTTGAAAAAGCACTGGGAGCCCAGAGGCGGATGTTTCCAGGGCAGAGGTGAAGGGTTAAAAGGCACAGACTGTGCCCCTGCTCTCTGCCAGGACCCCAATGGCCAAAACTGGTCTCATTTAAACACAGTAATGTCCCATTAACATTTCACCCCTTTTTCCACAGGATTAGGCTACTGATCCCCCATACATACATGTACAAATAGCTGAGCAAAACAGTCAGCAAAACAAATGTGTCAATTTCACAGGTCACCTGATACACAGGGACACTTTAAAAACCACCCTTCACCTCCAACTTGACTGTAGTTGCTGTCAGCTCCTAAAGCATCAAACACAATGATTCTTAAACTTGCCGGGCAAAGCCCATCCAAGTAACAGCTAATGATCGAACTGACATTAACTCACCTGCTTTCGTAACAGGATTTAACTGGATTCCTAGTTGATGTTCCACCTGTAAAAATCAATCACACACACACTTAGTAACTAGTGCATTGGCAACGCAAACACGTACATTAAAAGAACTGCAAAGTCAGGGAACTGAAAAGCAAACCTAAGCAATTTTACATTTTGCGATGCTTTTAGTTTAACGATCATGTCAACAAACTATCCCGCAGACCTTAGCTGACATCCTGTTGGAGAGGGTCACTCACTAGACTCAGCAACAAATACCATATTTTGCCGTATATAGAGCACACCCACATTTCTGGCCCAAACTTTCAGATAAACAACCTTTCATCTTAATTTTTAATTCAAGTATTTATTTATTTATACTTAAGATACTTGTTCTTTGCACTCTAACGGAATTTTAGCATTTATTTTTTAATATATTATAGTACCAGAAATTTTACATAACAAATAACTATAAAACACAAGAACAGGTACAAGGTATTCCAGGTACGATCCATGTATAAGGCGTATCTTTATTTTCTCCTCAAAAATTTGGGCATAAAGGTGCGCATTAGACACGGCAAAATACAGTCAATGTGAGTCAGACACGGTACCTGTCTTCAAGGAGCTCACAGTCTTATAATCATGTCACGGTGGATGACATCTGCTAGCGAAAGAGAACCACTCAGCTCAGCTTCATAAGACACTAAACACCCAAAAGAAAAAGCAGGAAACACCTCTACAGGGTCTAGGGTAAGAGAGTACAGAATTCCTATGCTGCAGAGCAGACTCCTGAGATACAAATAAAATCAGTCACAACCTTGGTGCAAACACATCAAACAACTCTCATGGAGGGAATTTTCTTCAGGAAATAACTATAATAGTGAAGAGGATAATTTTACAACTTTGTTTCAAAAAGGGTTTATTTTCAAATTTCAAGAAGGCATATTTTTCTACACGAGAGCCTGTAATTTGTTGCTAAATGTTCAAATAAAAATACAAATCACTTATAATCACCCAATGGAACATAATGCTGAGATAATTCTTTACAGATAGAAATGAAAAGCCAAAGGGGCTCGACCGAGATAACGAAATAAGTACAAATCACCTGAAAATTGATTCATGGTCCACCATTCATCCAAGAAGCCCACCTTCAAGAGTTTTAAAGGGAATGAAGTGAAACCGAAAGAATCTGAGGTGAAATACCTTGCAGGTCTTCTATCTGTTTTTGTAACTTTATATGCTGCTGAATTAGATCCTTGATTCCCTCAGGGTCATTTCTACAGAGTTTCTGAGCTTTAACGTTTGCTTGCAGGGCCCAGTCACACTCCCCCAGCATAGAAAGAGCAGCACAGTAACGATAATGACCCTGTTCCAAAGAGATAAATTTAATTTTCTCAAAAACACACTTAGGTTAAAGGAAATAGATAAGAAAAAACTATTTTGCTTGAAATCTGATTAGTTACTTAAAATGTTAGATTAGAACCCTATCAGTGAAATATAAATAAAAGCGTTAACACCTCTCAGGATATAAAATTACCTAAATGACCTAAGTGAATAGTTATAACAGTATTCAGAACAATTTTTAACAACTACTAGAGACCAGTATTTTTGCATAAGAGAGATTTGTGCACTCTCTCCAAATGAAAAAATTCAACCTTCATTATACTTTAGCAGTAAAGAAGGAAATAATTTTTATGCCAAATGAAGTATAAAAATCATTCATACAAGTAACTTAAATTTCTTCACAATATTCCAAGGCAGTGACAGTGTCCAAGCCCTGACACCCGCTCTACTTCAGAAACCAGCAGAACCTTCGAGCGGGAAGCACAGGCGGCTTGTGTGGCTTTCCAGCCCCTGAAGAGGAGCGAGGCTCAGACAAGAGGTAAATCTAGGCTGCATCTTCCATCCATCACTTGCTTAATCGGCTTTTTTTTTTTTTTTTTTTTTTTTACTGAGTTTTTAGAGGAAGACAGAGGGTGGGGGGGAGGGGAGAGAGAGGGAGAGAGATCTGTCATTCCTCGTATTACACATCCTTTGGTCGATTCTCGCGTGTGCCCCGACTGGGGACCTAACTGGTAACTTGGGGCGTATCTGGGCAATGCTCTAATCAACTGAGCAACCTGGCCAGTTCTCTTAATCAGCCTTTAATTCTTGTATCTCTAAGAACAGTTCTTGGCTTTAAGAAAGAAAAGGTCTAAAACCACTGATTTACTCTTAATTCAATGATCGAGTTTTGTTTTTTAATCAAGTTTTCTTTTTTTAATCGAGATTTTTGTTCTTTCTTGTTTTTGCTACAGAACCACAGGCCTGGCTGGCCAGCCACATTTACACATTTTGAGAAATCCTGTATATCAAGCATGAACCTTTTAATCTAGAAAGCTAACACTGCCAAACTTGGGCTAACTCAACCAGCCTCTCCTCTAGCTCGCTACTCACAAACCGAACCCCCATTTTAGACACAGTACCTCCACTTGAAAAGTGACTTCTAAGTGTAAGAGGCTAGGAACTGGACGGATGCCACTTACTGAGGGGCAAACCACAGCACCCTGATCTTATGACTTCAAGCCCAGAGCTTTCCTCTCTACTACACCCTTTACAAAGAACATTCTCATTCTATGAGAAAATATGAAATCAGGAATAAGTGACCTTTTTAAGAAAGATGAGCTTTCTACTAAGAAAAGCCAGAAGCAACCGCGAGGACCTCTGTTTATGCAGACTCCTTGCACCTACGACCCTGCTCCGGTGCAGCAACCCAACCAATGAGTTCTGGAGAATTTCTTTTTAGCCAGACTATTTAGGCTCAGATCAAAGAGTCAGTTCAGATTGCATCTGGTTAAACTTTGCTTTTCCTCAAAAGGCATGAGAGAACAGAGCTCTCGGGTGTGCTGTAAGCCCCAAACCCTGCCATGACTAGTGCGGCTCAGCGGACTGAGTGCTGGCCTACAAATCCAAAGGCTGCTGGTTCTTGCAGGCCAGGTCCCTAGTTGTGGGCATGTAAGAGGCAACCAATCGATGTATCTCTTGCACATTGATGTTTTACTCCCTCCCTTCCCTCTCTAAAAATAAATAAATAAAAATCTTTAAAAAAAAAAAAAAAAAAGACCAAAATCCTAGCCCCCAGGCATATGTCAACTTAAAAGCTTACAAAACTGCATTTTTTAAAGTTTTATTTATTTTTTAGAGAGAGGGGAAGGAGGGAGAAAAACAGAGGGAGAGACACATCAATGTGTGGTTGCCTCTTGAGCACCCCCTACTGGGGACCTGGCCTGCAACCCAGGCATGTGCCCTTCCTGGGAATCGAACTGGCCGACCTTTGGTTCACAGACCAGTACTCAGTCCACTGAGTGATGCCAGCCAGGACCATAACTGCATTTTTAAAAAATCACAACACAGGAAATTATGAAATTATGACAGATTATAAACCATATCTACTTAAATTTGTAAAAAACACTTTATCTCCTTCTTGTTTCCCTCCACCTTACTCATCCTTTACTAAGTCCTTTTCCTTAAACTCTATAACCAGTATAATTTGTGCCAGTTGAGAAATTTTATTCAGATCTCTTTGCTAAAGTTTTTTTTTAGAGAGTTACTTGAATCCCATTACAATAGAAAGTCTTGCTGTTCTTTGATACCATCTCATTCTCTATCACATACAGAAAAATTCTCTTTTCTTCACCTGCCCAGCACCCCCTCCTTTGGAGGGCCACCATGTCCCTTCTCTACACAGTAATGGCAAGACTGTCAACCTCATGCCCCACCCCAACAATGACAGTGGATACAAGCGCAGCTGTGACCCAGGAAACGGGCCAATCCAAATGCACCATTTCCCAGGTTATAGCGATGGATCCACAGGTGGGCACAAGGCTCAAGGAGAGTGAGTCTGAGGCATCCCTTGGGTACACTGTACAGATACTGAAGATGTTCTCTTTCCACTAGAATTACAGTTACTTTGGTCTCTCATTACATGAAAAGTCTTTTTCAAAATGAAGCCAAGAGAGCCCACACTCTACCACTTCTGCTCCAGATGGAGGAACAGGGACTGGATTTACCTTCTTGCCTAAAATAAACAACATATATGAGCAGCATATGTGAGACAAAGGGCTGCAAGACACTGGCTATCAGGCAACAACAGCGAGCGATCCCTGACAGATAAGAAAATACCGAGTAAGCCCTGGCCCGCTCCCGCTTGCTCAGTGGGGCTGCTCAGCCATAGCACGTCAAGAAGGAACCCAGGCGGAGACTGCAGTCTCCGTTAAGGAGACGAAGCCAGGAGTCCAGGCAAGCCATGCAGCCCAAGTTCTCAGGGCGGACGGGTAGGAGACCAGAGCTGCACAGAGAACTCCAGATTGTCACAGGGCCCCCTCGAGTCTGGCTGCGTACTAATCAGCACCCGCATGTGGGGCAACTACCCAGCCAGGGGCAACTACCCAGCCAGGGAAAGACCACCTGAAAAGCTAAGAGGAAACAACAGTTGCACCCACACAGGGCCAGGAATATTTTCTGTTCCCTTCCAACCAGGATGGAAAACACCACTAATTCATAGTATCCAGCAGAGTACTCAGAAGCTTTGCTTCAGTTACGGAGAAAAAATTAGCCCTAGACCCAATACCACTATGGGCCCACCTAACAAAGCATAAAACGAGACTCCAAGAAAACAAACTGTTTACAAGCAACTACTACATCCCAAAACAAAGCTGAAAAATATTTACAGAAATACAAAAATATCAGGTAAAATTACAATGCCTGACATCCAATCAAAACTTACTAGGTATGCACCCTGGCTGGTGTGGTTCAGTGGATTGAGTGCTAGCCTATGAACCAAAGGGTCGCCGGTTGGATTCCCAGTCAGGGCACATGCCTGGGTTGTGGGCTGGGTCCCCAGTAGGGGGCTGTGCAAGAGCAAACCACACATTGGTGTTTCTCTCCCTCTGTTTCTCCCTCCTTTCCCCTCTCTCTAAAAAGAAATAAAATCTTTAAAAAACTTACTAGGTATGCAAAAAAGGAAAATAAGGAAAAAAAATGAATCAATTGAAACAACCCAGAAATGACCCACATGATAGAATTAGTACACAAGGGCATTAAAACAGTTATAAAGATATCCCATACATTCAAGAAGCTAAAAGAAAGACTGGACATATAAGTAGACATGCAATATGTAAGAAATACTCAAAGTGAAATTCTAGAGGTGAAAGCTGTAGCATTTAAGATGCAAAATACATTGGTTGAAAACACCGATCAGACACTGCAGAACTGGAGGGCACAGCAGTGGAACTGAGGTAAAATGAAACAGGAAAAAAAAGACTGAGTGTGGCACTAACAAACAGGGAAGCACAGCTAGAAACACAAAGAAAAGTGTGTTCAGATCTGGATCCAATCATGCCCGAAGCTAATCCCTAGAAGTTTCAAATTACATGAGCTAATACCTCCTCTTTCCTTCTTGAGCCAAATCTGGGTTAGGTTTTGTCTCTCACAAACAAGAGAGTCCAAATATACCCCTAAAAGTTAAAAGGTTCTTGAGAACATTTGTGAAACAATTGGTTTGTATTCTATATAACATCATCAAAAGGTAATGCACACAGAAACGTGGACAATTTTTTTATCTACCATAAAAACTCTCACTCTTTATGATACAATGACTAAGCCTCTCTGAAGCCTGAAAGCACATTTAGGAGAGTTGACAATGTGTCTGTCTGCTCTAACTGGAAAGAAGGAAGGAAAAATGGCCCAACCTCACACAGAAATCGATAGAGTACCTTCCTATATAGGCTTATGCCCTGGAGACATGACTCAGTAAACTCAGGCTCAGAATTAATTCTAAAATAGAATGATTCTTATAAAAGTAAAGACTGTACCTCAGACAGTTTGCTTTTGCTGTTGAATTGAAACCCATCCTTCAATGAGCATTCCCTTCCGGTAAAACAAGGTGACAAATGACCTAGATATGTAGTTACTGAACCTTCTGAATACTCCCTAGGAGTTTGTTGGGTTGGCAAAAAGTCCGTATGTTTTTTCCTTAAAATAAAAGACACGTGTTTCATTTTTTACCAGTAACTTTATTGATTTTGGATATTTTGAGTATGTTAGCTATCCCCTGCATGGTAGAATGTTGACTGTTCTCGATTAATGTCTTGATTTGACCGCTATTCACTTCAATTGCTCTGCCCAACCATGCAGCATCGTCCAGTGAGAAATCTCCAGCACGAAACTTCACAAACCACTTTTGACATGTTCAATCAGTCACAGCACCTTCTCCATACACTGCACAATTTTTTTTTGCATTTCAGCTGTGTTTTTATCTTTCTTGAAATAATAAAGCATAATGTGCCAAAAATGTTGTGTATTTTCTTCCATCTTCAACATTAAAATGGCCACAGAAAAATTCACCAATTTTAATTAGCTTTTTTAAATGCACGCTAATATGACAGCTGTCACAATGCAATTTAACAACATTGTTTCAAATGCAGTTAAAGACAACTAAGCTCTACTAGAGCCATCATAAGGAAAAACTCAAACAAACTTTTCGGGCAACCCAATATTTTTAGGCTACAGAGATATTTTTTCAATCAGCACAAAACATCTCAATTAAAAGAAGAGTGACCCACTTATCTTTGACAAAGGAGCAAAGGCAATACAATGGAGGAAAGATAGTCTTTTCAACAAATGATGCTGGAACAAATAGATACCCACATGCAAAAAAAAAAAGTGAATCCAGACTTAATACCCTCCACAAAAAATGAACACAAAATGGATCACAGACCTAAATGGAAAATGCAAACCCACAAAACTCTTACTCAATAACACAGGGGAAAACTTAGGTGACCTTACGTATTTGGATGACTTTTTAGATGTAACACCAAAGGCATGATCCACAAAAGAAATAACTGATAAAGTGGACTTGATTAAAATAAAAAACTTCTGCCCTGGCTGGTGTGGCTCAGTGTGGATTGAGCTCTGGCGAGTGAACCAAAAGGTTGCTGCTTCAATTCCCAGCCAGGGCCAGTAGGGGGCGCGTGAGAGGCAACCACACAATGACGTTTCTCTCCCTTCCCCCGTCTCTAAAAATAAATAAATAAAATCTTAAAAAAAAAAAAAAAAGACAGAGGACAGATCAGACAGATCGCAGTAACGACTGGATCAAGTGCAAAAACCACATCCATCCACGGCTCTGTTAATGAATACTTAGGTATGCCATCAAAACACTATTGCAGTGGCCAGCCTTGCACACCCCAACATGCGCGCATGTGCAAGACTGCTTGTGGGGCACACACACTTAGAACCAAGGAGCTGCTGCATATGCACATCACAGTGCTCTCCAAGGTGGCTGTAACCAATTCAACACCACTGGTTTATGAAGCGTTCCTGCTGGTACACACACTCACCCACACTCAGGGCTATCCACCTCGTTAGCTACTGCCAGTCTGAAGAACCCCAAAGGTATCGCGTTGTTGCACGTGTGGGTCTGTTTAGAGGCTCTCGAATGTGCTCTCCTGGTTTTCCTTCTCTGCCTCTGTACGGTTTCCATTACTGGGAAACAGAGCTTAGTTTATTTCTCTGGCCCACTCAGAGTTCCTCTTCTGTGAGATGCTTGTGTATTGGCCTGTTCCTACTGGGTTTTTAATTTTAGGTCTTTGCATATTCTGGATATAAACCCTATCAGTTATATATGCCATATATAAGATAAATTATCTCCTCCCAGACTATGATTTCATTCATGGGGTGTTTTGACATACAGATGTTTTTCAAGTTTGATACAAATTTATGTTTCTTCACAAATTGATGTATAAGAATTTATGAACAATATCATCTCCTCTAGTTCCTTCTGAGCTTTAAGTTCTGTTTTTCAGGTCTTCAGCCCAGCTGCTGTGTGCAGATGCTGGTATCTCAGTGGGTAAGGTGGCCCCAAGGCCAAGATTCCTACAGGCGGCTACTCGGCTCAGACACACGCAGCCTCACTGCCATGCTCCGTCTCCTTCCTGACTATGGAACTGAAGGGTCCCTGTCACGTTCTTGAACCCTGCACATCCTATCCAGCATTTTCACATACAAACGTACAACCTGTGACTTGGACACATTGCCCATCAAGCTGTATGGCATTACTTACCAAGGTAAAATATAAGAGAAACCTACCTTTGTCCAGTTGTTCTTCAGAATAATGGCTCTCTTGCCATCACCAAGTGCATTTCTAAAAAAGAAAAGAAATAAAATATTCACATTTTCATTTTAATAAAGGTATTATATTGCATTTCTATTTGTACTTTTTGAATTTTCTATATATAATCTAGTTACAAACTAACTTTTTAATTAAAAAAATTTTCATATACATCCATTATAGGAAATTTGGAAAATACAGAAAACTAAAACAAGGGGAAAAGTCATTCAGAGTCATGATCACAACTAACCAGGAATAACTATTTTCCATATTTCTGGAGTATTTCCTGCACATATCCTACCTACATTTTAATCTGTGCCCAAGTTCTTGTTATTAGCTGTACAGTTTTTTGCACTATTTTTTGCATTCAGCAAGACTTCCAATCTCCAGAAATCTAGTTCCCAGATCTCTCACACAACATTTCTGCTAGGGTACAGTGTACAGAGCATGAAAGTTGGGGCGTGAAACAGTGAGGTCCAATCAATCACCAACTCTCGCTGGGGCTGTCAGAAAGTTCTTCACCTCTCAGGGCCGGCTTTCTCATCTACAACGGGGGTAACAATTCTATTCTTCCTGTTTTCAGGAAGGTACTAAATCGGTACTTGTAAACAGTCAAGTACTAAGTTTCCTGGATTATCTCCTAAGACGTCCTCCTCCACCCCAGCTCAGGTATCCACCACTGCCCCCTCCTTCCCCCAAAACTTATCACTCAAAACTATTCCAACCTCAAAAATCACTAATTCAGTCATCCCATTCTCCCCTGTAACCTAGTTCCTTCCATCTCATTCAACTATTCTACTATCTCCTCAGGGTGCCCAACTCACTGACTTAACCACTTTGCTTTTTTACTTCCTTATTTAGCTAGCCTGAGAGTCACTGGTTCATCATTTCACGGTCACATGCTTAGTAATCCTTTATATCCGTCCCCGTGTGCACATCTGGCCCTGCGGCAAAGCCCCAACTCTGGGATCAATCCCACTTTCTGCTTTCTCCATGCCTATCTCTAGGGAGCCAAGTATTGCTGGAGAAAATTACACAGCAGAGTAGACAGGTAGTGCTATTACCTGTGATTAAAACAACCTCAAGGGGCCTTCAACACTGTGAAACCATCATACTAGGTCAAATCACTTTCTACCTTGGAGATGATCTTTCCAAATCTTATGTCCTGTCCTCAAACTTCCAATAAACTCCCTTCACTCTCAGCAGATGACCTCTGCTCCGAGTTCAAAGAGTAAACTGGAGACATCAAAGAAAACTCTCAATTTCCTACTACCAAAGACAAACCCCGACCTAGTCCTACCTTTTCTCCTTTACTATTGCAGTAAAGGTGTTCCTGCCCCTCCTTATGCGCCCGATTTCTCCACCTGGTCCATTCTTACAGTACCAATTCTCCCTTCTCTCCCCTGTATATTAACAACTCCCCCTCGGGAATCCATTCCGTATTATGGTGAGTTTACATAACACACAATTTACCATTTGAACCATTTCAAATGTACAGCTCAAGTGGTATTCAATACATTCACACTGTTGTACAACCTCTCATCAATTTTTAATATGCTCAGATCTTTCTCATCTTTAAAAAACAAACAGAAGAATACACCTTAAACCATGAGAAAACACTGTTGGTAGCCTATCCAACAACTACCCCCCCCACCTGGTTACTAGCCTTTTGTTGTATCTACCTTAGGGACAACAAGATTCAGAGACAATTTCTAACTAGTTTAATTCAATCATGGCAACAGCCACTCTCCTTTGCACTGATTGGCTTAGGGGTAGTCATGTGACCTAGTGCTGGCCAATGATACCTGAGGGGACTCATCCCTCTTAAAAAGAGATTATAAGAAGAAAACTAGGTATTAGGTATTAATACCTAGTTTTGTTCTTGGGATTAATATAATACTACAATATAATAATTCCCAGTAAAATGCTATAAACATGGTTTTAAACAAGAAAAGGTTACCTAAAGACAGATGAGCTGACCCAACAGAATAGGATACAGCAATCAGAACCAGATCCTCACCTACAGTCACCTGATCTGTACGACAAAGGAAACACACTGCCGTGCACAGAGAAAACCACTCTCAAATGGTGCCGCGCCAACTGGACAGGCACAGGAATCTGGAACCCCACCTCACACTAAACACAGAAGATCTAAATCCCACAGTTAAACCATCAAGGTTTTAGAAGAAACACAATGTGTTGGTGACACGTGAGCTGGCAGAGACTGGGAACACACAAGATGCCTCCCATAAAGGGAACAACGGGCATGCTGTACTGCATGAAAATCAGCAGCTTGCTGTGAAAACATCTAGAGTAGAAAGGCCAGCCAGAGTGTGACAAGACATTGGTAATTCCTATACTTGACAATGACTCGTACCCATAATTTAAAAAAAAAGAATAGATAAAGACATTCAACTCAAAATCCTAATAGGCACCTAACAGTAAGAGAAAATCCAAGTAGTCAATAAGCAAATGAAAAGATGCTCAACTTAAAGAAATACAAATTAAAATCACAGCACTACATCATCACACACCCACCAGAAAGGCTAAATGAAGTAACAGAAAAGTTAAGTGTTAGTGAAGATGTGGAATTGACACTCTCATAGGCTGCTGGCAGGAAAGTCATACAGACACATTGGGAATTATGTACTAAATCCGAATATAAGCATACCCTGTCCCTGATTATACACTCATCAGAAGTGAGTATACAGGTTCACAATGACACCACCTATAAAAGCCAAACACTAGAAACTACCCAAATGTCCATCAACAGGAGAATGGGTAAAACCTAGTATATTCATGCAATAGATGAACACTTTTATATAACTTTGCATACAACAGTACGGATCTCAAAAACAATGCGGAAAGCCAAACGTGAAAGAGCTCATACTGTATGACTGTTCATACTGCGCAAAAATCTCCAATGGTGTTGGCAGGCACTACCGTAGACATCCTGGGGGAGGAGGTGGGTAGTGACTTTGGGGAAACTGCAGCTGTGATCTGGATGCTTGTGACTGTTGTTTGGTTTCCAAAAACTCAACCTATAAGCTTATGAATTTACATTTTCAGTATATATATTTTTAAATACATTTTATTGGTTATGCTGTTACAGTTGTCCCAGTTCTCCACCATCATTCCCCTCCACCCTGCACACCCCCTCCCACTCAGTTATATTTTTTTTGAAGATTACAGCCAAGTCATATTTCTGGAGGAGACTGTAATGCACCTCATCACCCATAGGTGGCAGCACAACACCCAGGTCACGCAGCCGCCTGGAAAAACACCAGGTCCTTGACGACATTGTCAGCCACCATCTTCTGGAACTCTCGAATAAGGTCAGTTTCGTCACCATTTAAACCAGTTCAGTCCGTCTTCTGTTCTTTTTAGCCAAAACATTCTAATACCGGGCTGCTGCCTGTCAGGAGACAGGAGGCAAACGGGTACTGATCCGCAGCCCGTCAGGAATAGGTCCGCAAATGGGTACCGATCCGCGGCCCGTCGGAAAAAGGGTCCGCGAACAGGTACTGATCTGCAGCCTGTTGAGGACAGGCCTGCAAATGGATACAGGTCCACGGCCTGTCGGAAACAGGTCCGTAAATGGGTACCAATCCGCAACTTGTCGGAAATGGGGCCCGCAAACGGGTACCGATACGCAGCCTGTTGGGGACCAGTCCGCAAATGGGTACCGATCCATGGCCTGTCGGAAACGGGCCCGCAAATGGGTACCGGTCTGCGGCCTGAATGTACGTTTTCAGTATGTATTTTTGAAGATTACAGCCAAGTCATATTTCTGCGGGAGACTGTAATGCACCCCGTCACCCATAGGTGGCAGCAGAACACCCAGGTCACGCAGCCGCCTGGAAAAACACCAGGTCCTTGACGACATTTTCAGCCACCATCTTCTGGAACTCTCCAATAAGGTCAGTTTTGTCACCATTTAAACCACTTCAATCCATCTTGGTTTTTTTTTTTTTTTTTTTTTTTTTAGCCAAAACATCCTAATACCGGGCTGCTGCCTGTCAAGAGACGGGCTGCAAACGGGTACCGATCCACGGCCCGTTGGAAACGGGGTCCACGAATGGGTACTGATCCGCGGCCCATCGGGGATGAATCCGCAAACAGGTACAGGTCTGCGGCCCGTCGGGAAAGGTCCGCAAATGGGTACCGATCCGCGGCCCATCGGGGACGGGTCCGCAAACGGGTACCGATCCGCGGCCTGTCGGAAACGGGGTCCGCGAATGGATACTGGTCTGCGGCACGTCGGCCATGGGTCCGCAAAAGGGTATAGGACCGCGGCCTATCGGAAACGGGGTCCGCGAACGGATACCGATCCGCGGCCTGCCGGAAATGGGGTCCGCGAATGGATACTGGTCTGCGGCACGTCGGCCATGGGTCCGCAAAAGGGTATAGGACCGCGGCCTATCGGAAACGGGGTCCGCGAACGGATATCAATCCGCCGCCCCTTGGGAATAGGTCCGCAAACGGGTACCAGTCGGCAGCCTGTCAGAACCCAAGCAGTGAGCGAATAGGACCTGAGCTCCGCCTTCTGTCTCCCCCTCATCCAACCAAAGCGTGCGAGCTAGCAAAGCGCATCTTAGCTCCGCCTCCGCCCCCTCACCCCGCATCCCATCTTCCACAAAACCCCATCCCTGCTGCCAAAATGGTTGGGGATCACTGCAGATGCAATTGCTGGCCTTTTCTGCTCCTCACTGCCTCGCTCTCCCCAAACACCTTTAATAACTGCCTGTGCTAGTTATCTCCATGTCTTCCCTCTCATTTTTCAACCTGTTCTACCCAGCTTCGGTTCCAAGCTTCCCACTAGCACGGGTCCCCCCTGCTACCTGAATCGTGTAGACGACGCTAAGTCCGAAGTCCATTCGGCTTCTCAGCAGTGACAGGTATTGCGGGCCACCCTTTCCGCGATGAGGCCGCACTGAGCTTTCCCGGGAGCCCAGAGGCTGCCCTTGGGCAGCCTCCCGTGCAGGCTCATCCTTCCCAACTGCGCAACTCTCGTCGCAGCGCGCTTGCTCTAGCCCAGCAGGTCCCACCCCTAGCTACACGTCACCACTGTCCGGGGGTCTGCTGGAAGCCCCACCTCCAATTACATCATACCAGGCCCTGCAGGCAGGCTATTATTTCTCCAACACTCAAGCGATTCCGGAGCCATGGAGGCCGACCACCCCTTCCGTGAGCATCTCCCCTCGCCTACAGCTTCACATAGGTTAACTGTCCCCTCCATGCAACCTGTCCACAGCTGTTCGGGGAGGCCCTAGCCATGCACCTCGCAGCCAGCACAACATCCCTATGCGGACGGCCCTGCAGCACAGAATGTCCAAGTGTGAGGGCAAGTCCTACTGCCCACCGTCCTCCCTCCCCGGGCCCCCGAGTCCGTGAGGCTGTGGAAGACGGGAGCCTCGGAATAGGCCCAAGAACCAGATCATACGCAACCTGCTCATTTTACCTCCGAAATATTTTCTCCATCCCCACCGACTCCGCCCTCCGAGCCACCGTCCTCTTTGGCCTGGAGGGCCACATCAGCCTCCTACCCCGCCCCCACTACCCTGTCCCGCTGCACCCCTGCACGCCCGCTCCTACAGCAGCCAGCCTGACCTCACGGCATTCAGCACGGGCATTCAGCACGCCATCCCCTCTCGGCTTCAAATCCTTCTTTCCCTAAAGGCTGACAGCTTGCGGGTAACCTATGGGACCCTCCTTCTCTGTACTCGGGCCACCTGGTGCACCAACCCCCGCTCCCCCATAGGCCGTCGCACTGCGGTCCCGCTGTCTAGAAGGGCTTTTGTTCATTTCTGACTGGACCATAAACAGAACCCTAATATCTATTGAATGCTTATTATACTATAGTTTATATTTATCGTAATATGTACACTATATCTGACCGTCACTACCAATTGAAGAAATGTGTATTAATACTAACATATTCTCACACTGATTAGCATATGACCACATTCTGCTACTCTTAAAGCAGAGTAGGCAGACTACCTTGCATGGTGTGAGTGCCACTATAGCCCAGGACCTGTGGGGCAGCGACATCCCTGAACATGGGGGAAACTCCCAAGACTATGTGACCTTGTTGGGAGAGGGCTGAGCAAAGGGTCAGAAAGCGAGCTGTAGCCCCAATGCTCCAATTCACTATGCTCCATGGGAAAATGCTCTCGAGCCCTAACACCTAGTTCCTCATAAACAATGATACATTTTGCCCTAAAATGTTAGTAGAGAATTTATCGCTTGTTCCTCAAGCTTCCATGTGAATTTGCTACATTAATCTCTCCCCATCCCTAACTTTTTGCAGGCAGTTAGGTGGCGGGGGAGGGGCACTAGTCATAGATGGCTGTAGCCTCTTCTTCTCACTTTGGGATGTCATCTTAAACCCCGATCTAACACCAGATTCCCTCTCCCTCCAAGCTGCAAAGTTCACAAGGGTCCCTGACGCCGGGTTCTGTGTGCAGCCACAGTAAGTCCTCCGGCTACGATTTCAGGCCCAGTTCTCCAGCAGCTGTTTCAGCAGTGGGGTGAGACCGGATCGCCATGGGCCTGTCTTCAGCTCCTATCTCCTGACTGACTCTGGACATGGGAGGGGAAAGAAATGCTATTGCCTCTCTCAAACCACAATATGTAAGAACTCTGCAAGCCATAAAAGGCTTATCACTTTCCCCCACTAATATAAATCATCACTTTCAGGGCCCGAGCAGACCAACAAAGAAATAACAGTACTCCTCCCCAAGGTTCTAGCTCTTATAACAAAAACAGGAGTCAGATGTAATAATGGTCAGTCACTGCCAAATGTGCAGTGACCGATACCATTGCTTAAGTAAATAATTTTTAAATCGAAAGTTAGTTTCTGGAATTAGAATGATAGATGTTCTTTCATCCAAGTAGAAGAAATTTATCATGAATTATCTTACAGGTATACTTGCACCTGAGTACAGAACATACAGGGATAATCATTAGAGTGATATATAATATTTTTAAACTGGAAAAATACATAATCCATAGACTAAAGGATTATGCAGCCATGAGGGCCAATCTCCGTATGCACTAATGTGGAAGGAGCTCCAAGATTCAAGTATGAAGATGTACCCAGTGTGCACGGTGTGCTCCTACTCATGCCAAAAAAAAAAGGACATACTATTGTACCCTGAACTGAGTGAAATCACCTGTATTCATTCATAAAAATGGCAACTTCATTTGGTTCATAACTGCTTATATGGGCATAAAATACAGAAATATACAAGGGTCTAAAGAGAGGAGTCAGGGCAGTGGTCTGAGTTGGGCGAGTTTGCAATTTGTCCTTCTGTACTCTTAACTTTCTTCAATCTGTGTTTGTCACCTGCTTTTTTAAAAAGTGGGTGCACTCCGAAGAAGACTGAAAAAACAAATTCAGCAGCTTGTAAATGAAAATAAAAAGACCACACAGGTAAGAAAGCAGGGTGAGGAATAATTCACCAAACCAACCAGGATTTTGAAAATCTCACACATTATACGATGGAGTTGATTTATACCTCTGGCCTCAAGGAAATTCAGGAGTGGGGAAGGAGGGAGAGATCTTGTCCTTTAAACTATCTGCCTGCCATCAATCACAACTTGGGATCTAATAGAAGGGAATATTATATGATGGGAATTAAATTTGGAAAGGTCAAAATAAATAAACACCAAGTTTAAAAACAAGTAAATTCAAATTCAAAAACATCCAGGGAGAAGCTTTTCCTTTCTCCTTAGTTTCCCTTACAGTTTATCATATTCCCACTGAAGAATTTTATTTTTCCGCATCTGATTCCCACAAGAATGGATTAAACATTAACTAGGCAAAGCCTAACCTTACACCTTGCATAACTACTGTAACTATGGAAGCAACAGATGTGCCTAACTCCTTTTTCTAGATTTTCTTCTAACTGAAAATTTTGAATTACTTCAGTCACAACTACCATTCTAAAATGCCCTTAACTACCAAACTGTATTTGAAAAGTGAGCTTCCGGAACCAAGCCACAGGTTCTAGGCTACACGGCACTCATCCCTGAGGCTGCAGGATTCAGCAGGGACAAGCTGTGACAGGGGACAGCACATTGCCACCAGCCCCCCTGCACTCCAACTCCATTCCCTGCATTCCCAAGTGGTCCGCAGACCTGGACAGGAGATAAGGGTTCTGACTGGCTCCCGACCTCACCTACATTCACTGAAAGGTGGTCTGATTCATAAACTGTGCGACTACCTGGCATTTAAAACCACCACTGCCACTCTGACCACTGCGGAAGGAGGTGTTTTCCCTTACATCCCTCACTTCGGGCTCCCCGTCCTTGGTCTTCCTTTGATTTCTCTCAAGATTATGTTTCACTTGTTTCATCCTTGACGTTTCGTGATCTGTTTTTGTTTTTCTTTTTTCTTCTTACCATGTGCATTTTTATTTAGTGTTGCTTTTTATCAAATATTTCAAGTACACATGAAAGTACAGATTAACGTTAACATAATGAACACCCATGTACCAGCTTAGCCAGATCTTAACATTTTGCCACGTTTGCTTCAGACCTTTCGGCGGAAGCCTGTTAGAGCTGACGCCCGCTGTGTGCCCCTCTTCCCCCACCAGCCCTGTTCCCATCCACCCGGGAGAACCACTCCCCTGGTGTTTGAAGTGCCCATGTGTTTAACACATTCTTAATACGCACTAATTATAATGATGCTTATCATTTTGCGTGTTTTTAAAATTATATAAATGGCACCAGACCATAGAAATCATTCTGCAACGTGCGTTTTTACTCAGTATTGCATTCATTTCGACAACGGCAGGATTCCATCGTATGAATACACTATATACCATAACTGACGTGTCCACTCCCTTACTGATGGACATCTGGGTGGTTTCTGTTCTTTACTCTTACAAACAACGCTACAATGATGCCTTGCGCAGCTCTTCTTGGTTACACGTCTGAGAGCTTGGCGGGAGCTGCAGAGGACGCACATCTTCGCCTTGCCAAACGGCTCTCCAACGTGATGGCACCAACCTGCACTTCCTCCAGCCGACAACGCGAGTTCCCTTTGTTCCACATCCCCTCAAACACTTGGTGGACTCAGTTTTTTAAATTTTTGCCAATCTGACAGGTATGAAAGAGACGCAGGTTTTTAACCTGTGTGTCCTGTAAGGATAATCATATTTATTGACTATTTGGACCATTGATTTCATTTTTTTCACGTTTCACATTGCCCTTGGATTCTATCACCACCCTCCTGTGGGGATTAATAAAGACTCTTAAGTCCAGGCTGCCTGGGGTCTGACTCTGGCTCCATCACACCCACCTAGTGCCCATGGACACTTGCTTGACCTCCCTGGTCCCTCGTTTACAAAGAGACAGAAGCACGTGCCTCTCGCAGGGCTGTCAGGGCTTTATGAGTCAGAATGTGCAAAGTGCTCCGAACAGCCCCACCTGCCCCCGGAGCTCAGCCAGACTCCCATGACAGGTCTGCCGACACTCAGATGTGAGAGAGCTTCAAAGCATCTCAGTCTTGGTAACTCAGCTAAAGGACACTTGTCCTCCTATGTCAGTGGCAATGTTCTTTTCTGAAGTCACACTGTCCGCTCTCTTAATCAGGAGTTCTATGTACCGTGGACTCAGAAGACATTATACCTACATTACTAGCAAGCCATGTAAACAATGTACAAGAAGGTGGGAGACACCAGCAAAACCAGTGCGGCACAAGGATTCTGACGTTGGAGAGGCATCCGGTACACACTGGTTATTGCCTGAGAAGATGCTGCAGACCTGCTTCTAGTGAAACCCTGAGTGGTACAGGGCCACAAGCTACATCAGGAAGGCAGCACGAGGACGGATGCACAACCCTGCTCTAGACCTTGACCTCACCAGGACAGCTGGCTTCTGTACTTTTACTTCGATGCGCCTGCTTTGCAGCGGAGTTTGGGGAGGCTCCCCTTGTCTAGCTTTCAACACTCAGCAAAAAGGGCAGAAACACCCGGGCCCGTCTCTCAGCTCTCGGAGCTCCTCTATGCAGAGTGAATGACCTTCTGCCCGCTCAAGGTTTCAGATTAGGCATCTCGATTTTCACAAGAAGCTAGTCAGGCTGCCAACCTGTTCATGCTGAAAGCACACAGATTCCCCTTCACGCAGCACAGGGCATCTGCGATTCCGCACCTAACCAGAGCGGTGACCTGCAGTCACCCGCAGCCCCTTCCTCGTCAGAACGGTGGACGGCGGGGGCACTGACAGAAGACAGCGTCAAGCCCATCCACTCCTCCACTCTAGGCAGCCTCGCTTATCCACAGCTCCTATTCTCTTCTTTTTACACTCTCACATTCTCCACATCTTCTACCATGAGAATGTTTTCTGTTTATGGTAAAGGGAAAACATGATAAATGTTATTTTTAAAAGCTAAACTCAGACTATTCTATGTGTCCTACTCCCCACCATCACATCCCGACGTTAGCAGTTTCACTGAAATACAGCCAACGCTGACCGCCTTCGTGAGAAACCGTCGCAGAGACCGTGAAACCCCAGAGAGCACCTTCAGGGCGGTGTTTGCTTTTGTTTTTTGTTTTTTTTTTACGAACAGGATATTGCTGAGGTTCTTCTTTACTCCATCACTCAATTTGTACCACTTGTAAACCATGTAAGAAATTTCTTCCAGAAGCAAACATCAGAAAAACATGGTTTCACCTAAGCAACTGGTGTCCTTTTTCTCCATGGATAGAGAGAATTAGGTAACTTGTCAAATTTTCTCTTTTTATTTTGACCTCTCTGTTGAAAGTTCAAACACCAGTATGGATTATAACTAATAACTAAGCAGGACCTCATACCTATTATGAGGATCCCAGGCTCTGACCTGGTTTTTTAGTTTGTTTTGTTTTTAATACACGTCTACTGAGTGGATGTATTCTTGAAGCCGCCCTAACCTTACAGTAAGGCAGGACACAATTAAACCAAACAGCCTACTCTGCTCAATATTAGTGCTTAATCATTGATGTCCTAAGGTATTTAAGCTGAGGGAAGCAAACTCATGGTGCAGTGTGAACAATATTTCTCAACTAATAAATACAAGCTTGGTTTGACATTAGGAACTAAGAATGAATTATGATTTCATTTCCATAGTTAAACCATTAAATTTTTTTCACTTATGAAAGACATTTATTTAATTATTTCATACCAGGATGGAGGAAACAAACATAACAAAAATTCTTCCAGAACTATAGAACTAATTAATAGAGCAAAGAAAGGTAATATATCACAGGCGCTATGAACACAGACTTCGACATCATCAGGTGAGAGCTGTGTGGAAACCCTGACATCACTACTTACTAGTGGTGTGAGTTCGTCCAAGTACACGTGTGGAGAGCAACATTCCCTACCCACTAGGGGTGTTGTGAGAATGAAGCAACATATGTGAAGTACTTAAAATGATTCGTAACATGTTATCCAAGCAATCAGAACAGCTACCGCTGGCACTGCCATCACTGTGTATCACTTACAGAGTTCTTTTTTCAACCATTTAACTATTTCTGCCAAAAAACTATTGAAGGATTTTCTTGCACACCTGCAAAAGAGAAGTATTTTTCCAACATGGCATTCAACATAACAGTTCAGAGACTGGGACACTGCAACAACTTACCTGAACTGTCTAGTGCGGAGAAAACAAAGAGCTCGGTTACCATAAAAAAGGTGATTGTCGGGGCTTTAAAAGAAATAACGTTCAGTCAGTAAAGCAAATCACATATGAAACAAACAAAAATCATACAGAAAACACAAGGCATGGGAAATTTTTCAAAACCTCTACATCCGTATGGCAGAGCAGAAAGAACGCAGGACTGGGAGCGCTAACTGGTGACGTCCTGGTCCCTTCACTTTCTACCCGAGTAGCTGCTCAAATCACCTTCAACTTCCCTGGATTCAACCTAAAGACTTCCACTACCTTCGCCTCACGCACAGAGCTATCGTGAGGGTCAAACGGGACAGACAAAAAGCTAGAACTGCAAGTACGCGTACTGGTAGAGGGCAGAATTGCATATGCAGGTCGGGACTACACCGCCTTGACAACGAGCTCACAGGAAGTCTGCAAACCGGAAGGGCCGTTTAACAGCTTCACTTCAGATTCTCCCCTCCTCGGTCTCATCTGACCGTGGGTGGTGGGACCTACTGTTCTGTTCCCCCACCCCCTCCTCTGGACAGCCAAGCAGCAGCCTTTAGGTGTGCCGTGCTGCCTTGCTCAGCTCGTTCCCCGTGGACACCGGCGAGGCAGGAACGAGAGAAGCCGCCACAGTATTTATTAGGTGGCCCGGTGAAGGTGTCCTAGGAGCCAAGTGAGGCACACTTGCAGAAACGCCACCAAATTATAGCTGCTGAGCAAATACAAGGCGAGGTAGAGAGATCGCTTGCATTCTCTCAACAAGTCCAATTATTATCTCTTAATAGTTCCCTCTTAGAAAGCAAATATCCCTGAATGGGGGACATCTTAAATATTAGTAACTATCACTTGATAATCTGGGAGAAATTAGTTGAAGGCAAAATGAGCACAAGAAAGAACATAAGTCTGTATAGACAGCCTGGAAGAAGACGAAGGCAGGCAGCACCAAGCTCACAATTTAGCCCGACCTGCTTGAGTTGTGCTCTCTGACTGAGTCCGTACGCTCAGACCATCTCTGAGGCTTCTGAGGCCTACGGGTGAGAAACTCTAACCTGCAGAGCAAGTTACAGATGTTCTCCAGTGCCTCATCATTTTTCCCCCAACCAGCACTTCTAACTCATCTGCTACATAAAAAGGATTTCATTGTTCTGTTTATCTCTTACCTATATTCAATGGCTCTGCTGTAATAGACAATAGCTACATCAAATCTTTCTTTGGAAAACTCTTCATTTCCTTTCATTTTCATTACTTCTCCTTGCTGAGAAACCAAGGTGAAAGAAGACCCATCAATTAACTGCAAAGACAATCAAGAACCCCCATATCTAGGAAAAATGGACCTGGGTTTCTACCTTTGGTATTGGAAATAACCTGGTGAATCATTTACATAGAAAACAAGAGATCAATACTCAGCATTTTGGTGTATGTAGTCAAAGAAACCTGCACCTAATGACTCAACGCCAGCTTTGTTCCAGGAACATCAAAGAGAGAACAAAGCCGCCACACCGTCAGGGAGCGCTGCCAGAGGACTCCCTCCTGCACATGCTTGGCAGGCCCGCTTTATGTGAGCCTCAGGAAGCCTGCCATATGGAGGGGAAAACACAGGCGCAAGGCAAAACTTTAATTTTAGGTTAGAAAATGTGATCTGCTCAATAAACCCGAGTGCTTACAAAACAATGCATAAATCAGTAACACATATAGGCAATGTTGATTATTCATTGCCAAATTAGAGAGGCAACCACGTAAGCAAGAATGAAATCAAAAGAAAATCAAAGACCCTCCAGATACAACTAAAACTTTGATTCAAACACTCAAATATTCAAAATAAACAAATTAAAATAAATTGGATCACATCAATGGCTTTAGAGAATTCAAGAGCATTACTTTCTTAAATCCTAAATTAGTCTAAATGAGCCAATTGTATGGCATGTGAATTACATCTCAATAAAGCTGTTACTAAAGAAATCATATTTATTCAACTAATCACATGCCTTTTAATTAAAAAAAATAAAATTTCAATTTTTGATTAACTCTTTTTTTTTTAATTTTTTTATTTTTAGAGAGAGGGGAAGGGTGGGAGAAAGAGAGGGAAAGAAACATCAATGTGTGGTTGCCTCTCACACATCCTCTACTGGGGACCTGGCCTGCAACCCAGGCATGTGATCTGACTGGGAATAGAACTGGCAACCCTTTGGTTTGCAGCCTGTGCTCAATCCACTGAGCCACACCAGCCAGAGCACAATTAACTCTTTTAAAGTCTGTAACATCAGAAAATTCTGATCAAGATGTTTTCCTCATCCAAACAACTAAATATTCTAATCAAAACTTAATAAAATTTCCCTCCAACATATTATTGAATTTTACAGTAGTTCCTTATACATTGTCAGATAGCAGTAATACTGAACTTTCTGAATGTCAATAAAAGTTTTAACAAGCAAATCTTAAAATATACTTACAAGTAAATATTCTTACCTCTAAACACTCTGTACAATTTTGCCTTTTAAATTCTTCAAGAATATTGCAGTTTTCTGTCACAACTTTAGTTATGTGATACTTGTCTAAATTTGATTTTTAGGAGAGAGACAACATTTGTTTAAAAAAAAACAGTATTGTTAATGTTCTAATCTCAGGTGAGTTCATAAAGTTCATTATTTTATTATGCTTTCTAAATAACATGTTTCTTGTCCTCTTTTTACATGTATCAAATAATATATTTGAAAATAAGCAACTGATAACATTAGATTAATTGCTTGCTATGGATCTAATCAGTTTTATTTCGAGCATTAAAAAACACTTGCTTATTACTGCGTTGGTTCTAATTGTCGTTACAACAAATGCTCTATCATAACATACTCCCAATGGGCTTCATAATTACTCATCAATTCAACAAATATATTTGAGTATCTATGGTGTACCTGGCACAATGTTCAATAAAATTCTGAAAAAAAAATCCTGTATAACAACTTTCTAATAAGTATTTAATATAACAAATGAAGAATTTAAATGTCTTAATTCAACATTTGACTGTCATGAATAAAATGTTAAAATGAGTCTTTATTTGAAAAACTATTCTTATATAAATTTAATAAACTAATTAAAATGCTGAAGCAATAACCAAAATTTATCAGACTTCATTTACTGTATTTTAACTTGTTCTGTACAATATAATAGATTTTTCTAAGGTGGCAAATAATAATTTCAATAATAATAATAATTTTATTACAACAAAAATGTAGTTACACCTCTAGACAAACACATTCCCCTAAGATTTCAGAGTCAAGAAAGCATTTGGGAAGTAAAATAACACTAAGGGATGGAGTAAGATTATAGGATGAAAATCTGGGCTTTAAGATCAAAGAGGGGTGACTTCTCATCTGGCTTCTCCCACTTACTAGACTGCAGAAATACCACGCTGCCTCTCAAAGTCTTGTTAGTCTGTTCATTTCTAAACCAGGGATAACGACCGCTATCTTGCAGGGATGTTGCAAAGAAGAGAGAACAGCAAGGGTCAAAGGTGAGCCCACACAGGTGCCTAACACATGACACCGGTCCTCTGCCTCTACCACTAAGTCCAGGCTGTGATCACAGCAAAGCTCTCAGGCGTAGGGAGACTCACCCTAACACAGCCCAGTGTCTAGAAAACCCATGAGAAGAGCTTGTCTTCATGTTTAATCGTAATTTCTCTCTAATAATTAGACCAATGGTATAAAATTTGCCACCTTCTCACTGGAAATGACAAATTCCTACCAACATCTACTAAAGAACCAAATAGTCCCTGTTTCAAGATTCTTACAACTATACTATAAAAACACTGCTAACACTGAAATACTTCAAGGAAAAGTATTCCACAAAGTGACATGTATATGTGAGCTTCTTCATACATAAGAACAACAGATTTGTCAGGGAAATGAACCCCGCGACCTGTGCTGTATTACTTTTTCTCTTGCCAGTGAGAATACGTGAGGCCCCAGGGACGGTCCCTTTCTTTGGGTATTATATATAATAACTTATGACATCTATCAGGTAAAGTGTTAAAATATGTAATGTCAGAGAAATCATTAAGATAGGAAATACAGAATAAAAGTAACTGCAAAGTTAAAGTTCTCTTATGCGGGCTTTTCTCTTACTCAGAGAAAAACATTTTTTAAAATCCTAAGATAAGTAATAAATCACAACTACACACTCCATTTCCCCAAATAATAGCTTTTAAAATTGAGTCGAGTAAGATTTAAAGCATTTATACTTACATTCGGTAAAGAAAATACTTAACATAGGCCAACAATTGTCAACTGCTCCTAACTTTTGTAGAATTGTTACATCGCCTATGTATTTCACCCAATTCAAAGCTTCTTCCATTGCCAACATTTTCTGTTTCAAAAACAGGGACAGAGAATGTGATTTTGGTATTAATTCTAAATCCACATGTGGCATTATAAATGTATCTAACATTTCAGATTATGAAGAGAAAACTTGGAACTCACTCTTCATGACTCTCGCACAGACCCTGGAATGGCTGGACCCCGACACACAAGTTAACAAATGCCCTGGACCGGTGCTGGTTGCACCGTGGGCAGCCCTGGGCCGCCCGCGGAGCTCCAGACGCTTCTGCAAGGACTCCAGGTCCGGCCGAGAAGGCCTCGCACCCAGCCAGGGGCAGCCCTGGGTCGCAGATGAGTGCAGTAATGCAAGAGAAACGCGGGGTCTCAGGTCTCACCTAAACTAGGACTCGCATCCTGACCTCAAGGTTAAAGGGTTACATTAAGGTTCACCCAAGGAATCCTGCATTTTAAATGGTTTGCGGCAAACAGAAGAACAGGAGATAAACATGTGCCTGTGCAAATGAGCACTCCGTGCCATGCTCTTCACAGAACCATCATTCATACTTTCAGGGTCTGAAATGACTTCGGAAATTAAATCGTGGAGTTGTCAATGCTGATGGCAGGCTTAAGGGAAATACGTAGATGTTTATGTTACCGAAAGCATTAAAAATTGGCTTATCATTGTATGAAGGTTTTCTAGTAATTATACAGCAAAACACATTCATATTGGGGACCTAATAATTTCATTTGTGAAAACATGTCAGGTAAATAATCTAAAAGAGAAAAAAAGAGGCTCAAAATTACACTAGGTGCTACACATAAAACACTGAGCCCTGACTAGTATGGCTCAGTGGATTGAGTATCAGTCTGAGAACTAGAGGGTCACCAGTTTGATTCCCGGTCAGGGCACATGCCAGGGTTGCAGGCCAGGTCCCCAGTTGGGGGCATGTGAGAGCCAGCCAATCATTGTAGGTCTTGCACATCGATGTTTCTCTCCCTCTCTTTAAAAATAAATACATTTTAAAATCTTTGACAAAAAATTGACTCTGTGGACCCAGGCACGGGCAATGAGCAGTGAGGCGACCGCCGTTAACTGACAGAGACTATGCTGGGCTCCTGGTTTAGCACTTACATTTTCTATTTTATAACCGATCCTCAGTAAGCCTCCAATAAAGAACGAGTCATTCTGTAAAAAAAAGGATAAAACACATTTTTTCCTTATTCAGTCAATTATAAGTGAATTTCCCAATGCCCACAAAATACTACATTTTAGGAATACATATATACATAGTAATCCACTTCTCACATACTGTACCATGCTTAATTTACCTCTTAAGGACCCTAAAACAAGAATTCAGAAATAGTCTTACATTGAGTTCTAATGATTTAGTGTAACTTCTAGATGTATGAATTTTAAAGTTAATTACACCTAGATTTTTAAATAAAAATACACTGGCTGATATAAGTTACTGCAAAGGATTACTAGCAGGAAATAAACATTAAATGCCCTTTCTAAATTTTAAGTTTACAATTAGAGTAATACCAAGAAAAACTCCTGGCTCCATAATCAGCTGAAGAGAAATTGTCAAATGGTTCTCAATGAAGAAATGTCTACCTGACCTCTCAAATATATCACACAAATTCCTGGATAGCAGAGTAGTCGTAGGTTAACCAAAACTAAAACCTGTTAGTCACTGTAAATTAGTAACATGGGCCTGATGCCACATAAATACTTATATTCTTTAATAGAGGAGGAAAAAGCCACATTCTACTACTTACCACAACTTTCTTCGCCAAATCCACAATATCTTCCATCAACTCAAGATGTTGCAATTGCTTCAAACTTATCTCAGAAGCACGAAAATTGCTTAAAGACAAATTTACTTTTTTAAAAGATTAGGCACTCATACGTAAAAATTCATTAAACTTTATACTCAACTGCATGTTACAACTCTAATTCTCTGTATCTTCATTCCAGGTAACAGTAAGTTGCTTATTAAGTGGATAAAATACTATACCTTTTCCTCTCATATACAGTGCTGGTATTTACAAACATGCGTATTAATTTTTCCTTACTCAGTTTCAAATTTACCATCTAATGCTTTTCAGAACTTTATTATGTATAATGTTATCATGATTATTCATCCATATCCAAATCCCAAGTATAACAACTTTTTCCACTCTATCAGACGCGAGTCAGATTGAGGAGCATGCCGGCATGAGACACGGCCTTGCACTGTGCCGGGTGGCCCTCAGTGCTGGGCACATGGTGACGTACCTCGTCTCCACGCAGGGATACAGCCGTGATATGACCGAACTGTGTTGATGCTGGAACAGCAGCGGCCAGAAGATGTGTATTTTAATGGCATCACAGTAATCGTGCAGGACAGGAACTGGTTTACTGCACCACATGCTGCAGATGTCTAATTCTTAATTAAAAAACAATTTTTGCGTTAATATTTTGTGCCTCATTTTGGAATGAATCAATAGTGTTAATAGGGAAAAAGTAAAAATAGTTATGGAAAGGTAAGAAATAAATGGATAAAATATTTTAACCCGTTAGATGGTAAGAATATTTAAATGTTAATATTTAAATGTTACAGTAGGGTTTTAACCCTACTGTAACAAAGAAAGGTTTTGGTTTCTAATGAAAAACAACAGTAAGAGCTACATTAAGTCTGTTACGTTGAGGTGAAAGGATGAACTTCCCTTCATGGTCTTTCAACAAACTCAAGTTAAAATACCAGCACACTCACCTAAGTTTCTCTCGCTTTTGGCATAATCTTTATATTGCCTACCCTAAAAAAAGAAAAAAAAGAAATCTTTTGAGTTGGATCTGGTAAGATGCAAAACTAGTTCTTGATTTTAATGTAAGAATTATTGGCACGAAACTACAAATTTCAGTGCACATTTATTTATACGCTTTAAAGACGGCATCTTCGACCAGCGAGTCCCAGCCTCCTCCCCGTGTTTCCAAGAGCTGTGTTCGCCTCAGGCACAGACACCTCGGCCCAGTCCTCCTCCGGGCCCGCAATTGCTGACACGCTGCTTTCCTTTCCCTTCTGAAATCACCTCTTCAAAAGCTTGTACACCTCCCGGTAAAACCTCGCGGAGCACAAACGCCTTGTCAACAGCTCTGAATCAAAAACCTTTAGGAGGTAAATCTCAAATCCTCATCACGAGAAAAAAAAATTGTAACTGTGTGATGATGGATGTTCACTAGACTTAACGTGGTGCTTTCACAGATACAGACTTATGTTGAGTCATGTTGTACACCTGAAACCATATGTTATATGTCAATTATTTTTTAATATATTTTATTGATTATGCTATTATAGTTGTCTCATTTTCCCATCATTCCCCTCCACCCTGCACACCCCCTCCCACCCACATTTCCCCCCCTTAGTTCATGTCCATGTGTCATAAGTTCTTTAGCTTCTAACTTTTCCCACACTGTTCTTGCCCTCCCCCTATTTTCTACCCACTATCTATGCTACATTATGTGTCAATTATAGCTCAATTTTTTAAATACTTTAAGACAGAATGTTAAAAACAAAACGTTAACTAATCTACTTACCACCGCACCACAGTAAAGCTGAGTCACACGAACATAATCATTGGGCATAAATTCGGGAGCAAAGACACAATCGTCCGCAGAAGGGCAGTCCTCCACCCAGGCGCCGTCTTCGGCAGTGAAGTCCCCCAGGGTGAAATTGTCCATGGTGCACGGACTTAAGGGAACAACAGAAACCCGAATCAGTGATTCAATCTTCAAAGGGATGAGAAGCAGTTTTCCTGGTTTCTACAGCATCTTAGAAAAACACTTGGAATTTATGCCCCAAGGTTCCAATAAGAACACTGAACTCTCTGAAAATTCTTATTTTTGCTCTATAATTCTTCAGCCCTGACTCTGCAAATGTCAGTTTAATCTATTTCTTCTTTTCCTCAAATTCAAAGAGTCACCGTCTCTACTCTGAATTCATCCATTTACACGTCTCCTTTAGATGGAGGATAATTAAGGATATCTTATTCATCTTTGTATGTGCCCAGCACATGATAAACCCTCAAATAAGCGTTTGCTGAATGAACAAGACATCTTTCCCCTGCTGTCCTTTGTGCACCATCTGCTTTTACTGCATCCTATCAAACATTTTCCTTCATCACATGCAGACGGCTACATTCTCAACCTCCTGGCTGGAACTAATTCCTGACTCCACTGAAAAAAACAGTTTCCTATCCTATCGGCTGCTCATATTCTCCTCTCCATCCTTCAGTGTGTTTCCGCCTTGGGCGAAGGGGCAGAGCGGATGTGGTACTGGGTGAGCCTGTCCATCTCTCAATCCCCCACAACCGCATCCAGGCCTTCCCTCTCCTTCGTAACAGTCGCTGCTCTAACACTCTCCCAACTGCAACAGCCAGCACCACTACATTGCAAAGGTGAGTGAAAACCCTCATGTTATCAACAGCCACGTTTTAAAAATAATTACTTCAATGGGGGAAAAGGGAGCTTAAGGCTAGAGTTTCACATTAAAGTATATTTTCCCCCTGAAGAAAGTTCAATGAGATTTATAGCTATCAAAGAAAAGCTACACAACCTAAACATCCCTGGAAAATGCTGCATTTTATTACTCCTGCACACGTAATGGATTTCTTTTCCTATTATCATCAGCACCATCATTAACACCATTTTTTAATACCTTTTTGCTTCACCACTAGAATCTATCTCACTATTGTTAGGACAAACCAGCTTTCTCTTTCCCTAAGCAAGGCCACCATCAGTTCTTGAAACAAATCAGTTTCTCTAATTAATCCTTCTTACCACATCCAACTTGCTGTACGAAGCCCTTACAATAGTAGAGTGAAGAATAACACTCTTCCTAGCAAACTATCTGTACTATTCGTCACATGTCGTTCCAAGCATTTCACATGCATCACTTCGATCCTCACAGCAAGTTTTCTCAGGTTCAATTCCCATCATGTCCACTGTGCAGGTAAGAAACATGCTTGGTAAAATTAAATAATTTGCTCAAGGTCAGCAAGCCAGGAAGGACCCAAACTCAGGCCCTCCGATTCCACGGCCTCTCCTCGCAAACACTGTGTTTCACTACGCCTGTCACTACGCCTGCTGTTCCTTCCCATGGCCACCTCCGCTCCTCTTGGTTGCTGTCATGTTTAAGAACACTGACGATAGAAAGAAAATAAAATGTTAGAAAAAAAAAAGAAAGAACACTGACAACTAGTTCAGTGTTCCCCTCACCTCCAAAGTCCATCATCATCCCAGACACATGGAGGCCATGGAGGCCACCCCTTCAAGACCCTAGCTTTGGAGTTTAACTACCTCAACGAAAGCGAACTTCACCACTCACCTCTCCCCAGCTCTTCCCTCCCGAGGCCGTGCCTCCGGTCACTGCCCACAAGTCGAACTCTGGCGAGCTCCTCTGACCACGACCAGAGTCCCGGGAGCTCCAGCCCGCCCGCCTCCCACCACAGGCACTCACTCTTCGACCTCAGCAGGAACTCTTCTTCCTGTCTCCCACTCAAAGGCCCGCTTCCCACTTGCTGTTTCCTACAACCTGGTTTCCACTTCCAATAAAGTGACTAGTGACCTTCTACAACAGACTGTTGGCATAGAATGTCTGCAGCCTGACCTATTCTAGATGAACAACATTTCAAGTTTGGAATGTAACAGCAAAGATGAACACTGACTACAAAAAATAAAAAGCCTTTTTCGCACCCAAAGTATGGCACATAGCATGGGACGTATGCTATTCTGGGAAATACATACACTTTTAAACTCGTGCCTTCCAAACGTGTTTTGTGCGTAAATGCAGACAAAGCTGAGGACTGTCTGTCACAGCCCACACACCACACCACGGCATGGACTATACAATGCAGTTCACGGGCTCACATCGGCAGGCTCAGCCAGCGTGACATGGCCGCCTGGCAGGTCGCAGCAAGACCACAGCCCACGCCAACTACGCCGTACTGACACATCGGTGTACTTTTCATTTTCTATTTTGCTTTTGCCAGAGAGGCAGCGTGCCACGGTGGCTAGGAGCACGGACTCTGGAACCTGACTGCGCGGGCGTGAACCCCGGCTGTCCCGTTCCCTGAGCCTGTGATCTTGGGCAAGCTATTTAACCTCTAGGCACTTCAGTTTCCTCGGGTGTCGAGTGGAGGCAGCAGACCACCTGCCTGAGGCATCAGTCAACACATTTAAAGTGCTGAGAACAGTGCATGGCACATAGGAACATCCATAAATATCGACTAGATTTTTGAAAATCCACTGTTTGGATGCTTCCAAATAAATGCTCTACCTCAGCTGCTAAGTCCAAAGAGCACTTTTCAGCTTACAACTGACCTGACACTGCTGACCACCGCCTCCTTTTCAGAACTCTTCATCGACTCCAGAGACCATCTTCTGGCTCTCTGCCTATTCTTCCGGCTGCACTTCCTCGGCCTCCATGGGCTCTCCTTGTCCATTCCCTGCCACCAGGTGTCAACTCTGCTTCGGCGATCTTACCCACCACCCCCACGGCTGAAAACAGCACTTCCTGAACTTCCATCATTCCACAGCTTCACCGTGATTTTTGCCATTTCACATATCGCATGTGTTTTTATTTACCTGATATTTACTTGATATTTCTCTTTTATAGGTCTCACTTGACCTAAGCGATTAATATCCATGATGTCATAGGTTTGATGTACAACTTATGTTTTTCATACACGTTAAATTCCTAACTATTCAAATCACTGTGTTTATCCATAAGCTACTTTAGATTACGTCATACTGCATGACAGCACCCGATGGCTGAAATGTCCAAATGCTCGAGACTTTCAAGTCTCTCCGACTGGGTTGCATCTCGTGACTTCTAGACCTTGTCAACTGCTACTGGGTTTAACCAACACGTCTCACTAGACTCTCAGACTCAGCAGGTACAAAAACAAACTTAACAATTCCGGAACTGGGGTTACACTTCTACCCAAATGATCATGAAGTGTAGTCATTTCTACTCCTCTAAGAGATCTAAGATTAGCATACACACACCTCTTCATGCCCAGGGCCACCACCTCAGTGGTAGCACCATCTTCCTTCTCTGAACTAAATTAACAAGTGAGTCTCTTAACTGGTGACTTGCCGTCAACCTTGGCATCCTCTAAAACTCTGATATAACATTTTACTGTTTAAAATCATTCAACAGCTTCTCTTTGTCTTCAGAATAAAGTCCGAACTCCCTACTACACCACAGGTCTTCTGAGATCCTGGTCCTGCTTCTGCTTCCAGTCGCTCCATGACAGTCGCCTCACAGACCAACCAGACTCAACTGCCTGCGTTCCCGAACAAATCGTATTCCGCAGCCACCTAACATCTACTGCCCTTAGTGCCGGATTCCAGGAAGCATTTCCTGATCTCCTTGCTAACCAGGTTTATTTCTGCGGAAACCTTTTCTCTGTAAGCCGGAGCACCCTGCCCGTACCTTCTGACAGCGGTGTTCACACTGTTTACTCACCTGGGTCCGAGGGTACACTGTGCCCCCTACCTACCTTGATTCCGTAGCTCAGTGTTTCCCAAAGTTTGTACTCGCATCTCCTGAAGAAAACTTTGCCAAATCCACTTGCCACCTGTACTGCCATTTTATACTTTTCTTTAGAATAACTCAACTTTTAACTTAGATGTAAACTTGTTTTAAGAGAAAATTTGATTATCACCAAGAAATCTTACGTTTGGTAGAATTTTTCTAATACAAACTAAAATATACTAATAAAATTAAATATTAAAGTAAATGACTTCTAATCCTATCAGTTATGATGAACTAATGGGGGGACTCTACCAGTGCAAAAAAAAGTGGGTCCTAGATTTAAATTTTTTTAAATTTTGCAGAGTTCAAAGAAACAGGGAACAGTCAAAGCCACCCTTTCCCCACAAAAGCAGCAAACCTCTTGCTAGAACCAAACCTGGAAGTCAAGACCTACACATAGTAATGCCAAGAGCTGTAGGCGGATCAGGACGCTGAGCCCTGGACGGGAAACAAAGTGAGGGAGCTGAAAGCCGTCCCACGAAAACTCCTTTACTCCAGCCAGAGCTGATACAAGTCCTGTCAGAAGAAGTGCATCCCCCAGCAGACTCTCAGGGTTCCCAGAGAAAGATCAGATAGGAGTTCATAATCAAAGATCACCAAGACAGGACTAATCCGCCATGAGGGAGACGCAACAGAAGAAAAACAAGCAATAAATTTAGACTCTTAAGTACAAGACGTTGGGAGTATCAGATGCAGTCTACAGAATACTAATGCATTCAAAAAACTGGACAAGCAACATTAGACTATAAAAAATAACTGGGTATATATACCTTAAAAAGAACTAAGTAAAGCTTTTTGAAATTTAAATTATAGTTGTTAAAAGTAAAAGAAAAAATAGGTTAAAGAGAAAATTAGTCACAGCTAAAGATGTATTTAAGAGTTAGAAGATATGCATAATATAATTACTCAGCATTGTAAATTCTGGTAAAAAGACAAGGAAATGAAAATATGAAAGATAAAAAGTGATCTGCCAACAGTCTAATACGTATACGTCACTATACATCCAGGTTGTTTCCAGAAGGAGAGAACAGGTAAAGTCAAGAGAGACAATACTTAAAGAGCACAGGGCTCAGTACCTTCTACATGTCAATAAAGATAAAGTTCAGAATCAGGACAGGTGGGTGTGCAAAAGAGGACAAAGAAAAAGTAATCGCCACCTAGTTCCACAGGTGAAAGGTCATAACATCAAAGCCAGAAGCCAAAAGAAAAAGAATATTATCTTCAAAGAAGTGTAAGAAACACTGGCAGCAGACTTCATACATAAAATATCTTCACTATGCAGACAGGAAATAATCTATCAACCTAGAACTGTATACACCTCAAAATTATGTCTCAGGAACAAGAATAAAAGGAGTTTTAGATAAAAACTGAGCTGACCACCAAGAGACCTGAACTGACTGCTTAAAAATACCAATAGCCCTGGCCAGGTGGCCCAGTGGGTCGCAGCTCTGTCCCTGAATATGAAAAGGTTGTGGGTTTGATCCCCGTTCAGGAGACTGAGGGTTCAATACCCGGTCAGGGTGCCTTTGCCTACGGGAAACATCCTTGTTTCTCCTCTCTCTCTCCTCTCTCTCTGTCACTCTCACTCTCCCCCTTCCTCTTTCTCTAAAATCAATAGAACATATCCTCGAATGAGGGCTGAAAAAAATAAAAACAAGTAAAAGACATAAATTGTCTAAATCAATTAAAAGGAAAATCCAGTAATATGTTCTTTATAAGAGATATCTAAACCATAAAGATATTTTTTAAGTGACAGTAAAATGAAGGAAAAGGCTATTCCTTGCAAATTATCACCAAAAGAAAGGTGGGTTAGACAAAACAGACCCTAAGGACAAAAATAAAAATTAGGCATGGAAAGGATCACAACATAATAGAGAAAGTTCAATCAACTAGGAAAATAATAGGCTTGCGTGTATCTAATCGAATAGCCTCAAAATATGTAAAAAGAAAAACGTGTTAGAACTACAGAAGTCTGTTAGAAGGTAATAAAAGGATACTGCAGCATGTCCCTCTCAGTTAATCACAGGTCAAACAAACACGTAATAAAGACAGCCTGAACAACACAATTTAGGAGCTTGACCTATTGGACATGTAACAATTAGAGACTACATCTCTTCAGAAGCACACATAAAACAGTTATATTCACTGTGTAGAAGACCATAAAGCAAGGGCAAACAAAAAATTTTTTACATAAAAGGCAGAAAACTGTACTTGAACAAGTTAAAATTTTAAAAAAAGGAAAAAATTTTTACAGACAAAATACACATTACGTTCTCTTATGATTAAGAAATGAAAAAAGTTAATGTAGGTAAATTTGAAAATTTGAAAACATTTGAAAACATTAAAAAACATGTAAGTCAAAGAAGAAATAAAAATGGAAATTTTAAAAATACTTGGATTTGAAAGTTAATGAAAACACTAAATTAAACCATGAGATAAAGCAAAACTAAACTTTGAAGAAGTTCATAGCTTTACATGCTTATACTGGGAAAAGGAATGGCTAAAAATTAATAAACATACAATTTGTTAGAAAAATAATATAAGAATAAACCCAAGAAAAAGGATGAAAATTTTAAAAGTATCAATTAACTAAAAATATATATATAATACAAAAGCCAAAAATAATCCTTTGCCAAAATTAATAAAACAGAGAAACTTTTGGTAAGATTAATAAAGAAAAAAGAGAAATCGCACAGGTAATGGTCAAAACGAGAGAAGGGAACACGATGACAGAAAAAACAGCTTAAAGGGAATTAAGATAACATGAACTTGATGCCAATAAACTTGAAATCTGTTAAAAAAAACAAATTTCTAAAACTTACCAGATTGACTAAAAGAAACAGAAGATTGTGAGTCCTATACTATTGAACTGCTAATTTCTAGTAAACTATTAATCATTTACAATCCTTCCACAAAGAAAACATCAGCACTTACAGGTAAATTCCACCAAACCTGCAAGAAACAAACCACTGTAACTCCAACTGGCCCAGGACCCAGAAAAGGAGGACCTGCTCCCTAACTGGTGTAAGGCACGCGCACCCTGAATACCGAAACCAGACAAGACAGTGAAGAAAACTGACAGGCGATTTCAATCATAAACAGATACAAAAACCCTAAGCAGAATATTAGCAGCCTCAATCCAGCAGTTAACAAAAAGACAGTTCAGCAAGATCAATTTGTGTTTATTATCTTAGGAAAGAATGTAAGAATTAAGAATTTTTAAATGTGTTAATTGATTTCCATCACACTTAACAGATTAAAGGAGAAAAAAACTCAAGATATTCTTAACAGATGCAATAAATCATATGACATAATCACAAAGATCTCCCTGACTTAATAGATATACGTACAAAAAACTTGTAACAAATACTCATTTTAATGGAGAAGCATTCCCTTTAAAATTAGGCACAAGACACGTATGTCCACTATAATCACCTCTAATGAACAACCATAATCACGTCCACTGAACACAGCTCTAAAAGTGTGCCAGAATATTAAGACAAGGAAGAAAATTAAAGGGAAAATTTAAAGAACTAAAGGTGTCACTATTTGCAAATAATATAATTATATACACAGAAACCCAAAGGAATTACAGAAAATATATTAGAAATAATAAGAGTTTATCAAATGAATGGTTAAAGATCAATATTTAAAAATCCATTAAATTTCTAGGTACTAATGATAGAAAACAGAATCTTAAAAAAACACCATTTATAATAGCAACAAAACTACTAGAAACATTAGCATGCACATTTAGAGTGTTAGCTGTATATGGAGAAAATTACAACACTCTATTAAATAAAGACATTAGAAAACCTAAACAAATAGAAATAAATACATACCACGTTCTCAAACAGGAAGGTTCAAAATCTTAAAGATTTCAATTCTCCCCAAATTGATTCAATCAATTCCAATTCATTCCCAGAGTTTTTCATGTCACGTGACAAGCTGATTCTTAAAACAAGAACAAAGATCCAAGAACAGCTGAGACTCAAATCCGCCACCCAACCCCCACCCCAGATATCAAGACGTCTGGCAAAGCTGTGGCAGTAGTAATTATGGCAGTGGTAGCAACAGGGACAGACAAGTGGACGAGTGGCACGGAAAGGTGAGCCCGAAACAAACACACGTGCAGAGAGAGTGACCTTGTCAAAGAGGGGGGTCAGCAGATCACTGGTGAACAGAGGGTCCTTCGGCAGACGACACAAGGGCAACTGTAGCCACTGGGGGGAAGACACATGCACCACTGCCTCGCAACCACACACAAAAATCAGTACCAGATGCACTATGAACTTAAACATGAGAGGCCTCATTTTAAAACCTCTAAAAAGAAAGCAATCCCAGGGCTAGAGAAAGTTTCCAGTTAGATTACATTAAAGTTAAGAACTTCTGTTCACCTGAATACATCACGGTGACATAACAGGCCACAGAAGTACTTACAGTGCATATAATCAAAAAAGGATCTGTGTTACAGCTTTAGTTTTAAAAGTCAACCCAATGGTAAAATGGGTAGATATGCCAAGTGTTTCACAAAGGGAAAACAAGGTTCGTAAACATATGAAAAGACACTCAAACTCATTGACAACCGAAATGCAAATTCAAGCCCCAGTGATCCATCTCTTCATGCGTCTGATTGGCAAACAGTAAGAAGTCTGGCGATAACAGGTGTTGGCGAGGGCATAGGAGATCAACTAGAACTCGCAAACACTGCCAGTCTAAGTATATAATTTGACAAAACTGCTGGCCAAAGTATAAGCTGGTATAACCACTTCAGAAAACAATTTGGTATCATTTTGTGAAGTTGAACATTCTTAACCCGTAACTCAGCAATTGCACTTCTAGCAAATAGATCACCACAGTGCTATTACAAACCACAAAAATGCTTTTAAAAATTACATACTCTTCACACTTTAAGATGATATTCAAAAATCTTAGCCTACATTTTAACAATTGCGCAGGATGAACTTCTGGAGTATCACAGTGACATTTTAAAATAAAAGTGATACCATTGGTTTAAATTGTTATAATTATTGTAACAGTGATAAAAATAGCTATACATGCTGTCAACTAAACATAAAACATTAAGTTTTTTTGGAATGCAGCTCTTGAGATGGAAAATGCCTGGGCCAATAAAGGCTTTCCCTAACCCTAAACGCTGTATTTTGACTTATCCCTTTGTTTTCTGTGGAGTCTTCCCACTCGGGGCAACGCCCTCGGAAGAGTCCCGTGGGTGAGCAGTGTGCCTCATCTAAGGTAGAGTGGTACCGTCAAAGGGAAGGTGGGGGGGAACTGGAACCAGAGGGAAGGAGGCCTCTGTGATAGGCCTCAGGCAATACCAATTTCAGGAGAGTGCACGTGAACCTTATCTATAAATTGATTCATTAATGTCATGTGTGCTTAAGTACACCCTATAAAAATCATCATCATTGCTCTGGCGGTATTACACCCAGTGTGAAAATTAGAGAAATTCTTGCAAATGTGTACCAGAAGTTGTGTACAAGAATCTTCATAAACAGCAAAACCTTTAAAAAAAATGCCCATCAACAGAATGCATACACTGTGTTATATTCACCAGTGGAATATCACACAGCAAAGAAAATTAATGACAAATCTATTCTTAATATGAACAACCCTTAGATACATAACACTGAGTGAAGTAAGCAATTCCGAGAAAATTGTATGCAATATTTTTTTAAAAACTCAAAGACAGCAGAAACCATACACTGTTGAGGGATGTGTACCTATCTGATAAATTATTTTTAAAAAGCAATGAATGACACACAATTCAGGGAAGTAGTCACTCCGGGGGTCAGCACATTCAGTGCTGGTCATTTTGTTTCTTGGAATGAGTGGTGGATTGATAGGTGTTCCTTTTATTGTTTTGCTTCACAACTTAAATAGGTTGCAAATATTTTGAATGTATCATGTATTACATTAAATAAAGAGAAAAATATTTTTAAAAGCAATTCATCATATGAAAAGTTAAATCACACCACCTGCCACTAGAGGGTATTTATAACGTGGAAATTATTACCTTTACATCAGCCATAGGAACTGACATACATTAGGTACAAAATGTATGGGATTAATCTTGTGAGGACCAAATGAGGTAAAGACTGAGCCAGTTAGATGTGAGAGATAAACTCACAGACTGACACCTGGCCAAAGCAGAAGCCAAATTTAGCCACAAGCTAAAGCTATAAGGAAGCTGGTCAGAAAAGAGAAGGCAAAATTCACGTCTGATAACATAAACTGTTAGCAAGGATATGAGAAAATGTGTCCTCACTCAATACCAGTGAGTCAAAAATCAGTGCAACCATTTTGAGAGCTTCTGTGATATTTGGTTAAGATGAAGATGCACATATCGCACCATCCAGCAAATCTACTACTAGGTGTGTTTCCTAGAGACACTTCCAAATTTTTGTACAAACAAACTAATACAAAGATGTTTACTGCAGGTTTGTTTTTAGAGTCAAAAACCAGAAACAACCTGAGTCCATCAAAAGATAAATGGGTAAGTAAATAATGGTATACCCATATAATGGTATTCTATACCAGCAATTAAAATGAATGAATCACAGACAACACAATTTTCCAATTTATTTGTTTATAAATCTCAAAATGTAAGGATGATTGGGAAAAAAAGCAAGTTGCAAAAAGACATATTTTCTTCATATTATTAAAGTTTAAAAAAAAACACCGTATTACTGTTTATGGATGCAAAGGAATGATACACACAAACCTAAACAAGGTGACTATCTCTAGGGAAGGAGAGGGAGGGTCTGAGAGCACCTCCAACGCCTACAATTTTATTTCTTAAAAAAAAAAAAATCGGAAGTAAATGTGGAAGAATTACTACATCTGTAAATCTGAGTCATGGGTTGGTCAGATCCCCTTCTGTACATGTAATAAGCCAGAAATCAAAAAGAAAATTAGGCAAGATTAAGAAAATTGAGCCAATGAACAGAGAGAGATAACACACCAAAACTCAGCCCTCCAGCGCGGAGTGCGAGAACCTTTGCACCAGAGGAGCAGTTGGATGCCTAAGGGTTTGAAGTTTTCTTCCCCGTGTATCCTTAAAATAAACCCCATTTCCCTTAAGATAAAATGCAAATTTCTTTAAATAATAAATGTCCTAGCTAGAGCTGTAACTATGAGGAAACTGCTCCTAGGGGAGGAGTAAAATCTGTGAAACGTCTGCTCTGTTTCCCTCGCCAGGATGTTGGGCAGAATCAAAAGGAAGAATTTTTGTGAACGCCATAAAACACTGTATGAATCGCTAAGTATTACCAAGAACGCCAGGGTCGGCTAGAGTGTATTGATTGTGCAAATTTTGGAATCAGTCTGCAATTGAGGGGCTTTGGGGGTTTAGGGCGCCTCTGGAAAAGGCACGCACTGGTATTAGCCCAAATTCGCCTACGCCTTGGGTCGTGTTTTGGTCCCTGGCCCCCCCTTAGGAACAGTCTGGCTCGACGGACCACACCGGATGTCGTCAACACTACGCAGCAGCTACCTAGACCCGCTGCTGTCCCCCACCCCTCCCCCACCATTAGCTTCGGGGGTGGGGGGTGGAGGATGCTCCGCAGAGGCGTCATGGAGCTGAGAACACTGGGTTGGTTTCCGCTCCCGTTTCCTCTGCTTGGCCAGGACTCCGCTGCTTCTCACAAAAACAGGTGGCGCAGACGCAGGAAACACAAAACACAGAGGACAGGACGTGCACGAACTTCCACTAACACCCACAAACACAAGGATCACACACTCAACAGGACTCTGGCGCGGCACGCGCAAAGGGACATGCGAGAACGCACACCCGGGCGGGCAATGCTGCAGGCAGGGGTCCCGACGGCAGGAGGTGCGAACACGCGCGCGGGGGACGCGCACGCCCCGGAGAGGGGCAGTGACACACAAGGGAGACCACCTACACGGCACTGGGGAGAGCCCGCAGGGACACAAATGGGCGAGGAGGCGACACACGGGCGCGTGCCAGCGCGCTGGGGCCTGAGGACCCCTGGCCGAACAGCGATGTCACCAAGATTAGGGTGCGCGGGCGGCCAGGGGATGCGCACACACAGAGACTACTCCCCCTCTCGCACTGACACCAGGATGGGCCGAGGCTTGCAGGAGGACACCGGACAGAAGGGACACACCCACTCGGGAAGACAAAACCGTCCACACACTCCCAGGGCACCAGCAACCCATCCCATGCGGACACACCTCGGGCACCACAGCGGGCGACGCGCACACAACCACACTCACCACACGCCCACGGAGGGGGTGTGGAGGTCCCCTCTCCCCGATCATCTTGGATGAAGTGCGACAAGGTGACACATCCAGGAGCCCTGCCGCGCACCAGGTGCGCACTCACCCGGGCCCGCAGCCCGTGAGCCTCGGACCCGAGCGGCCGCAGCCGCCGCCAGAGGTCCTCCACCTCAGCCCGAGCTGGCGGGAGCGAGCGGCTACGCGGGAGGCGGAGCGTCACGTGTGCCGCAGCGCACTTGCGTGGCCACGCTGCCCCGCCCTCTCCTGCGCGGCAGCTGGGAGCCGTCTGGAGCTCCGACCCGAGGAGGGTCGTAGCGCGCCTGCGCCTTGCTGAGGGGGCGCCGTCGCCTGGGGGCTTCTCAGTTTTTGCTTTCTCTCCTCCCTGCAGCTTCCGGTGATCGCCGCTTGCCCGGGGGACTCCTCGCTGAGGTGGCTGAGCTGTTGGGAGGGGACCAAGTGGATGCTTGGAGGACTCAAGGTTGAGGGCCACCTTGACCTCGAATGAGAAACAGAAGTTCTCCTTCCCCCTTACCCCCCCCGCGCGTCCCCCAAGGGCTGGGTCCTAGCCGCCCGCCCCAGCCTTGTTCCGGCACTGCCCACCCCTTCCCTTCCCGCAGGAAGGCGAAGACTGCAGATATGAAGGGGCGTCCCCTCCCCTCGACTGCAGGGTGCGCGCGTGCACGCGAGGTTCGGCGGCTGATGTGCGCGTGCAAGTTAGGCGTGGGTGCTGATGTGCGCGAGTGCAAGAGTGCGTGTGTTGGAGGTGTGTGCGCAGGATGACCGTTCGCAGTGGGGTAGGCTGGAAGAAACACCGCATAGGCTGTGCCCGTAGCAAAAGGATGAGGTTATATCAGACCAATCAGGGGAATACATCACTGACAGTGACTGTGCTTCTTTCCCACAGGTTGTCTCAAAGCCACAGGGAAGATGGTGGAAAATTCACCGTCGCCGTTGCCAGAAAGAGCGATTTATGGCTTTGTGCTTTTCTTAAGCTCCCAATTTGGCTTCAGTAAGTACTCTCCTGATGGATGGCCGTGTGGCCTTTTTCTGTTGTTCAAGGACAATGAAGTTACTGCGTTTGTTATTAGGATGTGCACACATGAATTGTGATTCTTTGTACCTACATGTCTTTAAGAAAGCCTGAAAGGGTTTTCTTGTTTATTCAGAGCGTTCCATATACCAGGTACTAGCCTAAAAAGATGTCATCTTGACAAGTATTTACACTGTACCGAACAGGACTGCAAAGTGACTAAAACCTGGTGCCTGTAGTCATGGTTTTATGGGCAAGACACAGAAGTAAATCTGCAGTTACCACTCGGTGTGGTCAGTGCCATGGGAGCCCAGGGGAGAGGCATGAAATCAGTTTAGCTTTCTTTCCCACCATAAAGAGGGAGAAGTGGGAAGGCCCTGGGCCAAGGCTCTGGAAGCGGCTCCAGCACTGCGTGTGAGAGCTAGCGAGTGGAGGGAGTTAGGCTGGAGAAGTCAGGTGCGCATTGCATCCTGGGTCTCCCTCAGTCCCTGCAAGATCCCATTTTACAGATGAACTGATGCTCACCAAGACACTAATAGCCAGAGTCACACAGCAGGCCCCACATCTCTCCCCCAAAGGATTTGAGTATTATGAGGGGTCAAGAGGGAGAAAATTGGGTACCCACGGTCCAACTTTTTGGAGTTTGGTGGAAACTAGGAAAGTGGGGGTATGAACCTTCACTGCTTCAGTATAGCCAGCCAAGCTGTTGGGTAGGGGAGGCTTTGAAATGAAGTTATAACTTGAGATCAAAGGTTGGTTCTTCCACCCATGAGCTGTGTGACCTGGGACCATTTAAATAACCTCTCTGAGACTTAAGGTTCTTCATGTGGAAGAAGCTGGTGATAACATTTATTCTGTGTTCATCAGTCACAAGACTGTCTGTCCTGTGAGGTAGATGTTATTATCAATGTCCTCATTGAACCGATGAAAATCCTGAGGCAGGTGAGGTTTAAACAATGTGCCCAGGGTCTGTAGCCAGCAAATGACGGCTAGAATTTGAGCCCAGACACTGGGTTGTCTTCAGGTGGCTGGCTTTGATGGCTGTTGTGAGGAGTAATTGCCGTAATTTATGCAGCGCACTTAGAACAGAACAGAGCACAGGAACACTAAGTACTAATAAATATTAGCTGCTGTTGTTATTATCATCGTCACCATATTTTTGTAAATTCCTGTTCTATAGTGTATTTGAAGGATTAGAAACTATACACATAAATAAAATCATTGACTTTAAGACTTAAATCCAATAATACGCCCAACAAAAATTAATTCAAGCCCTGGCTGGTGTGGCTCAGTGGACTCAGTGCTGGCCTGTGAACCAAAGGGTTGCTGGTTCAATTCCCAGTCAGGGCACATGCCTGATTTGCAGGCCAGGTCCTGGGTTGGGGGCAAGTGAAAGGCAACCGATTAATGTTTCTCTCCCTCTCTTTCTTCCTCCCTTCCCCTCTCTTGAAAAATAAATAAAATATTTTTTAATAAAAAGAAAAGAAAGGAAAGTAGGAGTCAGCCTTGTGGCCATCTGGGGAAAGAGCCTCCCAGGCAGAGAATAACCAGTGTAGAGGCCCTCAGGAAGAAGCATGCCTACGGGTTCAGGGGACAAATGGAGGTTAGTAAGATTAAAACCTGAGACATTGAGGCAGAAATTAGATAGGTCAGAGGTCAATACCCAGCAGTTATGAGAAAACTAGGTGAGGAGTAGGGGGGAGGCAGGAGGATTACATAATTTTCTCTGTTGAAATATTCCCTGATTTAAAAACGAAGTAATTTTCTTAGCCTGCTCAGGCAGCTGTAACAAAATACCATAGACTGGGTGACTTGAACTATAGACATTTTTTTCCCTCACAGTTGTGGAAGCCGGGAAGTGCAAGATGGGAGGAGGTGGTATTGGGGGAGAGAGAACAGGAAAGCAAAGCTCTGATCTCTGTTTTTTCTTAAAAGGACCCCAGTCCCATCATGGGGGCCCCAACCTCATGAAGGTGTCGCCTCCCTCCCTTCAGATACCACCATGCTGGGATTAGAGCTTCACCATATAAACTTGAGAGGGAGGCAAACATTCCGTCCATAACAGTGATTACAGAAAATGGTAATAGCTTTGAAGGAAATGAAGATGGTAGGGAGTAATGAGAACATGATGGGTGGGACGCAGCTGGAATAGCAAGTGAGCCAGGACAGCTTCTCTTAAGAACGCAGGATTTGAGCCAAGACATGAGGGAAGAGAAGGAACCATCCATTCAAAGAGCCGAAGGGAGAACATTCCAGGCAGACGGTACTCATTGCAAGTGCAGTAGCCCTGAGCCACAGTGGAGCCGGCACGGAGTGCACCGGGACTAGACACTGGGGAGGCGGGCAGCAGCCAGGTCGTTGAAGTCCTTGCAAGCCCTGGTGATGCTCTTGGATTACACTTGAAGGGCACTGAAGGGTTTGAGCAGGCAAGTGATATGGTCAGATGTATATTTCTACAAGGTCATTCCTTGCCATGTGGGAAATGGGTGTTAAAGTATTTGTTTGAAGCTGAACTTAGTAGACACTTATTCTGGAAAACTGGGAGTCATTCTTCGCTTGTACTTTTCCTTCTCCCCTTACCCGTTCATCCGTGCCTGCCGCTGAGCCTGATGGGGCCTCTCACCGCTTCCGCTGTAATGCAGGCGTGTCCTCCCTGCACGGGTCAGTGGCTCACCTGAGCTGCAGACCTGAACTCCCTGGCCTAAAACCTCTGGCTGGAGTGTGCCTGGTTATCTCTCCTTGCTGTCTCTTTAAAATTAAAAACAGGTTATCCAGTTGTCCCTATCGCCTGCAGCATAAATTCTGTGTTCCCGGTACAAGGTTTTTTCATTATCTAGGACCTGTTTTTTTCAGCTTTATTTCTCAACACTCAGAGCCTGTATTTTATGTCCCAGCCATTCTAAACTGCTGAGAATCTCTCCCCTATACCTCGCCTCCATGTTTTTATTAACGCTCTCGATGTGGCCTGAAAACACGGTGGAGCACCCTGCTTGGATGTCACATTCCTGCGCAGTCACTTTTAACTGTGACATCTTGGGCAACTCAAATGCCCTGAGTCTCAACGTTTTCATCTGTGGATGAGGGATAACAGCACCCACCTCAGAAGGATTTGGACAGGGTCTAATAAGATAGTGCATGTGAAGCTTCTGCCACTACACTTGACTCAAATCTGTCCCCAGCACTAGTTTGTGAGAATAGGAACCATGTGTTACTTTTCTGTACAGCCTTGACTTTATACAATGCCTGGCATATAGTAGATGCTCAAGAAATGTTTGTTCATTTAATCAAGTAAATTATTTCCATTTATGAATTTCTATTATATTTCCCCACTGTTTGTATTTTATTAACCTAAAATGGTTAATAAAAAATGAATTTGAGAGGGAGGCAAACATTGCATCCGTAACAGTAATTATAGGAAATGGTAATGGCTTTCAAGGAAATAAGGGAAAATGGAAACTATCTCAAACTTCAAGCCAGTTTCTTGCCCCCTTTTCCCTCTGCCATCTAGCCACACCAGACCTCTCTTGCTGTCTCTGTGGATCATGGCAGAGAATGCCATTTTCTCTTATGTCTTTCCTTCCTTTCATCTATAGGCCCAACCATAAACATTTTTAATCTAGCTAACCCCCTATTCATTCTTGAGGCCCCAATTTAGCTACTTCCTCCAGGAAATCTTTCCTGACCATTAACGTCAACTTCATCACCACCAGTGTGGGCTGAGGTCCTTCTTTCTCTTTATTTTTTAAATGATTTGAGAGGGAGAGAAACATTGATTTCTTGTTCCAGTTATGTATATACTTTCATTGGTTGATTCTTGTATATTCCCTGACCAGGGACTGAACCTGCAACCTTGGAGTATAAGGACGATACTCTAACCAGCTGAGCTACCCAGCCAGGGCTGAGGTCCTTCTTAGGTACTCCTATATCATTTTGTATCACTCGCTCATTAGCACTTATCATTTTAATTGGTACATTAAAAATACCCATGTAATGGTCTCCTTTCCCACTAGATGTTAAGCTCAGGGAGGACAGAGGCCATCTCTTTTGGATTCACCTTTGTACCTCATATTCCTGACGTACAAAACTGCATATCACGTATTTGATGAGGAAAATGTTATTCCTTCATCATCACTGATATAGTTAGCTTGAAATTTGTTTTTGCTATTTACCTGGGGCAGATGATGTAACATTGATACTTTCTAGGATTGTCCTGCGGGTTGAATGAAATAATGCAAGTAAAGTGCTTAGAGGTGTGCCTACCCCACAGTGACAGCCGTGGGTTTGCTGCCACGTTACAGGACAACAGTAAACGTGCCACGGAGACTTGGATGGAGGGGAATACGAGTGCATTCTGGGGGATGAGGCAGAAGCCCAACATGCAGGGGGTCAGAGCAAGAGCGGAGCGATTCACTCTTGAGCAACTAAATGCCTCTGATCATTTCGACCCTGCGGGGACAAAGTGTCAAACACCTGCTGTGCGTAGGACATATCACTAGGTGCTGTAAGAAATACAAAAATTGCTGACTTAAAAGTGCTTAAAATAGGGTGTGAGAGTTGATATGTTAAAAAAAACTGACTAATGGAAAAAAGGGGAGTAGTTGTTGAATGGGCACTTCTGAGCAGAAAACGCTCTGGAAGTCTGCTTCGCAGCCAGGTGCATGTACTTGAACACTTAAAAATGGTTGAATTTTATAAGTTTTCTGTAATTTTTTTTACCACAATACAAAGATAGACAGTAATTGTGTTAAGGGTACAAAGAAGGAGCTGGAAGAACGGGAAGGAGGGACAGTCACTTTTGAGTGCACCAGGGAAGCTTCACGGGAGCTTTTTTGCTGTATCCAAACCTCAGCGTGTGAGATTCCTGCCTCACTGACCTTCCTTCCCTCTCTCTACAGTCCTGTATCTCGTGTGGGCTTTCATTCCTGAATCTTGGCTAAACGCCTTAAGCTTAACCTATTGGCCTCAAAAGTAAGTTGAATATATTGCTTACATAAAATAAGAGTATATTAATGCTGTTTTGGAGGATCAGATTTTTTCTTAAGAATACACAAATCTTGGATGTTTGTTTATTCCTTAAGATCCATAAATAGCACTACAGAAATTTAAAGCTTTTTAAAGGTCATTATTGACACACCTGCGATTAAAAATGATGCGTTTAATAGGTGCATTTGTCTCCATCTCCTTCCAACATCTTGTTAAAGTAACTCTGTAGGAAAAAAAAAATTGTTAAGGTGTAAACCCATAGGAACAAATAATGGGATAGCAGGTAAAAAGTACCAACCCAATATTTGGGTTGTTGAAAGGTAAGAGGTAACTGATTTAATTTCCACTTTTTCACATTGCTGAAGTAGGGAAGCCAGTGAGAATATTTGTGCCCCAGAACTGGAGAAAGGCTCAGAAATTGGACATACCAGCTACCTCTTTAACATGGTAATTCTGGATCGTGCTGAAAACTGTGTTTACATAGCATTAGACCCTCAAATCTCCCTCCTTGGCCCTCAGAGCAGGGAGACTGACCCTCCTTGCCTGCAGAACAGAGGAGTTTCGCTCTGGAAAGTTGAATGAGTGTCTGCAAACACTAGGTCTGACTGAGCACAGGAATGGGGCACCTTACTGACAACAGGGAAATCAGTGGAAACCAGTGCATTGCTGAACGGTAGGGTTTCCCCCCCAGCACCTTTCTTCATGCTGCTCCCAGGCTTGCAGTTGCCAGGCTCACAGTTCCCTGCTCCTCCCAGCAAAACTTGAGAGGGGCTTGTCCCTGAGTGAGCTCTGGACAAAGGATTTGCCATCTGTGACCCTTGGAGGTCCCCCAGTGAAGTGGCCGAGTTCCTGTAGTGAGACTCACCAGGTGGCCATCCTGGCCCACATATACACAGTGCTTCCAATTACCTCGTTAGTGCCTCACTTTTAAATATGAGCAGGCAACCATAACTTACCAGACATTTTCTGAAAGCCTTTAAAATGAAACCCAAGAGAAAAAAAAGAACTAGAAGGAAAAGGAGCTAATAGACGGAACAGAAGAAAATAACTATGAAACGAACAGAATGCTATAACTTCCAGCCAAGATGGAGATGTAGGTAGATACACTTTGTCTCCTCGCAGAACCTAAAGAAGGACAGCAACAAATTTAACAACAAAAAATAAACAGAACTGCCAGAAAAATCAAACTGTATGGAAGTCTAACAACCAAGGAGTTCAAGAGAAACATCCATCCAGACCAGTGGGAGGGGCCAAAACAGGCACCCCAGATAGAGAGGACTCGCAGCAAGGTGGCAGCTGGGTTTACCTGCACACATTTGCTTGCAGTTAAACCAGGAGGAACAAACGGGGAGTGAGACAGAGCATGCAACCCAGGGTTCCAGTGCAGGGAAATAAAGCCTCAAAACCTCTAGCTGTAAAATGTGTGGGGGTTAAGGTGGCAGAAAAACTCCCAGCCTTACAGAAGAGGTCATTGGAGAGACCCACAGGGTCCTAGAATGTATACAAACCCACCCACCCGGGAATCAGCACCAAAAGGGCCCAATTTGCTTGTGGGCCAGCTGAGAGCCAATAAAGCAGCATTGTTCCTTCTTGGACCCTTCCCCCACAGACAGAACCACAACTGTGGCCCAGGTGCCCATGCAGTAGCGTGGGTTGCCCCGCCCTGGCAAATACCTAAGGCTCTACCTCTTACAACATGACAGGCACACTAAGACAAAAAAAATGTGGCCCAAATGAAAGAACAGATCAAAGCTCCAGAAAAAATACAACTAAGTGATGAAGAGATAGCCCAAATTACAAGTTGCAGAGTTTGAAACACTGGTAATCAGGATGCTCACAGAAATGGTTGAGCATGCTCTCAAAATAGAGGAAAGAGTGAAGGCTGTGAAAAGTGAAATAAAGGAAAATATCCAGGGAACCAACAGTGAAGGAAGGAAACTGGGACTCAACAGTTTGGACAAGAAGGAAGAAATAAATACTCAACCAGAACAGAATGAAGAAACGAGAATTCAGAAAAATGAGGAGAGGCTTAGTAACCTCTGGGACAACTTTAAATGTTCCAACATCCGAATCATAGGGGTGCCAGAAGGGGAAGAGGAAGAGCAAGAAATTGAAAACTTATTTGAAAACATAATGAAGGAGGTCTATTTCCTTTCCCTAATTTGGCAAAGGAAATAGACTTTCAGGAAGTCAAGGAAGATCAGACAGTCCCAAAAAGTTGGACCCAAGGAAATACACACCAAAGCACATAATTACATTACCCAAGATTAAAGATAAGGAGAGGATCTTAGAAGCAGCAAGAGAAAAGGAGACAGTTGCCTACCAAGGAGTTCCCATAAGACTGTCAGCTGATTGCTCAAAAGAAACTTTGCAGGCAAGAAGGGGCTGGAAAGAAGTATTCCAAGTCAGGAAAGTCAAGGAACTACATCCAAGATTACTCTATCCAGCAAACCTATCATTTAGAATGGAAGGCAGATAAAGTACTTCCCAGATAAGGTCAAGTTAAAGAAGTTCATCATCACCAAGCCCTAATTATATGAAATGTTAGAGACTTCCTAAGAAAAAGAAGAAGAGCAAAAATATAAACAGTAAAATGACAACAAACACAGCTACCAACAATGGAACACACACACACACACACACACACACACACACAAATACTAAGCAAACAACTAGAACAGGAACAGAATCATGGAAATAAAGATCACATGGAGGGTTATCAGTGGGGAGAATGGGAAAAAGGTACAGGGAATAAGAAGCATAAATGAGAGGTAAAAAACAGACAGAGGTAGGGTAAGAATAGTATGGGAAATGGAGAAGCCAAAGAACTTATATGTACGACCCATGAACATGAACTAAGGTCGGGAATAATGGTGGGAGGGGGGTACAGGTCGAAGGGGAATAAAGAGGAGGAAAAAAATAGGACAATTGTAACTAGCATAATCAATAAAATAAATTAAAAAAACAATGCTACAAGAACAACTAAAGAACACATGGACAAAAACAAGGAAGGGTGGAAACGGGAGGGAGGTGGGGAGGGCTGGGATGGGAGTAAAATGCAGAAAACTACTTGAACAACAAAACAAATTTAAAAAATAAAACGTAAAAAACAATGCTATAGAAAAGTGAAATCTTTAAGGAATTACTGCTGTTTTCGAAAATTATAAATATGATAGCCCAAATTGAAATTTTAATTGATGGGTTAAAAGATAAACCAAAGGTAGTCTCCAGAAAGCAGAAGACAGAAAAATGGAAAATAGAGAAAAGGTGAGGAAAGAATGACAGGGTGAAAACTCGAAGGCCCAGAGAGAGAGCGCCGCAGGGAGAAAAGGACTGAAGGAACAGTGCCGCCTGGCAGACCTGCAGTCGCCTGAAGCTCTCCGCCGCCTTGATGGGCGCGTTGGAGTCCTGGGGAGGCCGTGGGGTTGAGGACTGATGGGTGGGTACATGGAAAACAAGCAAACGCACAAAGGGGTGGCGTTGCTAACTCCAAAAAAGCATAAAATTTGTATAAGGAAGCATATAATAATGCCGAGGTGCTCAGCTGCAGGCGTTGTTCGTAGTCGCAGTAGTGTTTGAAAGCGGTGTGCCCAGAAAGTGATGTAAGCACAGTGAGAGGACAGGAGGCAGGTAAGAGCAGGAAGGAGCCAGGCTCCTCGCCTCCGCCCCAGGAGGTGCAGAGCAAATGTCTGCAGCTGAGGAAACCCCCGCAGCATGAGGACGCCGTGGTCAGTACTGGGAAAAACCACACAGGTGCTCAAGTACCTTTTGCGGGGTGGGGCTCCAGGGTTGGAACAGGTCGGATACAGGTTGCGACTTCTCATTACAGGCCTTGTGAAACTGTTTGGCTGTCTTTTACGTACATTTATTACTTGAATGAAATCAAATTTTTAAAGTGATGTTAACTTAGTGACGGACTTGTGGGAATTACAGTTTTGGGGGAAGCCTGCTACCCCCTTCGTTTTCTCTTCTGCAGGTACTGGGCAGTCGCACTGCCCGTCTACCTCCTCATTACTATCGTCATCGGGTATGTACTCTTATTTGGAGTGAACATGATGGATACCTCGCCACTCAGCTCCATTCATACGGTCACAGGTAACTGCACTGATGGGAAGTGCGGGGGGATGCGGGAGTGGGCCCGCGGCACCTCTTTTCAGAAGAGCAACCAAGAACAGGCCGCAGTACGCGACACAGCAGCACAGCAGGAAGAGCTTGGGAGAGGTACCGCAGAGGTGCGCCGGAGGGCTGTTTCCAGGGGAATGAGTTCTAGTGAGCGTGCCGTTCACGGCCCTAGTTGACAGGTGTATTTGCACGTGAGAACCATGAGTAGACAGTATGTTCCTCGGCAGCTCTGTCTGGCAGAAACAACTTCTACCCTTAAACAGGCGGCCTTGGTGGAGGGACAGCATGCAGGCCTCCAAGGACTTGGCCAGGGGGAGGGGGAGGGGGTGTGTACCCTCAGGGTCACTCTGTGTGCCTGACCCCGGAAAGGAGGCAGATGAGCCACAGCATGTTTTTGCAGTTTTGTTTATTTAAAGTTCTCCTTTTGAAGTCTAAAGATTAAAATAAATTAGGCAAATTCCTAAGCTTATTTAGATTCTAGGAAGTGAAGTATTTTTTAAGTTCCCAGGTATGATTTTTTTAACTTTTCAAAGTCTTTTTTTTTTTTTTTTTTTTGGGGGGGGTGAGCCTATACAATGTATTTTGAAAATCAGTTACAGTATTTTCGTATTTTCTTTCTGATAACCTTCTGTGTTCCCAGCATTCTTGACTGGGATCATGGGCAAATAGACAATTTGTGCAGGGAGGGGAAAGTGCTAGGTTTGTATGAGCGATTGTACCAAATGACTTGACGGTTTTCAGTTCTTAGCTTCAGTACACTTTCTGAGCCCGATTGGAATTCTGCTCCTCTGGGGAATGTGCAGGTGGGACTTCAGTCATCATTATACCGATGAGTGAAATAGTAACTTCTCTCCAAGTGAAAAAGTGCTTTGCTAATTTCTGTTCTAACTGGGACATGTCTTCTCAAGAGGGAATTTAAGTAATCTTTTAAATACACTTACACGTGGTACCCAAACATTAGCTCATAGACGGTGTCGTAGGTCTCCACGAACCGCAGAGACCAGGAGAAACCGTTGGGCAGTCAGCGCCTTTGTCCTCTCCTTGCAGATAACTATGCCAAAAACCAGCAGCAGAAGGAATACCAGGAGGAGGCCATCCCGGCACTGAGAGATATCCCTATTAGTGAAGTGAACCAAATGTTCTTTCTTAGAACCACAGAACTCCACGCCCAAAGCTGATTGTGTGTATTAGAGACTACCTTCAAACGTTTATTGTAAGTTTTGTTACTTATTTTTAACAAAATAATTTCAACCAAAAAATAATAATAATTTCAACCATAATTCTTTTATTAACATCTGGTATTGAAATATTTTCAAAAATTTTAAGTTGAACTTCTCCTAGGTTAAGTTCTATTAATGTGGTTAATGTTCTCAAAGATTAGTCATGAATGGACGGAGTAAATAAAATACCACATTACCACATGTACAGCAGACGTTTTGAAAAATAAGTGTGAGTAGAAGCAGGAAGTCCCTCGTGAGAGTCCTTGGTGTTGTCACTTTCAGAGAGCAGTCGTGTCTTTCCTGCTGTTTGTTCTTCGAGGCCCAGAGCCCAGACTCGGATTTGGGAAAGGGTACATCTGATGGGTGTGTCCTTGCTGTCAGATTCATGTCTATGACACACATGTTACATTGAGTACTCACCACGGACCAGGTATTTTCCAATGATAAGATCATTGAGAATTTTTCAATGAGGATGTTGCAATGATAAGATTCTCAAAGAGCCTACATTTTAGAGGCAGATGGGGAAAGACCAAGCAAATAAATAAGGAAATATTCTTTGAGATGGGTGCTATGCAGAGAATTAACATAGTGTAAAGTTCTAAAAAGTAAAGAGATGACTGCTTTAGATTGAGTGGTCAGGTAGGCTGCCCAGCGAGAGGCCGCTGAGCCTGAGATCTGATGAGCAAAAATGGGAGCCAGTCCTGTAAAGACAGGTGGGGCAGGGTGAACCTCCAAGCAGCTGGGACACAGACTTCCATGTGGGAAGGAGCTGGGTGTGTCCTAAGGACCAGGGCGCGCAGAGGGGCCTAGAGCGTGCTCTGGTGAGGGGGTGGTGTGCAGGCAGGGGTCTGGGGCAAGCCTGGAGAGCTACAGCCCTGATGGGAAAGTCCAGATGTAAGTGTGATGAGTTTGGGGCAGTTTAGATACTGAGCTGTTGGGAGGCTTTGAGGAGAGGAGTGACGTAGCCTGGCTTGCAGTTTTAAAAGGCCACTGGCTGGTGGAGAGAGGATGGGTTTGGAAGGGGGAGTTAAGGGATGAGGCAACAGTGGAAGTAAGGCAGCCAGTCAGTGGGCTGTTGTGTTAGTCCAGGCAGGACCTGCCCCTTAGAGCAGAGGGAGGCACGGGGCTGGGAGCGCCTCAGCCTTTGTCGGAGACCTGGCCCACTGGGCAGATGCACAGGCTCCTGAGAGAAGGTGGGATCAAGGATTTTGGGATCGAGGAACTGAATAGATGGTTGTGCCTTTACTGAATGAGACAGTATTTGGAGAAGTACATGGAGGGGCTGGAGATTTGCTACATGAGTTAGAGGGACACCACTTCATTAATACCTGGATGTATCTAGTGCAACAGTAAGAAGCTCAGATAGAAGTAAGTTGTACAAAAGCAAACCACAATTACACTGAGACCTTGGGGAAAAAAAGAAAACCACATAGAACTTTGTAGGAGTATTCTCACAGTAGGTGCTAAGGACCAAATCTAAACTCACCTAGCAGCAAGGGCTTCTACTTTGACACCCTAAATGAGTGGAGTCACACATTTTAAACTTATGCAAATTTAACTACACCTTCTGTAAAAAAAAATTAATAATTTTAAGTAGTTGGGAAAACTGGGACTTCCATTTCAATAATCATGTGTCTGCTCAGGAAGCATGAGACAGGTGACATGAGTCTGCTGTTCCTGTTCCCTAGTGTGTCCCAGGCTGTGTATCCATTGAACAGGTGTGTTTCTGGGCAAGATTATACCTGTTCCACATGATACAGAGGGAACCCTCTCCGGTAATAAAATGTCTGTCTCAGGCTATGTCTGCAAATCTAGGGAGCCCAGGCTCTGCTGGTAGAGATCATAGTCACAGGGGTCACATGGCCAGGGCTAGGTGACGCCAGCCCGAGCCTCACAGTGACTCACGTGTCACACTGCTCACACCATAGCCAGCCAGGGTGGCCCACTTGAGTTATAAAGCGTGTTTACATGGCTCCCAGATGTTAGGAGCAGCTGTGAGTTGGCCTGCATCAGCTGCCGAGGCCGCTTCAGGAGGCCCATCCAGCCCTCCGACACTGGTTTCTAGCAGCACCTCCTTGTTCTCAGTTAATGCACCGTGGGTTGGCATGTTCTGCAGGCCAAACCCAGGCCCTCCTCCCTAAATTATGTGAGAAGGCTGGACCTGCAGTCTAGAGACGTGGCCCCACCAGCTGCCCACACGAGAGCATGTGTAGCTGCAACCTGGGAGGTCCAGGCAAAGCGCAGACGGGGCAGTGAGTCGCCCCTACCCGTTTTCACCCATCTGAGAGGCCGCACGACTCCCCTGAGCAGGAAGAGCAGCAGGGAGAGAATGGCTGAAGTGTCTCCCGCCCCTTCCCCTGGGAGGCCGAAGGTTTCCATCGCTGAGGCAGAAACCCACGGAGAAAGACGATGGCTCCCTCACACGTGTCTGCCTTCGCCTGTTTTAAATGATGAGCAGAGCAAACATCTTTGTGAAATGGTGTCCTGGGCTAGGTTCCTGACTTTGGAATTATTATAGCGACAAGGGGCTTGAACATGTTTAAGACACCTAATATATGATTCCAGCCTGATCTCTGAGAAGGTTATATCAATTTACACACCCCCTATAACTCACTAACATTGGGCGCTATGCCTATATTGTGTGGTAGCTAATTTTATGTGTCGACTTGCCTGGGCTAAGGGACACCTAGGTAGCTGGTAACCCGTGATTTCTGGGTGTGTCTGTAAGGGTGTTGGCATTGAATCAGTGACTGAGTAAGGAAGGTCTGCCCTCCCAGGTGGGTGGGCATCACCCGATCCCTTGAGGCCCAAATAGAACAAAAGGCAGAGGAAGGGCAAACTCACTCTTCCTGAGCTGGGACATCCACCTTCTCCTGCTCGTGGACATCGAAGCTTCGCTCTCAGACCTCCGGACTCGGCGTGCTATCCTGGGTCTCACTTCTCAGCCCCACAGTCACTGTCCTGTTGGTTGTGTCTTCCTGGAGGACCCTGTTCCCAGCACAGAGGAGCTACGTACCCTCGTAGTTGGTGAATGGAGAAAAGTTCAGAGGCTCCTGTCTTAAATCATCAGAACAGTTACAATTAAATTGTTTTGAAGATGCAGTGAGAGAGGTATAAACTTTTTTCCATATTTTAAGGAGTCAAATCATGGAAGGAACTAAATAATCAGAATTATCACTGTGGAGATCTTTTAACAACCTTAAATTACTAGGAAGCCATCATCGTTTGCTTTCTACTTTCAAATTTTGATGAGTCTTAAGATTTTTTTCCTGAAGTTACGAAAATTTGTGAAACTAGTCCAATAGCTTCTACAAACCAAATTCCCCATCGGCGTCTGACGTGAAGGTTAAATTTAATGTTGTGAAAGACAGATGACCGGCTGCAGGATCAGAAGGCACTTAGAATAATGGCCCTGGCCACAAAGGCACACAAATGAAAGAATTGTCAGCCTAGGACAGAGATTCTATCAGTGATGAATCTGCATTTCACTTGACTACTGATCTAGTACAATTATGGGAAAACTAATAGAAATGACCTCAGTGAACAGACAGACTGGGGCCATTTGTTTCTTAAGTGAAATTTCCAGGCACCCAACCTCGGCCTTTGCTTTTCCATCACCACTGAGTGGCAGTTGGCAGAGAGAGATGACCTTTACTTAACCTTGAGAATAACTCTACCCCTTCCTGGTCAAAACAAGGAATGTATGTCAATGCCTATTGACCATCCATTTGCAGGAGTTATTGGGCATTTGGTATAAGTCATGATATCTTTGCCTTTTTGAACTTTATTTTACAAAATCAATATCTTAGGTCATGTTGGAGGTCAGGGCCACACACCAGGTACAGATGTATGACAGATTTAAAAGGTGACTTTGATCTATTTTGTTTTGTTTGGGATTTTGGGGGGTTTTTTTACTCAAACATTCATCTGATTGAAGATAAAGAAATAACCAGGTTTCACCTGCCACATTCTTACTGGAAGAAAATCTACTTTCATTCCTTGAGGTATTTAACAAATGTTCATTGCTGTCAGCAACCCAAGAGATAAGTGATTTCACAACAAATCCAAAATCTAGACTTAACCCCTTTCCTCCCAAACATACCCGTGCAGTGATTTGTTCAAATTCTGACATAAATGAAACCAGATCAGATAACCAAGCCTCAAAGAAAACAGTTTCAGTGAAGGTAGATCCCCAGCTTGCCCTCGATCTCACCTCTCCAATCCATCCCGATCAGGAGCTGGTTGTCACCAATGAGGTCAGTGCTTTGGGCTAAATCCGGCTTTTCCCCTTGGATTAATCATGAAAATGCCATGAGCCAAATAACTTACGTGATCAAAGTATATTGACGAATCCGCCAACCACACATCCTATGGAGCAATAAAAGACTACCTTTGATTGAAAGTCTGTAAGATTATTTCATGATTATAGAATCTTAAATCTACACTAGTAATGAATCTGAAATGGTATCTAATGATTGATGTTATAAATATTTTCATTGTTTTAATATTACTTTTGAAAGTAATATAAATGCATTGTAGGAAATTTTAAAACTATGGAAAACAAAAAATTACTTATAACCCATCACTCAAAGGTAATCTTAATGGCTTTGTATGAGCCCTTCTAAAGATGTGTGCATATTTAACAGCAGTGAAAACCACACTGTAAATATAATTTTGCCTCATTTTTCAAATAACATCATATTGTGAACATTTAACAATGATATAATATTATATCGTAGAGATGCACCATAATTTATTTCACAAATTTTCTGTTACTGGACTGTAGAGTCATTCTAAGTTTTCATTTTTATAAATATGATTATAGCAAATATTCTTATATAAAAAATGTTTGTCCTTATCTCTGATTATTTCCTAATATATCGTTAGGAAATATTTCCAGATGGGTCAGGGACATAAAATTTCTAAAAGCGCTTATTACTTATTGCCAAATTGCCTGGGAAGGCATACTCAGTTGTACACTTTCAACAGGAAAGCATGACTGTTCACTAATCAACATCATATATTGATAAGCTATTTATCTAATACGCATATTAAGCTTTAATATTTCAAGAGAGTGATCATGGGTCTTCCATGATCATTTTCAGAGTAGTGAAATAAGTTCAAAGAAGTTAGAAAGTATGGTTTAAATAGCTGACAGGAATTTGCTGAGTCTTACTTAATATGCCACCTGGCAGCCCCAGGAGGCAGAAATCACTTATTTGTATGGAATGACTTAAACTTTCAAACTCATTTAGAAAATTTTTTTCATTGATTTAAATTGATTTTAGAGAGAGGAAGGAAAGGAGAGGGAGAGGGACAGAGAACCGTGGGTATGTTCCTCCACTTACTGATGCATTCACGGGTTGCCCCTAGTATGTGCCCTGACTCAAGATCCAACCCGCAACCTTGGCACATCGGGACAATGCTCTAACCAGCCAGGGCTGCAAAATAATTTTGTAAGGATAAAAATAATTACAGGGCTGGTTCAAAAATCCAACCTTCGGAAGGCATCTTTAGTAAACAATTTGCAGCAACTTTGTTTAATGCCTAAAGACTTCTAGCCTCCAGGAAAGTGGGCAGTGAACTCTTGCGCTGAGAGAAGCAGAGTGCAGAGATGTATGGGGACCAGATTATGGGCGTGGGCGAGTTGTTGGAGACTTACAGACCACCCTCTTGGCTAGGTCTCAGTTACCGCCAGCACACTGCTGAAGAGAGAATGCAGGAAACACACTTCTAAAATGATGCGCAGATCCCTTTGAAGGATTTGCATGGCACTTCCGGAGACTCCTGAGCCTCTGCAGCATTTTCAAGGACACCCATCAGCTCGGTTTTGAAACTTAGACATCAGTCGATAAAAAGGCCAGCCCAACCAGCTTTGTTACCCAGTCCCTACTCTTCTCAGAAAAATTATGAAATCTCTCTTCCAGGCCTGAGCGTTTTTCCATAGTTACAAAATACATTATCTTCAAGCAAATCTTACTTTCAGCCAAATTCCACCTTGGTGACATCTTGTCTTTTCAGTAAGCCCCAGAGCCACAAAGGTTTCCTTTCTTTTTAATCCTCCCCTGAGGGTGTGTTTATTGATTTGAAAGAGAGAGAGAAATGTTGATGTGAGGGAGAAGCACTGATGTGAGAAATATCGAGCTGTTGCCCCCATACACACCCCATCCAAAGACTGAACCAGCAACTTGCGGTGTTCAAGGCGACGTTCCAACCGAGTCGCCCAGCCAGGGCACAGGTTTCTTGAAAGGGGTTTGCATGCTGCTCCTTCACAAGAAAGCTGATCTGAAAACCCCCATCTCAGGATTGGACTGCAGCTGTCACAGTGTCCTTCTGGATCTGACCAGTGAGCCTTCCCAGGAGTCCGGATGAGATTCCCCTTGGCATGTGTTACCAGAAAGGGGCAGGTGGGAAGTGCCGAAGCCACACGTGTCCCTGTAGAGCACTTGAGTGTCTTCCCCCACCCTCAGGACGCCCCCGCGAGGTCAAGCCTGCCTGCCCTCGCACCTCCCAGCATGCCCCTTGCTCCTTTCGCTCCCCCTCCGCTGGCTGCCTTTCTATCAGCCCCCCAGCTCCTCGCTCACCGTGGGGCCTTTGCACTCGGGCTGTTCCCTTGCCAGAGAGGCTCCTTTTCCAGCTCTTTGCTGGCTGGCCGCTCCTCACCCTTCAGGTCAGATCAAACACCACCCCTCGCAGACCAGGTTTGTCCTCACTGTTCTCCGTCGTGTTTCTCCGGGCACAAGCTGCAACCCGTAGTGAAGAACAGTGCTGCTCAACGCGTCTCGGTGTAGAATGGATTGTCCTTAACTTCTGGTCCGTTGTAGCTCTACGCTTTTGCAAAATACCGTAAATAAGGATTATTAGAAAAATGAGATGGAGCCCCAGCCCAGCATGTCCCAGTACCCCAAGGTTGCGGGTTCAATCCCCAGTTAGGGCACATACTGGAATCAGCCAGTGAATGCATAAATAAGTGAAATAGCAGATTAATAGTTTTCTCTTTCTCCCTTTCTCTCTGTCAAAAAAAAACGAGATGGAAATAAAGACAACAGAAACATGATTTTTCTTTTCTCTTTTTTAACCAAAGTCAACACAGTCTATCAAATTGCTATAGAAATTTATTTATTTTTATTTTTTTCATGAAAGATCTTATTTTTAGAGAGAGGGAAAGGGAAGGAGAAAGAGGGGAGAGAAACATCAATGTGTGGTTGCTTCTCAAGCGCCCCCTACTGGGGGACTGGCCTGCAACCCAGACATGTGCCCTGACTGGGAATCAAACCCACGACCCTTTGGTTCACAGGCCAGTGCTCAATCCACTGAGCCACACCAACCAAGGTGCTATAGAAATTTAGAAACACTTCTCTCAACTTTTGTGCTCCCTTGGCTCAGCCTGGTGGCACCCAGGTTGTGGTCCAGTCCTGGTCCACAGACCCCATTGTGACCATCATGGCTTTGTCCCCACTAGACTGGGAGCTCCCTGGGGGGAAGGACCTCGTCTGCCTTCTTCACCACGTGTCCCTGAGGCCTAGAATGGTACCTGGAAGGTAGTAGGTGTTGCATACATTTTTACTGAATAATGTGAGTGGCTGAATGAACAACCAGACACTAATAAAGGCAGATTGTGTGGCAAAGGGGGGTCCATGGGGCGGTTGGATTCGGTTGGTCACTGTTGACCCAATGGCTGGATGCTGGGTGAAATCTGCAAACATTGTGGGGACCACAGGGGCCCAGGGGTGACTGGCCAGGCCCACGGAGGTTAGCGGAGGCCAGAGCAGGACCCCTGCAGCGCCGCAGCCTGGTTTATCCTGCAATGGCTCTGCTCAGCCGACCCCACACTCTCACGGGTGGCCCCTCTGACCTCTGACCAGATTTCCCATGAGGACCCAGGGTGGGAATTTCATTTGAGGTTTGCTGACATGACCTGGGTCAGGGTGGGGAGCTACTTGAGGAAGGATGCAGAGAGACTGTGGGGAGTCAGGTTTAGGTGGTGGGATCTGCTGGGGTCATCAGGTCTCTGCCTAAACCTGGTACATCAGCCTGGAGGCCAGAGGGAGTGGGACTCAGGCCTGAAGCAAGAGACAGGATCAGCAGGCCTGGGGGTGGGGGGTGCAGAGTAGAGGGGGTACTAGGAACAGCTGAGTCAAGCCTGGTGGGCTTCCAAAAGTGGGCCCCTGCTGTTTAGGGACATGACTTCAAGAGAGAGCAGGTTCAGGTATAAACCACAATGGAGATAGGGAACTGAACTTTCCGGGCTTGTCAGCCTGGCCAGGAGGAGTGTTGTGGTCAAAACACAGGACAGAGAGAAATGGGCAGAGGGAGGGGCCTGGATCCCGGGGCCTCCAGGTCAGGAGGAGGAGGTGACAGCAGGGTCAGGCAGGAAGGCTGTGCAGGGAGGACTCTCTCCATGGGGGCAGGGGCCAGGGCAGGACCAAGAGGCGCCTGCAGAATGAAAAGACGGTGGGAAGGAGAGAGAAGAGGGCAAGCAGCAGGCGAGGAGGCAGGATGGTGAGTCCACGAGGCGGGGCCTGCCGCCTGGTCCTGCAGCCGCGTCAAACCCTGTGGAGCCCTGGGAGAGGCCTTCAGACTCCCATGAACTGAGGGCCCGGGAAGGGCAGAGCTGGCCGGGAAGCCTGTCCTCTGCGGTCTCTGGAGAGTCTGTCACGGGCCCCAGGTTTTCGCTTGTCTCTTCCTATCACAGTTGGCTGTGAAGTGTTCAAAATATAAAAGGCCTGTATTTAGGTTGACCTAGTAAAAGTGTCATTTTGGGTCCAAAGGTCAAATACCGGCCATTTCAAATACTTCCACCTAGACAGAACGCAGTGGGGGAGCCAGGGAGAGGGAATGGACTTCTTCCTCCCCGGTTCTGGGTGTGGAGTGGAGCGACCCTCCCACCCCCTCAGGACCAGAAATGGATGGAGCTTCCAAGAGGGAGAGTGGCTGCATCCCCCAAGCAGAGGAAAAGGGGCGGGGGGGGGGGGGACAAGGGGAGCTGGCCTGGTTTTCTCTGGCTCCCGCAGCCTGCACTTTCCAGGCCCTCCCAGGCTCAGCCTCCAGGTGCCCCAGCTCCATCTCAAGCAGGTGCCAGCGCAAGCTGGCCATGCCACTCACTGTGATCACTCTCATGTAAACTTAGCCACCAGAATCTATGTCTGCAACGTGTGACATTTGAGTCTGTGCTGGTTTTAATCGATGAGTGAGTCATTTTTTCCTACGCCGATGTCCCTGGGCAGCTGAACACTCAGTGTTCAATCACCCCTGGTGTGACGAGGCTGCCCACTCCTGCCACCATGCAAAGTGGAATCAACCCCCAAGGCTTTGGGCTGTACAACAGAATGTTAGCTTTTAAACTTCATCAAGCACTTAGGATTTGCTCATTTTTCTGTATCTGCTGTATGTCAATAACAAATACACTTTTTTAAAGATTTTATTTGTTTATTTTTTAGAGAGAGGGGAAGGGAGGGAGTGAGGGAGAGAAACATCAATGTGTGGTTGCCTCTGGCTCACCCCCTACTGGGGACCTGGTCTGTAACCCAGGCATGTGCCCTGACTGGGAGTGGAACCTGCAACCCTTTGGTTCACAGACTGGCACTCAGTCCCCTGAGCCACACCAGCCAAGGCTATTTTTTAATAAATTTGTTTAAAATGTGCTTTAATGGTCCATGTGGTAACTGTAACTTGCTAGGAACTAGTGCATTGTGGAAAGCAATGTCAGACTTCAGAATTTGCATTGCAGTGCTTGATGTATCTGGAGAGACCCCCAATTATGACAGCTGGTGGCCACTGTTCTTTTTGGCACTATGGGTAACTGAAGCCCCGAGCCTACACCTAGCTCAGACATGGGTATTGTCCCCATCACATTGTTTAACACCGTAGTCCTGGAAGGTAGAGCAATTTAAAATCACTCACAAAAATATCAAGCCTGACGATGACCCGGATTGCAGCAATTGGTCTTCCCTTCCTGGAACTGAAGTCATCATCCTAAAAACACACCTGGGACCTCTTGATGTGATGGATGGCTCAGAGGTCACTGCAAGTGTGCAGAAGACAGAGCCCTGCTAGACCCAGAGCGTCAAAAACTAAGGCAGAAACAAAAGGGTTTCTTTAGAACTTTTTTCCTTGGGTTACTTTTAAAATTTAAATTTTTGTCATGCCACATAAATATTGTATTATTCCTATAGTGACTCAGTGGCTAAAGAAAAAAGATTAGCTATTATATATTATATAATATATAAATATGTATTTTATATAATATATAAATGTATTTATACCTAATTATACATGTATACATTTATATATAATACATAAAATATATATTTATATATTATGTATTTATATAAATATATATAGTTTTGGGGGGTTGCCATATTTTGGGGGGGAGAGAGAGAAACATCAATTTGTTGTTCCACTTTTTTAATACTCTCATTGTTTGATTCTTAAATGTGTCCTGACTGGGGATTGAACTGGCAACCTTGGTGTTTTAAGACAACACTCTAACAAACTGAGCTACCTGGCCAGGGCCACAAATATGGTTTTAATAGAAGAGTTTAAGCTTTTAAGACAGCTTCACTGTGGTGCCGTTTATATACTGTATGTACATCCACCCATGTCACGGTACGCCTCACTGGTTTAGTAAACTTACAGGGCTGCGCAGCAGCCACCACCATCCAGCTTTAGAACGCGCCCACCGCCCCAGAAAGTCGCCTCCTGCCCGATTACGCTGACCCCTGCTCCCACTCCCACCACGAAGCAGCCCCTGTCCTGCTTTCTGTTGCTGTCTGTTTGCCTTTTCTCGACACTTCACATAAATTGAATCATATGGTGCAGTCCGTTGCTCCTGGTTTCTCCCACTTAGCTCGTCTTCGTGTTTTAGGGTGCACCACTACTTCATTTCATCCTGTTTAAATTGCCGAGTGACACCCGTGGCACGGACAGACCTCATTTCATTTATCCACTCACTAGCTGATGTCCACTTAGACTGTTTCCAGGGTGGGGTTATGACGAATCCAGCTGCTGCGAACGCTTGCGTGTATGTATTTTTGTGAACAAATGTTTCCATTTCTTTTGGGTAGATTCCCAGGAGTGGAATTGCTGGGTTGTATGGCAAATTTACATTTAATTTTTTAATATTATGCCCAAGTCTTTTCCAAATGATTAACCATTCTACATTCACACCGGTGATGTTCCAGTTCCTTCCATCCCTATCAATCCCTTTTGTTATTTGCCTTTTAAAAATTGTAACCATTCTGGTCGGTGCGTGACAGTATCTCTCCGATTTGAATTTGCATTTCCGTAAGGACTAATGATGTTGAGCATCTTTTTGAAGTATCTGAAACTATGAAATGGAACCCGCATTAAGGATTACTGTGCAATGATAAAATGGAATATTAAGATAATGCTGTATTTTAAATTTGCCTAGCAACTTCTAAGGCGGTCCAGTTATTTTTATAAGCATCCACCCTTTTCATGATCATCATAAAAGAGTACCTATTTCTGCCTTTGTCTGCCTGTTTCTATAGTTTTTTTAAAAAAACGAATCACGCAGGCATGATTCACGCTCTGCAGGGAAGGAGGAAATTCTCCCTCTGGTGTTTTGTGAGGGCAGTGTTTCTCTTGCTTAGATGGACTGTCTTCCTCGCACAGGAGGGGGAAAAGGTGCTAAGAACAAACTGCTCAGAAACACAAACCAAAAAACCTCTGTGAGTTCAGTTGACTGTTCAAGGCCCAAAACGAAGCGATGGAAAAATTTCAGTGGAGCCGGTATAATTAGCAAGGTGGCGGCCTGCGTGAGAAACTGGTGAGAGCAGGGGCATGTAGCCCATGGCTGGTGTGCTTCCCAGGGGGCGAATCTGCTGATCCAGGGGCAGGGCGGGCGGGTGAGGCCTGGGCTCATTGCTGGGAAGGGGCACTGTGTGTGGTCTGGGTTTCATTCTCAGACATGGCTCTTCCTGCAATATTTGGTCTGTGCATAAACAGATGAGAGGAGTTCAAGAGCTTGATTGAAACCTTATTAAGTTTCTGGAAACTTCTTGGAACCTAGAAGAGTTCTTAGACTTTCTTCTCCAGGATCTTAGGGGACTGAATATCCCAGGTCTCATTTCACATCCCAGTCCGTAGTGAAGGAAGCTCCTAGATCCCATTACAAAATCCCAATTCAGGAAGAACAAAGATTACAGTGACCATGGCCACTCACAGCGCCCCTGAACTCTGGCCCATTTTTGAAGACCTCAAACACGAGAATGGCCTTGGCGGTAACCTCATTCTCTTCCTCTACAGTGTCTTGGTCTATGACCCCTTCTCTCCAGTTCTGAAATCATTTCAGGCTGGAGGAGGCCAGACTCAGGGTATGAAAGGGTCAGGCCAATTCCCAGCCCGCCAGGCTGCTTATGATCCAGTCAGGCCAGTTTCCAACCTGATGGCACTGTCCATGGCTCAGTTATCCCAACTCAGTTGGTAGCCCGCTGCTTAACCGAAGCACTCTCACCCCTGGCACAGTAGACACCTGGCACCAGCCACAATGGCCGGTGGGCAGACTGACCTCCCCTACCTGGGAACAGTCCGGCCCTTACCTAACCCACTGTCCCCACTCCCATCCTGAAACCCTGAGGCACTCGCCCAGAAGAACAGGAGACTAACCCCTCCCCTATTCCCCTACAAACCCAGCGCTTTTTCTTCTAAAAACCCCATTCTTGCCTCCTCCTCACCCTCCACGGCTCCCATCCGTCCAGACTCAGCCCACCTGTGAGCACAGCATCGTATGAAGGCACTTGGATCAGATCATCCGGCTCCTCCTGCCTCTGTCTTTCCCGCATTTCTGACAGGGTGGACTCATAAAATATGTGCTGTGGCGTCACTCCTAGGCACATGTGCGGTGGGAACGGGCACGTATGTCCACCAATAGCCATATGCAGAAAAGGTCAGCGCTGTTATTCCCAATGGCCTCAAACTGCAAACTAACCAAATACTCATCAGCAGAAGGAGTGAAGGAACGATGGCGCATTCACACAGTGGGGTTCTATTCGGCCACGAGAATGAGCCCTCCGCACCTGCACTCAGCATGAATGAGTCCCGCAATCTATGTTAAGGAGAGAAGCCAATCCCAAAAGAGCACGTGCCCTGTGATCCCATTGGTATCAAGTCCAAAACCAGACAAATGGAATCTATAGTGCGGGAAGGGGGTGACCGGAAGGGAGCACAGGGCATATCCTGGGGCACTGGTGGTGCTGGTGTGGATCTGGGTGCTGTTTCCATGCCATGCGGCCTCTCCATGCGGTGGAGCAGTACGCTGGCACCTGAGGCAACATGGGTGAGCCTGGAGGCGTTACGGCACATAAAGGAAGCTGGACACACAAGCTGCATGTTGTATAATTCTATTTGTGTGAAGTATCCAGGATAGGAAATTGCAGGCATACAGAAAGGAGATTATACAAATTCTAAAATTTCACCAAACTTAATGTTGAATGTTTAGTGGATTTTTTTTTTTCAGTTTCTTGTTTAATACAGAAGTTCAAAAAGAAACGCACCACTGAGAAAGCACATTTTCTTCCCACAGCAGTAAAACTGGTAAAAAGAGCGAACAGGAAACAATATGAAAACAAATGGCAATGCATCGACAGTGGCAGTGGGAGAGTTGAAGAAACAAACGTTACAACAGACCCACACTGCGGGAGGCTGGCTGTACAGCGGGGAGCAAGTGCCCTGTTCCCAGCGTGTTTCGGCTTGTGGGATTTGCAAGACTGTTTCAACGGTCAAATTCACTAGGAGCTCCTTTCTGTGAGCCGCTGAAAGAAGTCAGCTGCAGCCAAAAGTAATATATTTTACGGAACCTGAGTGTAACCCTTGCAGGGGTGGCTGCTTTAATCAGAAGTTTAGACAGACTCCAGAGAGAAAGTATGGCACCTCCTGTGAAATCCATTTGCTGCATCACTAATAGACAAGCTACTGTAGCAAATAAATTGGAGGAGAAGTGCAGTTTTTAGAAAATACCACTGAAGCCCTGGCTGGTGTAGTTCAGTGGATTGAGTGCAGGCCTGTGAACCACAGCGTCGCCAGTTCGATTCCTGGTCAGGGCACATGCTTGGGTTGCGGGCCGGGTTCCCAGTTGGGGGCACGTGAGGGGCAAGCACATATTGATGTCTCTCTCCCTCTCTTTCTCCTTCCCTTCCCTTCTCTCTAGAAAATAAGTAAGATCTGAAAAAAAAAAGAATACCATCAAAGTTCTTTGTCTTCCTTTTTGGTGAGTGGAACCTGAGGTGTGTGGAGAGGGAATGGGGCCTCCCCCAGTGGAGAACTGATGAGTGGAAGGCCATGTAATGAGGCAGCCACTGTGCGGGTCCCTCTGCCTGGTTCCGGGTGGGGACAGAGGCAGGCATTGCCAGAGATCAGGTTTTTAAAAAGACAGTCCCTGATTCATAAAGCCCATGTAACAGGACAATAAAAGGAGCCTTTCTTTCAAAGAGTAATTTTCTCTCTTTCTCCTGTTTGTAGGATGGAGTAAACCACCAGGCCCTTTCAAAGGGTTAGACAATGTGCATAATTCTACAAAAGTAAGACCTTTAAAAGAGGGAACTTTTGTGAGCCTTCGTCATCGTACAGGTAGGGACCATAGCAGTCTGCTGAATTAAACGGAAGTCAGCCAGCTACCGTTTTGCAAACCACTTAGGAGTGTCAAACTTAAAAGTTACCTTTACATTTTTCTGACCTTTTTTAGAGCTAAGTGATTGTTAGAAATATACCAGTTAACAAGTATTTTTAAAAGATACACATACTCACACACACACAAAAAGACCCAAATCACTTTGTTTCTTTAAAAAACATTTGTTTTTATTTTTTAACCCTGACCTGAGGATATGTTTATTGATTTTAGAGAGGACAGGTAGGGGAGAGAGAAACCTCAATGTGAGAGAGAGAGATCGATCCGTTTCCTCCCGTGGGAGCCCTGATTGGGTATCAAAGCCACAACCTTTTGGTGAACAGGATGATATGGACATCCAGAACTGCCACCCTTTCGGTCAGAACAGCAGAGAAGCGGCAGCTTCCGAGGGTTCGGCTCGAGGTGTCGTCTGTAAGAGCGTCTGTGCGAGGGTGCCACCTCAGCCTTTGGTGACGCGAGGGCACACGATGAACCATGCGGAGCTTGTGTGGGCTTGGGCCAGTCTGCCGGCAACCCAGCAGCCGCCAAAGCCGGGGTGTGGAGGAGTCCCCGCGCGCCGTCTCCCTCCCTGACACCACGTGGTCTCTCCGCACCTCGGAGGACCTGTGATTCCGTCACTGGTCGTTCCCAAGTGTCCCGTTTTCCTTCTTAGCGCTAAACTGGCCGAATTCCACGCAGTGTAAGGACAGCGTACCATGTAGCACATGGACGTTGTGGTGCATCAGCCTGCAGACCGGGTTTGGCCTCCTAATGGGGCACTGGTGACCAGGCCAGATCCTTGTCCTCAGGGAAACCGATTTATTAAGACAGCTAAACAAAGGCAAAAGTAATGACCTCGGCTTCATCCCAAGCATCACATGAGAGTAAGACTAAGCTTCTAAAATTTTTCTGTTAAAACCCAACAAAATAGGAGGCCTTTTTAAGTCTTTTTGAAATAAACTCAAGTGAAATTGGTTTTAAGTTTGAAAAAAGCACCTTAAATAAGTAAAAGATACAATAAAATAAAATACCTATTTTTAAAAAGTTAAAATAAACCAAAAATAACAAAAATATTTAAAAAGATCCAAAAAGGTAATTTTTTAAAAAGGAAGAGCAATGAAAATAATTGACATTAGCTACCTTTGGACAAGAGTGACATTTACTTTGCAATATAGATTTCTCTATACCGTTTGGATTGTGAAAATATCTGTATGTATTCTTCCTATTTTAACAAAATTATTTATTTATTTATTTTACAGAGGAGAAGGGAGGGAGAAAGAGAGGGAGAGAAACATCGGTGTGTGGTTGCCTTTCACGCACCCCTCACTGGGGACCTGGCCTGCAACCCAGGCATGTGCCCTAACTGGGAATTGAACCCACGACCCTTTGCTTTGCAGCCCGTTGCTCAATTCACTGAGCCACCCCAGCCAGGTCCCTCCTAGTTTTAAAGTATTAATGGATTATTTGAGCATTGAGGTTATAGACCATTTTGTTGTCTTTTTAATGCTTTTTTCCTACATTCTTAAAAACAATAAATATTATTTAAGGGTTAAATATAAAAACATCCTGATAAAACTTTTAAAAACTTTAATGTAGAAACTAATTAAATATAGAAATGTCTTTCTAAATATAGAAAAAAGGTGGTTATCAAACTTCATTTTTTCTTTCAAAATATTTATTTCAAGTAAAAACGTGTATAGGAAGACAACTACATGTAAGAAAGTTAAGTAAAATACTTTAAGGAAAATGCTCATTTGGTCATTCAAATATAAAACTGAAAATAATTTCACAATCAATACTTGATTGAAAACAGTGTTATTCTATTCAAGTAACAAGCCCCAAGTCGCCCCCAACTCAGAGTTAAAGCTCTCCTCTCTCTCTGTTCGTACCCACAGGCCTTACCCAGCAATCATGAAAACTTCTATCCAGAACTGTCTCCCAAAGAATCCATCTTTTACTTCCAGGAATTATTGTTTTGTTTGTTTTTCATAAATAATGCTTTTCAGAGTGCCACTCCCCAACCACATCAACCTTCGCACAGTATCTTTTTCACAAAAGCAGAAATAGAGAAATCATGCGCCTCAGGTTAAGTGAGAGGCAGTGGCCGCGCTGGCCGCACTTTGGAAGTCCACCCAGCCTGCTAAGAACCCATGTTGACGCAAACGTCCCCTCAGCGCTGGAACCCACTCCCAGCGGTAGGCAGGGATGCCTGGAGGAAGAGTCAGCCCAAGAAAAAGGGAAAGCTGCGAGTCCTCGCCGTACATGGAGTGCTGGACAGAGACGGCCAAAGTCAAGGCCGCTCCGACCCCACGCTCACCCAGGGCAAAGGCAAAGGGTCCAGGCAAGCTGTCCCCAAGAGGGCGTGTGAGGCAGGTCTGGCCCAGGAGACCCCACCTATTTGGAGGAGGAGCACCCGGCGCCCGCCCCCAGAGAGCTACCCTGTCCTGCAGATCCCTGTCCTGGGCACGTCAGCTGGTCTCTGCCCGGCCCTCCGGGGCCGTCCTCGGCCCGGCCCTGCGCCTCCTGGGGAGGCAGGAGGTCTTCCTCGTACTCTGCGTCCTCCGAGTCCGAGGCGTCGTCATAGAAGTGGATCGTGGCTTGCACCGGGAAGCTGGCCAGCACTTTCTCCCCAGAGCTCTGCAGGTATTCTTGGCGCTTGGAAATGGGTAAATAAAGTCTAACAGTTAAGAAACAAATCCAGCATTAATCAACTTGAAACCGTCCTCAGCTCCACCTAGATCTCTTTCCCTCAAAGCAGCTAACTGCCAAACTTCCTCTCTGATTTTGCCTTTGCTACACGCAGGGTTTTATATCCCATCACCGGGACCCAACTGCGGGCAGAGGCTGAGGCCTGGTGAGGGGTCCCACGCTAGTTCAGCAATGAGCTATGATGTGAGTGAGCAAATCAATGGAGGGAAAGGGGCATGCTTCCGTGAAGGTAAGAGGAAACGGAAACACTGAGTTCCAAGATGAGGATCGGGAGGCCCCCACCCGTCCTGGTCCTGTTTAGGTGAAGCCCCCAAGCACGGGGGATGCTGTGGCCCTTTGGGCTCTTGAGCACACTTCACTCTGAAACCCTGGGCTAGAAGAGAAGCAGCTAACCTTTCTGGACGTTGCCCTAGAGAAGCTACAGTGGTGGGTCGCTGGCTTGTCTGGAAGAGAAAATGGCCACTCTGGCCACTTACCCAGTAGGAAGAGAGAGGGAGAAAGTGAAAGAGGAAGGAAAAAGGAGAAAGACCCCTTCTTTCTCCATTTGGGAACCTTTTGATAGTATAAATACATCTGCATATTTAAAAAAAGAAGCCCTGGCTGATGTGGTTCAGTGACTGAGTGCCAGCCTGTGAACCAAGAGGTCACTGGTTCAATTCCTAGTCAGGGCATATGCCTGGGTTGCCCACCAGGTCCCCAGTAGGGGGTGCATAAGAGGAAAGACCCATTGACGTTTCTCTCCCTCTTTCTCCCTCCTTTCCTCTCTCTGAAAATAAATAAAATCTCTTAAAAAAAGTAAAAGAAACATATAAATTTGGAACCTCTAAATCCAGGTTTTGTAAATTAGGATTCTAATTAAAGTCTGTAAAATACTCCCACTTCCTCCATACTCTCTCGACCTTGAAAACATTTTGCGAATTTGTTTGCATTTCCCCCTGTGGTCTCCTGAGGAACCAAGAGCATTATCAATTGGTCACTGCTTATTTGCAAAGCTGATCTCAAGTCCCGGCAAAGAAAAGTGAGAAAACACCTGGCTAGAAATAATGCGTGACAATTTCAAATTTCCTAAGCTTTCCGACAGACCGGTGATTCTTCACCTCAGCCTCTCCTGACTGGCAGCAATATCTGGAGGCATTTTTTGTTGTTGCTACAACTGAAGAGAAGCTACTGGCATGGAGTGGGTAGAGGCCAGGGACGCTGTTCTGGATCCTGTAATGCCCAGGACAGCCTCTCACCTCCAGCAACATAGAATGATCCAGGCCCAACCACGTGTCCACAGTTGAGAAACTCTGCAACAGGCAGAGAAGACTCCATACCTATGAGCGTGATACAAGCATGCATAGTGCTTGGCCATGGTAAACTTAGTGTTACGCCAGAGGCCAGCAGTCTGCCTGTATCCTTGGTGGGCACATTCCAAGACACCCCCCCTCCGCCCCGTGGATACCTGAAACCGCAGATAATACCGAACTCTACACAAACTGTATTTTTTCCTAAGCATACATACATACCTATGGTAAAGTTTAACTTATAAATTACCCACAGTAAGAGATTAACAATAACTAATAATAAAATAGAATAATGATAACAATATATTGGCCCTAGCAGGGTAGCTCAGTTGGTTAGAGTGTCATCCCAATGTGCCAAGGTTGTGGGTTTGATCCTAGGTCAGGACACCTACAAGAATCAACCAATGACCCCTGGCTAGTGTGGCTCAGTGGACTGAGCGCTGGCCTGCAAACCAAAGGGTTGCTGGTTCAATTCCCGCTCAGGGCACATGCCTGGGTTGTGGGCCAGGTTCCCAGTAGGGGGCAGGCAAGGGGCAACCACATATTGATGTTTCTCTCCCTCTCTTTCTCCCTCCCTTCCCCTCTTTAAAAATGAATAAATAAAATCTAAAAAAAAATGAATGCGTAAATAAGTGGAACAACAAATATTCTTTTCTTCCTTGTCTCTTCTCTCTAAAATCAACAAAAATTAAAAAGCAAAAACCAACAATATGCTGTAATAAAATTTATGGCTTCGGGCCCATCATCAGATAAAGTAAGGGTCACCTGAACACCAGCAGGTGTTCACTGAGACACCCTGACCGTTGATCTGATTGCCAAGAAGGCTACTAAGTGACTGATGGCCAGGCAGTGTCTGCAGCCTGGAGCGAAGGGATGATTCACATCCCAGGCGGAGGAGGTGGAAAGGGCGAGATTTCATCACGACTCATGGAAGGATGTGCAATTTGAAAGTTGTAAGTTGTGCATCTCTGCATAGACTGAAACCTCAGAAAGCAAAGCCACAGGTAAGGGGAGGCTACTGTCTTTACAGATGAATTTGAATTTGTAGGATGTCTGCAATTTGCTTTAAAATATTCTACCAACAATAAAAAAAAGAGAGCTGGGAGAGGGCGACCAAGGTGATCAGATCGGAAGAACGCTGATGATTACTAAGGCTGGCTGGTGCTGGGCACGGCGGGGGCGGGGGCACTCTCCACTTTGGTGTATGCTTGAAAGTGTCTGTGATAAAACGATTTTTTTAGTTTGCAACGCATTCCTCACCAGTCACTGCATTGTCACCGAATCTAAAGTTGGGGAGCAGGCTGCGGGGGTGGGCTGGGATGGGAGTAAAAGGCAGAAAACTGCTTGAACAACAATTAAAATAAAGATAAAAAATAAAATAAAATTGGGGAGAAGGAGCAGGGTGTCTGCGGGTGGCAGGCCCTGGCAGGTGATACAGGGGAAGGCACAAGAGGGGGGGTCTCACCCCAAAGCGTGTCCCGGACCATCTTCAGAGCCTATAGAGCACAGGCCCCGAGGCCTTCCCCCGGAACAATCGCTTCAGAACCTCCCGGGGGAGCCTTCCCCAGTGATCCCATGAGGACCAAAGAGCACCGACAGGACCCTGGGAAAGCTTCCCTTGTCCAAAAGTCACTCTGTGACCAGTCTGGGGACCCTGGATGTCACCTTCAGCGATTAGGATCCATGGGTTTGATGAAGGCGTCCAGTCTGCTGGGATAAGCAGGGTAAAAATACTCCGGTGGAAAGTCGGAGCTCAGACTACTTTTATTCCGGTGAAGAAAGTGGCAGAGAAACATAAGAACCCCCAGCATAAGCCACTTGCTTCTAAGGCTTGAAGTGAGAGGGAAACAGCAGCGGAAGGCTTGCTCTCAGTAGGACCGCAGAAGCCCCCCAAGGAAGAGCGGAGGACTTTGGGGGAGCACCCATCCACCCCTGTCCACGCAGCACTTCTGCTTCGAAGGTCTACTTTGCTCACAGGGGTGTCCAACCCGCGGCCCAGCATGACTATGAATGCGGCCCAACACAAAACCGTAAATTTACTGAAAACATTATGAGATTGTTTTTTGTACGTGATTACATGCTGCAATGTATTTAATGAGTGGCCCAAGACAACTCTTCTTCCAGTGTGGCCCAGAGATGCCAAAACGTTGGACACCCCTGCTAGATAACATGTCCTGGGAGGGAAATAGAAATGTACCTGAACAGCAAGTAAATGAGTAGGCATGCTTAAGCAACTCATATTTCACTAAATTTAACATGACAATATGTAATAAGAGGTATTAGACAAAAGGTATGAAGGAAAGGCAGGCCAATTCCAACTTGCAGCTGAAACAAAGCCTGAATGAGCAAATGAACGGGTTCCAGAAATCCCACGAAAGCATGACCCGTGGACACAGATGTGGGGGTTGACTGAGGGAGGGGACAAGATAGGGGGGTGAGTGGAGGTGGGGAAAGGGAGAAAAACGGGAAGAACTGTAATACCATTTTTTTAAAAGATATTTGCCAGTATCATCTCAAAAAAAAAAAAAAGTCTCAATAAATAACGCTAAAGTTCCTTGGGATACGAGTAACTAAGTAATGTTGGGGAATACTTGAGTTATTTCGCACTTTGCTGAACATGTATGCAGTAGAAGGTGCTAAAGAGTGTTACTGCTTATTGTAAAAGAAAACCCGGTATTTTTCGCTGTGAAGTCGTGTTACCTTACAGGATGCTGAAACCCAAAGGCCCCCTTCGATCCAGAAGTTTGCTGGTCACCCCCAGGTTCCAGCTGTAGAAACACACACACAAACACACACAATCAAGGAGCCTCTGGAGTCGCATCCTGAAATTTATAAAAACAAGATCTAAGTGGGCTTGTTAGCATCAGCAGCGACCTTGGAGACGGTTTAAACTCCCTAGCAGAACTCCGTACGCCCGTCTTCCTCTGACTGTTGCCGGGGGACGTCCAGGGCACTGTGAGGGATTCGAAGACGGACAGGTGGGTCCGCCACAGGCGCCCCCTGCCCCATTGTCCACGCGTTTAAATCCTATGGGGAGGGACACGCATGCCTCGGACTCCGCCCAAGCCGAGGGATGGGCGGCCTGGAGAGCGGGAGGCTGGGGCCAGGAGTACACGGGCCAGACATCTAGGAAATTGCCTGCTGGGCAGGGCTGGCAAGTAGCCAGGAGGGAAATGGAACAGAGGCCAACAGAGGTTTAGGCTGTCGTTCACTGTCCCCCCGCAGGGGAGGGAGAGAGCTCCCAAGGGGGTTTAGGGGAACCAGTGGGCGAGGGTGGCTCCACTCAGGTCAAGGCCTTGAGGCCTTCCCTGAAATTTCTCGGGAAATGCCCAACAGGCCTCCGGAGCCAAGGAATTCTCCTCTTTGTCGGGAGAGGGCGCTGTTGAGCAAGCGTTCCCTCCCTGCGCGGGGCTGCGCTCACCCGGCTGGGTTTCCCTGGGACCTGGGTTTCCCGGGTTCCGTGCGCGGACCCGGGGGAAGTGGGGCAGCGAGCGCTACAGGCCCACGAGACATCCACCCTCCACTCCCCCCGCCCCCCCGCGCAAAATCCAAGGACACAACTGCTTCTACCAGTGTGCCATGTTGACTATCAGCTAGAAAGTCGCTACAGTTTAACATTTTTTCTGCAATCTTCACTTTTCTCACGAATGGCCTTCTCATCACAATAGGGATAAAAAACCCACCGTCTTGCCTTACATAAGGAAGTATGCTACAGTATTTTTATTCTTGCAACCGTCAGGCTTTACGTACATATAAAAGAAAGTAGGATAATTGTGTATTTCTATATACTGTCTCTTCCAAGGATCTTTTAAGTCTTATGTTTAAGCTGAGTGGAGGTGGGCAAAGAAAAAAAGCGGGGACAACTCAAGTACCATAAACAATAAAATAAAAATTAGAAAACATCTTATGGCACTGGCTGGTGTGGCTGGCTCAGTGGACTGAGCACCAGACTGCAAAACAAAGGATCACAGGTTCAATTCCCAGTCAGGGCAGGTTCCCGGGTTGCCAGACAGGTCCTCAGCAGAGGGCATGCAAGAGGCAACCACACATTGAGGTTTTTCTCCCTCCCTTCCCCTCTCTAAAAATAAATAAAATCTTTTTAGAAAAAAGATTTCTAAAAGTCTTATGTTTAAGAACTTATGTTTGAATGCAAAAGAAGCAATTATTTTTCATTATTTAGACATTGCTTGAATTTAATAATTGGGCTACAAAATCATATTTCTTATTAAGTTGATATTTACTTGCTTCGTTCTTTAAATAATTGTAACTGAATTAAAACTTTAAATCAGTGTGAATAATTTTAAATGTAATTTAAATGCAAAATGTATTTTTAAAAATTATTCACATGACTTTTAAAAAGTATCCAAAAATAAAAATAAAAAAATAAAAAATAAAAAGTATCCATATCTGCTTTCCTGCACCTGAATTTATCCTATTATAAATAACTGCCATAAGTCATATGTGTTATGTAAATTAAATACATGGTCCTTACTAGTCTAATTAACTTCAGCATTTTAAAAGAAGAGCCATTCATTTATATTTTAAAATTTACCAAGGAAAGATAAATTCCATGAAAGCAAGTCGTCACTTCAAGTCCAAAGCAATTTAGTTACCACTGCAGGACACAAAAGAATAGTGGTGGCCATTAATCTTCGCCCTCCACTGGAGTGTATTTGCTCAGCCAGGATGAGTTGCCCCAGCAGAGCCTGCAGACGGGGTCGAAAGTGCTTCAGAAGGGGCCAGACAGCGGGAGTGGCCTTTTCACCACATCTTCTGGGCACCCCAGACTGGCCTCTGGCCTTATTTACACTGTGGCACCTGCCCAGTGCTAATGACACACCCATCATTCTTCTGAGGCGACGGGACCGAGGCAGCCTTCCTCCTGGCCTCTCTCTACCTGCTGGTTTGCAAGGGGTGAAAAAAAAAAGCCCCAACATAGAAGAAATCGCTTACAGTGCCCGTGAAACAGCTAGGCTGGAGTGGCTTTGCTTTCCAAGAAAGGAGAAGCAAGCAGGAGCCCAGTCTCCGCGCCTCAGCTCTGAGGGACGCCGCTCACCAGGCTCTCGGTGTAGACCACTTCTCCAAGAGACGACCAAGGCAGGGCCTGGTGGGGGCACTTTTCACGCTCCCTTCATTTCAGAGACCGTGCTATTTTCTGACTGAACCAGCGGATACCTACGACACCCACACTTCACCTTACCTGGCTTCCAGGTCTGGTCCGCTGAGCATCTCGGGGTGTCAGGATCCAAGGTCTCCACGGTGTAGGGCTGGAATGGCAGGGACCAGAAGTAAACCCCAGCATCCTCTGATGTCTTTCAAAATTATGCCATAAGAGTTATCATTTTTATCATTTCTACTGTGTGCCTGAAAAAGGAGACACCAGGGCCCTGGCTGGTGTGGCTCAATGGATTGCGTGCCAGCCTTCCAACCAAAGGGTGGCACATTCGATTCCCAGTCAGGGCACAGGCCTGGGTTGCAGGGCAGGTCCCAGTGGGGGGCGCACCCAAGGACATCACACATTGATGTTTCTCTCTTCCTTCCTCCCTCCCTTCTCCTCTCTGAAAATAAATAAGTGAAATATATTTTTTTAAAGAGTCACTGCACATACCAGTGTCCCCTCGAGTCCCCAGTCTGTGGATACACAATGCCGTGCGTGTTTTTTCCCGCCTGCCACATTCCCAGTTCTCTGCCCTCACCGGGCTTTGAGAAGTCCCAAGTCTGATACATTTATCAGGGGACACAGTTGAGGAATTTCTCTCCCTGCCTGGCTGGACTCTTCAATTCAGATTCCCTCCCATAACTGGCTACTTTGTCGCTCATTAATTCCAAAGACACTGCCTCAGTTCTGAAGTTACTCCAGATATGATTCTACAGAGTTCTATTGGATACAATGCACAAGGGGGACTCAGTTTCTCCTCTCTGGCTGCCTGGCCACCCAGCCCCTTCCACACTTCCCAGCCTATCTGATTTCCTTAAACTTGACTACCTTGAAAAGGGCTGGCACACGGGGCAGCGATCGCTGAGCCTCAAACGGCGCAACGCCTGTCACTAAGACTGTGACAGCGTGAAGGGATCCCCCTGCAGGGCTCGGCAAGAGGCCCGGAGACAGCGACGTTCCCAGCCGGGTGAATTTCAGATTAACGGAAGCGTTGGCCCATTTCCTTGCGGAAACCTGCGGGACCTCCGCCGCTGTGCGCTGGGACCGAGACCACTCTGCGTCCCCGTCTCTGGCTAAGGAACTTGCCCCGCATCGCGGCAAGATTCCGGGACTCAGCCCCCCGGGCATCCCGCTCCCAGCACCAGGCGCCACGCGCCTCTCGATGCGCCCACCCGGGCCGCAGGGACACCCTCACCTCTCGGGCTCACGCGGCGGCGGTGGCCTCCGGCCACGGTCCGCGGGGCAATGACAGACGCGACTCCGCGCCTCCCGGGCTCCAGCCGCCGTCTCTGGTCTCATGTCGCCCGCGGAGCCCGCACCCCTCCAGCTGCGCCGGGGACTCAGCAGTGCCCGTAACCGCTCGAGCGAGGGCGCTCACCTACCCGCGCGCTCGGCGCCAGGTTTAAAAACGGGGGCGGGGAGGGGAGGGGACAAGGGAAACCGGAGGGGGCGGGAAGGGCAAGGGAGATGCTCCGGGAGGGGACAGGGGACGCCGCAGAGGGGGAGGGGACAAGAAAAGCTCCAGGAGGGTGAGCCGCGGCGAGACTGGGGGTGGGGTGGGGGGGTGGGGGGTGGAGTGGTGGATGTCAAGGAAGGGACTCGGGAAGCCGGGGAGCAAGGGTGGGGAGGGGACAAAGGAAACCCTGGGAGGGTCACCAGGGGCGGTGAGGAGGAAGCTGGTGGAAGGGACCGTGGGAAGTGACACGAGAAGCATGGGGAGGAGGACACGCGGGGGGCGGGGCCGTGGGAGTTTCCGTCGAGGGCCCTCCTTCGAGGTTTGTGGGTGGCGGGTACTCGCCTAGGGCCCCCCCCTCAGCCGAGTGTGAGATGGGAGGGTCCGTGGATCCTTCCCATGCCTTTGGGGTTTCCCACAGTCCTCGGGATTCTGGTTCCTGCGTGAGCATCTCGGTCCCCAGATTTAGGGGAATCCCACATCCACCACTTTAAAGCGGTCTCGGGGTTTTGAGAGCAGCTGCAGCAACCTCGAGACCGCGTGGACCGCCCTGCCTTCGGTGTGAACGGCGGGCGCCTGGGACTTCCCGACGGCGAGGCTCGAACCAGGGGAGGGTCGTGGAGAGGAAAGAGAGATGAGCGGAGCACCCTTCCCACCCGTGGGAGCCCTGGGAAAGAATGTGGCTTTTCACGGGAGTGGGATTTTCCTCGGGTTAGCTCCCTTCCCGGCTTAGAGGGCAGCCAGGGACACTTCCCAGTCCCTGCAGGAGTCGCCTGCCGCGTTGGAGCGCGGAGTCAGGGTGGGCGCGGCGCTGGTGCGCGGAGGACTTGGAAGGCTGCGGGCCGGCCGCGCGGCTTCACTCCGAGCGGCTCCGCGCCCCACCGACCCTGCGGTCTCTAAATCAAAGAACTTCCAAAATTAAAATGTTTCCACTGTTTCCTTGAAGAGCAACAGATTTCGACAATAGTTGAAACTAATTTAAACGCAAAGTGGGGGGATTAACAAATAACCTAATTTTTACATAAAATGTTATGCAATGATTCAAAAAGACACTAAATATAACTGAAGGGTAGGGACAGGCAAGGAACATTAAGAGGCAACACTGGGACGTTGAGATACCGTATTTACCAAGGCAGAGAAGATTTTATACAGCAAATGTGGTCAACCAGGTCTGCGCGCCTAAAACTGAGTGTCTTCCAGGTCACTGGGGACATTGTCATCGGTGCGCTTTGCTGAGAAGGTGTGACAACTTCTATCATGTGCCTTGAAAGTGGTCACCTCTGGACCCAGTAATTCTACTTCCCTGTTACACTAAAAATTGTAACCCAAGAGATGTATTTTCAAATAGGAACAACATGCAGGTGAACAGAGAGAGGTGTTCATTGCAGTGTTATTTATAATGCTGAAAAATTCGTCTAACGATATGGCAATGATTAAATAAGCAATGGTGGAATATTATGCAGCTAATAAAAATGTTTACAGAGTTCTGAGCAGCACGGGAAAATGTGCATGACAGCGTTAAAGGGACAAAATTGTGTGGTAGGGTCCAACCGTATGCAGAGGGTACCTGGGTCAAGACAGTGGCCACTGAGTCCTGGGATTACAAAGGATTTAAAGTAAATTTTCTTCTGCCAAGAACACGTTAAGGCCACAATGGCCAAAGCTGGGACAATTGGAGCAACAAAATAAAGTAGTATGGAATTATAACCCAAAGTGTAAAATAAATAGCAATGATCTCATACTAATATCACTGAATATTGAAGAGGTGAATAAATGAGAAAAGGGGCAAGTTTTCTTAAGAGTTCCAAATAATTTATGTAGTTACTCTACCCTCAAGGAACTAGTCTAACTCCATTGTTATAATCATCAACTATGCATGGTTTTGAACATGAATCTAATGAAAAATAAATTCATTGGTAATATAGAATAAAGGGATTGTGGGGTGTTTTTTTTTTTTTCAGAGTTGTTGCTGCAGTTAGAATAATTAAAACACAGTCAAAGAAACACACTACTAATGAGATAATTGGGAATTCAGTGGACTTTTGTGTTATAATTACTTTTCAAACTTAAACGTTTGAGGGTTCAAGGGGGATCTTTATGAGAGGAAGTCATTTGGAAAAGGGTGTAGAAATCCTAGGGAACTTTTAACTCGGCCCATGCTTTACGAACTGGGAAAAACCGCGTAACTTCAAGTGCGTGCATTCCTGCCAGGGAGGTGGTGGGAGGTGGTGCGGGAAACAGACGAAATTGAGGTTCTGTTTCTTGCTGCGCTCTCTTTAATCAAAAATTCTTTTTCTCATGCTGACTTTCCTTTGTTGCTTAGAAACAAAGAGTAAAGATGTTAACTCTCAGGGTTTCCGGCTTGCCGAGGAGGAGGATACCAAAAGTCAAAACATCTCAGAGGGCAGAATATTTTTACATAAACAGTGTGGAAGACAGGCAGGGAAGGCCATTTCCTTTTCTTCTGTCTGAGCAAACCCTGCTTCCTGTTATCCGCTCCGCGGGGTCCTCTGCGGCTCTGAAAGCTGATAGGAGCTGCGAGATGTTTTCACTGCTGTTGTTGACATTGTTATGTGTTAAAATATTTTCTGAGACAAAAAAAAAAAAGTGTACTTGATCCGTAGGAATAAGATATATTTGGTATTTTGATTTTTAAGAGTTTGTTTTTATTTTTAAAAATTGTGGTAAGATACAAACATAAAATTTCCCTTTTAACCATTTTTAGGTACTTTGAAGTCTACAGGTCAGTGGCATTAAGTACATTCATGTTGCTCTATCATCAGTCTCCAGAACTTTTTTATCTTCCTAAACCGCAACTGTAACTAACCATCAAACATCAACTCCCATCTCTCCCTCCCTCTGCCCCTGGTCACCTTTTGTTCTGCTCTCTGTTGTATGAACTTGATTATCTGAGGTCTGGGGGCCTCATATAAGTGGAATTATACAGTATTCATCTTTTTGTGACTGGTTAATTTCATTTATCGTGATGGCCTCGAGGTTCATCCATGATGTAGCATGTGTCGGAATTTCCTTCCTTTTCAGAACTGAGTAACATTCCAGTGTATGCATGGGCCACATGTTGTTTATCCATCTGTCCGAGGAGGAGGGCCGCTGGGATGGCTTCCACCTGCCGGCTGCTGTGACTGGGGCTGTTGTGGACGGCGCCCATAGGAGTAGGGGTCTTTGCCTTCAGTCCTTTGGGGTATGCGCTCAGAAGTCAAATTGCTAGGTTGAATGTATTTGGTTTTGAACAATTATTTTAAGGCTTGAGTTTGCTTTTGAAAGGAAAAAACTTTCAACGTGAAACTGTATTCGAGGTGTGAAAGAGGGGGAAATGGTTTCTAACCAAGGTTCTCCCTGCGGCCCCAGAGCTCCGTAGCTTCAGCGCGTGGTCTGAGGTCTGGACCCCGGAGCCATGCCCGTCTTCCCTCTGCTAAGCCAGGGCCCCAGCAATGGCTGTGAGGCCCTCCCCGATCTCCCTCCTCCTTCCCCACAGATCTCATCCCCTGCTTGCCCTCCCGTTCACCCTCCCCTAGCAACCCTGGCCTCTGGACTCTTTGTGGACCAGGAACAACCAGACACACTCACCTTTCAGGGCCTCTGCCTGAAACCCTGGTCCTTCCAGATGTCTTCACAGGTCTCCCTCACCTCCTTCAAGCCTTTACTCAACAGTCCCCTGAGGATGACACCTTCCCTGGACACCTGTTTAAAGTCTCTCTGACACACACACCCTGCCTCCCTCCTTTCCTATTTTATTTTTCCCCGCAGTACCTATCACATAAAACATACTCTATGTGTATCTACTAACTCTGTGTAGTGCCTGCCCCTCCCACTAGGACGCCTGCTGCACGGGGCAGGGCTTCTGTCTGTTGTGCTCGCTGCTGTGTCCGGGCACCTAGAGCACCGCCTGACCCAAGGTAGGCCCGGTAGGGGTCAGGGGGTGTGTAGCTGCGCCATGGAAGCCTCAGGAGAGAAGAAAGTGCTTTGCGGTTGTCCGGTTTCATTAGGGACTTGGGCTTGACACCCCCCGTGAGAGAATGTGGAAAGCAGGGTGTCCCACCTGCATATGGCACAAGCAGGGTCTCGCTGCGGCTGTCCCCACAGCCAGCAGGATGGTGTTCCCCCTGTTTGGTTGAATAATGGCCCCCAAAAGTTATGTCCCAGCCCTGACCCCCAGAACCTGTGGATGTGACCTTACTCAGGAAATGGGGCTTTGCCGATGTCATCAAGGAGCTTGAGTGTGGGACCAAGAGCAGACCATAAGCCCACTGACAGGTGTCTCTTATTTTTCCCCACGATGAGTACCATTTATTGCCAAAGTTGCCAAAATCAATGACAGGTGTCTTTGTAAGAGAAAGCAGAGGGCGATCTGAGACACAGACACGTGGAGAAGAAGGGGACGTGGAGACCGAGGCAGGGACGGGAGTCATGTGTCCACCAGCCAGGGAACTGGTGGGTCCCAGCAGCGGCTGGGAGAGAGGCCGCAGAGCCTCTGGGAGGAGACAGCCCTCAGACCCTTGACTTCAGACTTCTGGCCTCCAGAGCTGTGAAAGGCTGACTTTCCATTGTTTTAAGCCACCCGGTTGTGGTAATTGGTCACAGCAGCCCCAGGAAACTGATACCCTCCCCCATATCCAACTGGTGCCTGAGTTTACCGCTGTGATGGGACTCACTCTTCCAACTGTGTCTACCGGAGAGCAAAGCAACAGCCACTGGTTTCAGATTGCCTGGCCACGGGCTGGGGGGTGGGAGGCCAGGCCACGTCAGAGGAGCCGGAACCCCAGATCCAGAGCTGGCTCCTCTTTACTTCACAGACCAGATAAGGGAGCTCACTGGCGATTTGCCTACTGCAGCAATAATGGTGGATGCAACAGCAATAACCGTGGCCAACACTCACCATGTGCCGGGCACTGTGGTTTGTAGACATCAGTTCACTTGGTCCTCACGACGTATAAGGGAGAGAGTAGCAGTATCCATATTTTGCAGGTGGGGAAATCAAGTCACGAGGACTTGATAAATTGTCACTTCGAGGTCACCCAGAAAATCAGGGCAGGCTCACTCCAGAATCCCGGGTCAGCAAATACACAACGGTGGAGGTTCAGAACAAGTGCCCCACGGTGTGCCTGCGTGGTATGCCGATTATCCTGAGCTAGAGCTAAAGGCAACTTGAGCTGCAGGCTCCAGAGAACCTGCTGCCCCTCCTTTAACTACCTAGGAGAAGTCGAGTTAGGGGTCTCGCCCCTAATTCCAGGTTACCAGAGATAATCTTCTGCCTGCCTACAGAGCAGGGCGCACTTTTATTTACCAAACGCCTGTTCTTCCTGTCGTCTTGCAATGATGCCCTGTCGCCCCCAAGGCAGCTGACCTCGCCCGCAGTGCAGGCTGACTTGGACGTCCTCGCTCCTTCTCTGTCCAGGGGCCTCCGGGCACGCAGAGGCTCTGAGTTGTAATGTATGTGGGGCCCCCATCTGCGTACGTGATTAAACTGGGTCATTTTCTCGTGCTGACCCGTCTGTGTCTACTGGCTTAGCAGACCGGCAGGAAGAGCCGTGAGGGAAGCACGAAGGGGCTTCCTCTCCCACGCTGCGCGGAAGACAGAGCTCTGGTCACCTGCCGGTCACCTGTCAGACCCAGTCTCACCTTCCAGTCACGCTTGCCTCCTAGGGTGCCACCCTTGGGACCATCACTGTGTGAGGAAGGTGACCGTGTTATGGTGACAGGACCTGTACCATCCTGATTAGTGTCAAATGAAGTCGTCCCGGCTCCGGGCCACGCTGTCACTCTCCCCCCCTCCCACCGATAGGCCGACACTCAGACTGTTGCTGTTTCGTCAGCCTCTCGGCATTTTTTGGTGTTGAGAGTGAAAACACTTTTTTGGTGTTTATATATTTTAGTGGAGAAGGAAAGGAATGGAGAACGTGAGAAGAGAAAGCAGGACAATCCTAGGCTTCTGCAGCACCTGGAAATGTACAATATTTTTCTCCTGGCCTTTGAAATAGCGGTGGGTAAACTTGCCCAGTTTACTGCCCAGGCTGTGTGATGAAGAGGGAGGGGACCTGGGTGGCGGGCACACACCGTGATACACAGACCATGCACCGTAGAAATGTGCACCTGAAACCTGCATGGCCCAATGTCACCCCAATAAAATAATTTTTAAAAAGAGTAAGAGGACACCCAGAGACTGGGTGTACCTGTTAACTCAGGGCTTGCAACCTTCCGAGCGGCCTCCACGAGTCAGCTCAGACAGGTGGGACGCGACGCACCCCCGGAACAGGCATCAGGTCACTGCCGTCCCCAGTCGGCAAAAGCTCAGGCACGTGGTTGGGAGATTGTCTCCCCAGGGACTGGCGTAGTGAGCCTATGGGTGCACATGAAGATGGGGCTCTGTCCCCAGGGACGTGACCTGAGGTCACTGCACAGCTCCTTGAGATGAGCTGCCTCGGCCTGGATGCTTATTTTTCCGCTGGCGTGAACGCAACCCAGATGAAGCCTCTGACCCCTGGCCCCGGTCTTTTCTGACGTCCCTGTACCTGCCCTGGCCGTGCCGCTGCCTGGACTTCAGTCCTGCTCCCTGACCTCACTGGTGCGGTGCTTCTGCTTTGCTCTTTCCCACGGGCGCTGCCATAGGTTGTGATATTGGGATTAACTATAGATTTGGTCTCTGTCCCTGTTTCTGACACAGAGCCTCCGAAACTCTTGGAATTTCCTAAGTGATGAGTGATAAAGGTATCTTAATATTTGTCACAAACCCCTTTCAACCACACCTGAGTTTATATTAATGAGGTGAGGTGAGTTTTGGGAAGCTCCAAAGGTTGGGGGCTAGTTGCCAGGGGAACCAACCACACCGTGGCCGGTCACACTGACCAGGGGGAGGAGAGGGAGTGAGGGTTGAGTCAGCTGCTGATGGCCAGTGATTTAATCAATCATGGCTACGTAACAACACCTCCATCAGAACTTACGTGAACGGGGTTCAGAGAGCTTTGAGGCTGGATGGAGATTTGGGGGGATCGGTGCACCCAGAGCGGACGTGGCAGGTCTGCACCCTCCCCCGTACCGTGTCCTAAGCATCTCTTCCATCGGGCTGTTCCAGAGCCGTAGCCTTTTGTGATAACCCGGTGGGAGAGTAAGTAACAGTTCCTCCGAGTTCTGCAAACCATTCCAGAAAACTAACCAAAATCAAGGAGGAGCTCCGGGAACCTCTAATGCATGGCCGGTCTGTCAGAAGCACAGGTCCTGTGTGTGGTTTGATGTGATTTCAAATCTAGTTGTTTATGCCAAAAATAAGGTTGTTCTCATAAGAAAAGTCATTTTGCAGTAAGAGTGAAGTGAGGGGCGCTGCTGGGGCTTATGGATGAGAGCCCGCCCGTGGAGGTGGCCATGGCGAGGGGCGACTGTAGAGACCAGGGATCTGTGAGGGCTGTCCCGGAACGACCAGTCTGGACGAGGCCACTGTGCCGATCTAAAGAGCTCTCCGAAGACCCTGGGGTGTCAGCTCCTGCCGTGGCACAGCGACCGGTCACAAGCCGTGGTGAGAACTGCGCTGTGGTCCCAGGAAGGACATCGTCTTGCTCGCTGACACCAGCAACGCGCTCTATCAACAAGGAACTTTGTTTCCCGCCGGCACCTGGGCATCGGCTCTTGGCCTGCTAGGCCAGCTCACCTGAGAACCAGCTCGTAGAAAGGTCTACCTCAACTACAGTTGGACTTCCTTTCTTCCATCTCCCCCTTGCCTGGAACAATAGTGTAATTAATCTATCATTGGTTTGGAGCATTTCTTTATTGGCTTCTTAAGAGACATTATCCTGTATTTTATTGGCTTGTGAAATTATTATAATCCCTCCAGTGAATTTGTGTTAAGTAAATTATTGGCAAAGATAATCTCAGTCTCCGGACAGGATTTTTTGCTATTTCTAGGTTGAGCTGAGTTGTCGGACACTCAGCTGGCGTCTGAGAACTGCTTGGCGCTGGGGGAACAACCCCACGCATTGGAAATGGAACTAGAATAATTTCCAGGGCTGTTCAACCTTTTGGCATCTCTGGGCCACACTAGAAGAATTGTCTTGGGCCACCCATTAAATACATTGTGACAAGTGATCACAAACCCCCCCCTCATAATGTCTTAAGTAAATTTATGATTTTGTGTTGGGCTGCATCCATAGCCATCCTGGGCTGCCCTCGGCCTGCAGGCCACTGGGTGGACACCCCTGACTACACATTCGCCCCTGGGCTCAGTCTCCTTCTAGGGTCTCCAGGGACCCGCCCACCTCACCTGTCTCCACTCCCCAGGATTCCAGAGGGAAACCAGCTCCACACCAGCTGCACCTGGCCTGTCTTTCTGGGAGGGGGCCGTACCCTTGACACCTGAGAGCCTCACAGCTCCACTGAGCCCAACTTGACAGGCTCTTCTTGTTCGGTCTGCAGTGGGTGGCAGGGATGGCCCTGTGCTGCGCAGCCAGCTCCGCCTAAAAAGGAGCTTGTTAAGCCCCGGCCTGGCAGCTCAGCTGGTTAGAGCGTCGTCATGGTATGCCAGGTGGCGGTTCAAGCCCCGGTTACAGCACGTACAAGAATCAACCAAGGAATGCATAAATAAGCAGAACAGCAAGTTGCTGTTTCTCTCTCTCTCTCAAATGAGTAAACAATAACATTTTTTTTAAAGGAGGGATTGTTACCGGCTCAATTATGTCCCCTCCAAATTCATATGTTCAAGTCTTGATCCCCAGTACCTCAAAATGTAACTATATTTGGATTCAGGATTTTTAAAGAAGTCAGATGAAATCATCAGGGTGGGCAGTAATCCGATATGGCTGCGTCCTTGGAAGAAGAGATTAGGACACTGGCCCCCCGGGAGGGAGAAATTGGCCACCTCCGAGTCAAGGAAGATAGGCCCTCAGAAGCAACCAGACCTGCCCCCGAATCCTGAGGAAGGAACCTCCTGTTGCTGAAGTCATTCAGTTTGCAGTGCTTTAGCGTGGCAGCCCCAGCAAAGGAATACAGCGCCTGCATCACCACGCTGGCCCCAGGCTCCTCCCGGGCCATTTGTCCGGAACAACATGAGTCTGCCTCCCCTTACATTCCTGGAAAATGACCTTGACTGCTTCTAGTCCAAGGCCTTATTTCACCCTTAGCTATCCAGAACAGGTGTCTGGTACATAAATGACAAATGCCTTTTATTTTCTAACTTTTTAAAATTTATTTTTATTGATTTTAGAGAGGGAAGAGAGACATCCGTTTTTGTTGTTCCTCTTTTCACGCATTCATTGGTGGATTCTCTCATGTGCCCTGACCCAGGATCAAACCACAGCCTTGGTGCCTTGGGCCGATGTTCCAACCAACTGCTACCAAGCTGGGGCCAGGAGTTTTCCTTTTCAGCTCTTTCTTGAAAACCTCTGTCCCCAGTTTCATTGTCACTACTGGCCCTAGCCCTCACCATGTCACACCTGGATAGTGCCACCACACCTCTCTCTGATCCAGACTAACACTGCTGCAAGGTGCTACTCCTGGTTCAAACATCTGATAATTCTCTGATCGATTCCTCACCGTTTAGCTGAGCGCTCTAGGGTTCCCATACTCACTTGCTGTTCAGCCTACCAATCACTTCCTCACTCTGGAAAACCCAGTATTGGGATGTCCTCCTTGTTCATTTTTTATTTCACTTTATTAGTAGATGGTCATGTGTTTGCATAGCTCAAAAATAACACAGCGTAAAGAGTGACAGAGTGAGACTCGGCCGGTGTGGCTCAGTTGGCTGGAGCATCATCCCATAACCAAAAGGTTGCAGGTTTGATTCCCAGTCAGGGCACATACCTAGGCTGCAGGTTCAGTTCTAGGTGGGGACACATACAGGAGGCAACTGATCAAAATTTCTCTTTCACATCGATGTTTCTCTCTCTCCCCCTTCCCCTCCTCTAAAAGCAATGATAAAAACATCCTTTGATGAGGATAAAAAAAAATTGACTGAGAATTCTCCTTCTCACCCCTGTTTGCACCCAAAGCTTTCTGTGCATGCTTAAGGGTTTTTTATGCAAATATAAGCAGGTACAGTTACATTTTCTTATTAGACCCCTGCCTTTTACACAGAAGGTAGATTACTGCAGTCCAGATATTTCTATTTCTTTTTTTAAATTTATTTTAATTGTTGTTCTTGTACAGTTTTCTGTCTTTTGCTCCCATTCCAGCCCACCACCCCAGCCCTCCCCAAGCCCCTCCCATTTCCACCCCTGCTAGTTTTTGTCCATGTGACCTTTATACTTGTTGCTCAGATATTTCTATTTCTATCTTAACACACGGAGAGCATCTTTACCCTTTTATTTTTAATAGCTGTGAAGTGTTCAGTGTGCAGAATACCCACATTTCTGTAACTGTCCCTACCTAATGGACACTTAGGCGGCTTCCTCTGACAGTAGCCCCCATTACCCACCGGGGATACATCCCGAGAACCCCAGAGGCTGCCTGAAACCTTGGCTAGCAACGAACCCTAAATAAATTATCTGTTCCCTTTACCTATTATGTTCTTTACCTTTTCACTTAAGGGAAGCACTTGGCGGCTGCTCTCCGGTGAATCCAAATTGCCGGCATCACTGCTCTTTCACTTGGGGACCATCAGCAAGTAAAACGAAGGTTATTTGAACAGAAGCTCTGCGGTACCCAGACAGTGGACCCGATGAACCAGACGGCTACCGAGGCACTCTCGGGCGGGGGGCGGCTCCATGGTGGACACGCTGGGCCAGGCCGTGAATCACGTCCTGGACTCGATGGAGCGGGAGGCTGAGAGATTGCGTCACGCTACCCAGTGGAGCGTACGATTTGAAACACGTGAGTTGTTCCTTTCTGGAATTTTCCATTTAATATTGTTGGACAGAGACTGACTGCAGGCAACTGAAACTGTGAAAAGCAAAACCCCACAGGGAGGGGGGCATGATACTGTATTACAAACAGTGCCTCAGCGGAAAACCTTGTAAGTGCACACGCCGTTTCGCACTTTCATGTATGACTCTGTCTGCCGCGTGAGTCCCTAGGGGGGGCACCTGAGGTTTTCACTATGCCAGTTCCCTTTTCCTTTGGTTCCACCTACAGGCCTGGGCCCCTGTGCCAGGGGCCTGTCCAGCTAGAGAGATTTACAGCTCAGGGGTCATTGACATGTTGTCTGCATGGCTCATGAGCTATGATGCACACGACTTCATTTTCCACCGTCTCTCTAACATATGTGCAGCAGGAATTACCTTCATCTGTATTAATGTCCCGGGGCTTCTGTAACAAAGTACCACACACGGGATAACTTGAAACAGAATTTGACTGCCTCACAGTTCTGGCGGTTAGAAGTGCAAAACGCAGGCGTGGGCAGGGCCACGCTGCTGCTGAAGACTTTGGGGGGGGGGAGCCCTTCCCTGCCTCCTCCCAGCTTGGGTGGTTTGCCGCAGCACTCAATCTCTGCCTTCATCACCACGCCGGACAGAGAGGGGGCGGGCTCTCCCCTCTGTGTGTCTTCCCATGGCTTCTCCTTATGACGACACCAGTCACAGCGTATGAGGGCCTACCCTTCTCCAGGGTGACCTCATCTCAACTAATTACATCTGCAGTGACCCCATTTCCAAATAAGGTCACATCATAAGGCGCTGGCGGTAAGGATTTCAAAATATCCTTTGGGAGGGCGCTGCAATTCAGTGCATGACATTGGTCCAAAGCTTTTCTGCTCACTTTACGTAAGAGACAATGTTAGGGTCCTTTTAATTCAGTAGCTCATTCTCAGTTCAGAAACTAGTATGGTCGCCATAATTACGAATCGGTCCTCAAGCTCCATTCCAAGGCCATGCCTGCGGGAAGGAGGTGTGGTCAGAGGTTGCTGCTCTCTGTGGACCTCCTCGGTGCCCTACCCATTGGCCTCTATCCGCCCTCCCCCACCGGCTCGGTCTGCACTCTGAGTGGAGAGGTAGGAGGAAGGGGTAGGTCTGACCTGCTCTCAGGGCTGCTATTGCTGTCCACTTTACATGGGAATTTGGGGGGTTTCTTTGGAGATTTCCACCTTGAACACTTCTTGTCTGCAGATTTCCTGATTCTGGCAAATGCAACTAGACTGGGGGAACTAACTTGCCACTTCTCCAGCCCTAGAAAGCCAGCATTCCTCCCTCTGTGCCAGGCGGCGTTTTGGACAGGACCCTCAATGATCCAAGGCCATCTCCCCCATTCCCTCTTCCAAGGGCCACAGCTGATTCAAGGACTTGCCTGGCCACCAACGCAGGTGGTCAGCCTGTCTCTTCTCTGGATTTCCTGGGTGATGTCAGACACATACCCACAGGGTCCCCCATCTGCATAAACTCTCTGGGCTTCTTCTGAGAAACAGAGGGGCCAGGAGATGAAACTTCACCTCAAGAGCAGGGCCCTCGGGGAAGGAATCTCATTCCACTTCTTCTTCTTCTTCTAAGATTGTATTTGCTTATTTTTAGACAGAGGGGAAGGGAAGGAGAGAGGAAGAGAAACATCAGTGTGTGGTTGCCTCTCATGCATCCCCCTACTGGGGACCTGGCCCACAACATAGGCATGTGTGCTGGCTGGGAATTGAACCGGCCACCCTTTGGTTTGCAGGCCAGTGCTCAGTGCACTGAGCCACACCATTGAGGGCTCACTCCACTTCTTCTCTCCTCATTCTGAGCCCCACCCCCCATGTGTCCTCAGTCTGCTGGAGGTCAGCGTCACTTCATTCACACCTTGGCCTGGGTGGGGGTGGGGTAGGGTTTCTTCCTCTCGCTCCTGTGGTGTCTGCTGAGTGTATCATACGGAGCATCAATACCCCCATTCCAGGATTTTCCTTCCTGCCTGCCAGCCCGCTGACCACAAATAGAACAACAAAGTGGTCATTTACAAATCCTGTCTGCCTTCTAGAGAAGGTGGATACTAAACATTGATGGGCCTTTATTAAAATATTTTTAAAAATAAACTTTAGTTTTAGATTTACAGACAATTTGCAAGATAGTTTCTATAAACCCATTTCCTTTAGTATCTCACATCAGTATGGCATAATTGTGGTAACTAATAAACTCATATTTGTACATTATTATTAACTGCAGTCCATACTTTATTCAGATTTCTTCTCTTCCCTAATGTCCTTCTCCCGTTCCAGGATCCCCTCCGAATACCAGGTTACATTCCACCATCTCCTTAAGCTCCTCTTGGCTGTGACAGTTCTCAGATTCCCCTTGTTTTGAATGACCTTGACAGTTCTGAGGTCAGGTATTTTGTAGAACGTTCTTGTATTGGAATTTGTCTGATGTTTTCCCACGATTATATCGTGGGGTTTGGGGTGTGGAGAAGTGTGGTATTATAAAAAATACATATTCGGCTTTTGTCCCCAGTTCCTGGCACAAAGCTTCTAAACCCCTGGGAATTTTCTGAGTGATAAGAGGTCTTTGTTATTCATAACGAGTCCCTTTCAGTCATATCTGAGATTCATTATGCTAATGAGGTGATAATTGTGCTCGCTCTTCGCTACAGGATGTGGGCTGGTAGCCAGGAGAACCAGCTAAGCGATGAGAAGGCTGGAACTTTCAGCTCCCTTTCCCCACCCCTGAAAACCTTGTCAACAAAGGGGCAGTTTGGTGCTGCCGGGGTGGGGCCCTTGCAGAGTACTAGGTAGCTCTGCTCCCGCCCCCGCCCCGGCCCTCTTCTGCGCATTTCTTCCATTTGCAAACCGATAGTAGTTAAGTGAAGAGTTGCCCTGAATCCGGCGAGAGTTCTGGGGAGTTCTCAAACCTGAGGGGTAGGGTGGGGACACCCATGAGTTGCAGTGTGCTGGGCAGAAATGGGGGGAGCCTGGGCAACCCGTCTGCGGCTGGCGTCTGAAGGGGAGGCAGAGACCTGGGGAACTGGTTGTGGCTGTTGGAAAAGACACCACGTGTTTGGTGTCAGGAGGAAAAACCCGAGAGGGAAAGCGGAGCGCCCCTATTTTTACTGAGCATCTGCAGATACAGATCTGTAAGGTTGGAGGAAAGGGGTCAGAAACTGGGGGGTTGCATGAGGGAGGGTTAAAAAAAGGTCTATAGGGGCGCGTAGGGGAGGGAAGGCTGGTAGAAGGGAAGGATCGAATGGCTTGCTTTCTCCTGAGAGTGGGGTCTAGCATCTAAAGCTGTGTGTGAACGCTCCCCGGCAGCCCCGCGGAGACCCACCCGGCCGCGAGGGGGCGCAGTGCGCGGAGGGGACACCGCCCCCCGGCACCCCCATTCTCCCGGGGGAGGAGTAAGTAGGTCGGAGCTTCACAGAACAAGGTGGAGGTAGGGGTCGCCGACCGAGGGGGGACCGAGTTGTTGAAAAGAGCCGCCGGATTGCCCCGGGAAAGGCGCGGAGACGCGCGCCAGCAGGCCAGGAGGGGGCGGGGCTTCCGGTAGGGCGGCGAAGGGGATTCCGGGACTCCGCAGCGCCGCAGCCCTGGCTCCTCCCCGCGGGTCCCCGGGTGGCTCGGCAGGCTTGTCAGTGCGCACGCGCGGCCCGGAGCCGCGGGAGAGGTTGGGTTCACTCAGCGCCTGGCGCGATCCCAGCGCCGTGCGCCATCGCAAACCACTGGTCACAGGGTCAGGTGCTAGGGGTAGAGAGCAGCGCTGGCCCACCCGCGGCCAGAAAACGCAGTAGAATTCTATAACCTGGGTGTGGAAAAAGGCTTTATAATAACCCAAAATGCAGATGCAAAGGAAAAATAAAGATTGCTACGTTTGAGTACACTGAAAAACAAAAACCCTATGGCAAAGCAAACAAAAGCCTACGTAAATAAAGGACTGGCAAACTGAGGGAACCAAAGACTGAAAATTCAATTAAAAAAAGGTAAAGACATGAATGGACAATCTGCAAAAAATGGTATAAAACTGGCCCTTAAACAAATGTTCATTTACTTTCATGATAGAGAAATGTACATTACTGAGCTATCACTTTTAACCTCTACAATTTGCAGAAAGTCAAAGCCATAGGACGCTGATACATTGCTGGTGGGAATGCAACATGGTGCAACTACAGAGGGGACTTGGCACTATCTAACAAAACTTAGTATGTATTTGCCCTTTGACTTAGCAATTTACAGCTGGGAGCTCACCCTCAAGAAACACCTACACCAACATGAAAGTATAGATATATGTACAAGGTTACTTATTGCAGCGTTGTTTGCAATGACACAGTTTTGGAAACAACCTCAGTGCCAATACACAGGCCAACAGGTGGAAAAAACTGTGGTACAGCCACGCTAGGGAATACTATGCAGTTGTTTTTTTTTAAAAAAGTGAGGAAGACCTTTATGAGTTGGTATGGAGTGATTTCTAGGATATATTGATAATTGAAAAAGCTAAATACACAAGTACATATATTATGCTATTTTTTTGTGTAACAGTGAAATATTTGTGTCTGCTAAATTTTGGGGAAAAAAGCCCTCAGGAAGAATAAACTAAAAACTAATAAGTTGGTTACCTACAGTGGGTGGCTGGGAATAGGCTGAAAGTCTAAGAGGTGAAGACACTTATTCAAACCAGGCCATTTATGGTAGTTTTGAATTTAAGAAGCATGTAAATGTTTCAATATTCAAGAAATAAAATTGAGTCAACAAAGATTGGGAAGAGAAACCTAAATCACATACAAAGGGAAGTAAACAAATGGACTAAAACTGTATAGTAAATTACCCATTAGACAAAAAGTAAACCCAAATTACTTTTTTTTTCATTGATGATTTTTTTCTAAATATTTTATTTCTTTATTTTTAGAGAGAGGGGAAGGGAAGGAGAAAGAGAGGAAGAGAAACATCAACGTGTGGTTGCCTCTCACATGGCCCCCACTGGGGACCTGGCCTGCAACCCAGGCATATGCCCTGGCTGGGAATCGAACCAGTGACCCTTTGGTTCACAGCCCATGCTCAATTGTCTGAGCTACCCTGGTAGCCAGGGCCCAAATTACTTTCAAGCACAGCTCTTTTATATACCTTGTGTGTATAAACAAACAAACAAAAACTACAAAGAAATTTTGAACTTCATTTAATTGGTAGTGATCTGGAGTAGCAATTCTGGGAATATTTTCCGTGTGTTGTGGGATTAAGCAAATGAGCAATTATAAGGATATTGTGGGGAGGCAGGGCGATGTCTGTGGGAGAGGGTGATACAAAGGTGATACAAATGTGGACACAGAGAAGGCCAGAGCTCTTCCATATCCTCGGCCTGTCTGCTGAGGCCCTTGGGGCAAGGCATCCCGATGTCCATGAGCACTCCTGATGTCCACGTCTTGGTTTCGAAATGTCATTCTGCAGAGCTCCTGGGAGAAATGGCTTATTCACGGAGGGGCGGGAAAAGTGAAACAAGAGCCAGGAACAGGCTGTGTCGCCTGAAAGCAAGGTGGTGGTCAAAGAAAGGTGGGGATGGGTCGGGAGGACACGGGCAGGTTGGTGGGGCTTCCAGGGGCCGAATGCGGAGCCATCTGACCATTGAAAGGAGTATTGCATTAATGAATGATCATGTTGATTAAAAAAGAATCCACACATCCAGAGTGATGCTGAAAGACAAATAAACGTACAAACACATAAATAGAAGTGAAAGGACAGCTCTTCTTTGCGCTAGAATGCCAGCTAACGAATGCTGAAGGAACACAGAGTTCGAAAAGCCGCCCTACTGAACGGGTGCTAAAACGGCTGGGTGCAGCTTTGTTGGGGAATACGCCGTTCCGCAGCCTCAGAGTGCCACTCCTCCACAGGTTATTAACTACAAAGGTAAAAAAGGTAGCTGTATAGTGGAAACAGCGGATACTGCTTTAACCATGTGATCAAGGTCAGCACACCGGTGGGGATGAACTGACATCATGTGCCCAAAATGCGTAACCTGAATTGGATCGCTTGGCAATCGAGCTCAAGTTGAGGGACAAGCTAAAAAATAATGAGCCTGACTCTTAACAAATGTCAAGGTCATGAAAGACAGAGATAGAGGCAAAGGAATAAACAGACATGATAACTCATGACATGTGACTTTGAACTGGGAAAAATAATGCTGCTCTGACCGATGACATTGGGGCAGTTGGCCAAATGTGAACCTGGACTGATGAGTAGATACTGATGATTGGATCCATGCTAATTGTCTGAATTTGGTCACTGCAATGTGGTTACGTAAGAGGATGTTCTGTTCTCAGGAAATACAACCTGATGCACTTAGGGGTGAACGGTCAGGATTTTTGAAACTCAATCTCACATGGTTCAGGAGAGGAACAAAAAGTCTGTTATACCCTACCACTGACTGGATATACCACAATTTGTGTACTATCTTCCCTTTGTTGCAGATTTTCAATTTTTGAATTAAAAATTCCCACTTATAAACAATGTTGCTATCCACATCTTCACAAATATAATTTTTCTTCCTGTGTTACCATTTTTAGGATAAATGCCCAGAATTATGAACACCAAATCGAAGAGTGTAAACGTTTTTATGGCCGTAGAAGAGAGGACTAATTCACCAGGGCCGGCAGCGGCTGATTTAAATAGAAGGTTGTATGGGACGTGGGAACACAGACCTAGAAATAGCAGGAGGTCCTGAGAGCAGCTGCACAAGCTGCTGTGCAAAGCCCTGTCTCATGTTACCAGGGCAACGCCCCCACCAGCTCACAGCAGCCTTTTCCCGATAGTCCCACCCCTGCCTTGTTCTAGGACCTAAATTTAGGCCTGGGACGGTAAGGGACTTGCATTTAGCTGGCTTGTTGCCTCTGGAGGATTTTCCTGATGAACAAACCCAAGGTGATATTTTGGATTCCAGAACCTCATCATTCTCCGAAGCAGTTGTGAAAATCAGTGCAGATCTAAAATTTAAAAGAAAAAGTGGCCTAAAAGACATTGAATTGAAAACAAGTAAAAAAAACAAAAAACAAAAAAAACAACCCGCTGGTAATGGGAGTGTAAATTGATATAACAATTTTGGAAAATGGTTTAGTATTATCTTTTAACACTGAACTTGGCTCAGTAATTTCTCTCTAGGTCCATACCCAGGAGGTACCTGTCCATGGGCCCTGGAGACAAAAAGGGGATGTTCAGAGCAGCATTGTTTGTCAGAGGAAAACGGAAATTTTCCAGCATCATCAGGGGAAGAATGGCTAAACGAACCGTGGTAGAGCCGTACAACAGAATACCACGTAGCGGTGAAGTGTGTAAGGGGCGGCTTCGCACAGTTCTGCGCATGAACTTCAGACTGCATGTTGCCTAGAAAAAAATGCAAGGCTCGGAAGTTTGTTTATTTTTTGTTCATTAGTTTCATTCTTCATGTTCCACATGTAAGTTAAATCACAGGGCATTTGTCTTCCCCTGTCTTATTCCACTTAAGCATCATAGCCCCTAGGTCCATCCGTGCTGTCACAAATGATAAGATTTCATTCTTTTTTATGGCCAAGTACTATTCCATTGTATATATGTGCCACAACTTTTTTATCCACTCATCTATCAATAAGTAAACTAAGAGGTTTACTTATTGAATAATATTATTTTTATAAAGCTAAAAAGCAAAACTATGTACTGTGGGGGGCATTCATGTGTATTTAAGATTTTTTTTTAAAGCGAAGGAATGATAAGTGTAAAATTGACAATGGGGAGCCACGGGGATAGAATACGTAAGGAATACAGAAGTATTGGCAATATTCTAGTTCTCAAGTTGAGAGGTAGGTACCCAGTGTTATTTTATTACTAGACTTTATACCCTACATCCAGGTTACAGAAATCCTATTGACTGTATTGAATAATATGTTAGATTTTTTTTTCAAAAACATTTTATTTATTTATCTTTAGAAGGGAAGGGAAGGAGAGAGGGAGAGAAACATCAATGTATGGTTGCCTCTTGTGTGTCCCCTGCTGGAAACTGGCCCTCTGCCGGGAACTGGCCCGCAACCCAGGCATGTACCCTGACTGGGAATTGAACCGAGATCCCTTGGTTCACAGGCCCGAGCTCAATCCACTGAGCTACACCAGTCAGGGCAATATGTTAGATTTTTTAAAAATTCACTTGTATCTACTGGTTTTGTATGTTGTATTTAAAAACAGTAATGTAGATAAAATCAGAAAGCCATAAATGTTTAGAATTGGAAGAAGCCTTCAAGATGATGATTATTCTGAAATGTAACCATCTAAAAATTATAAGTACTAGGGAATAGTTAGTGTTTGGGAAATTGGGAAATACTTTCTAAACATAAAATCAATGGTAAAAGTCATGAAAGAAAAAACAGAGGTTTTATATAATCAAAAATTTAAAATGGTGCATAAAAATCATCTTAAATGAAGTTTAAAAACAAATGATAAACTAGAAAAAATATGCCACAAATATCACAGCCTTGGGACTAATATCCTAGGCTGATATCTTTAGTATTTATCCTTAATATATAAAGAACCCATAAAATCATTAAGGAAAATACTAACACCAAAACTGAAAAATGATAATGGATAAATCATAGATGAAGAAATGCAAATGATCAGTAAAACAATCCTTAAAAGTATTTTTTTCTCATAATTTGAAAGAACAGGAAACGAATCTTTTAAAGGTAGATACCACTTTTCATTAATCAAAATAGCAAAGATTTTTAAAAACTTGTAGCAATTGATATTGACAAGAGTATGCTAAAATAAGCCCCCCCTTCCTCTACTAGAAGGTAAAATTATGCAGCATTTGAGATACGAAGTTTGGCCTTATGTTTTAATAGTCTCAGAAGGGTTCATACCCTTGGACCCAGTGACCTCACTTAGAGGAGCGCAGGAGTGCATTTCAGACCGGTCCCGGGGGGCGGGTCAAGCGTTTTGTGCAGGGCCGTCCACTTCAGCGTTCTCAGAGCGAACACGCGGAAAAAGGGCCCAACTACAGGGGGAGGGCCAAACAGGGCAGGGCACACTCAGACGTGGAACACTTTGCGCCCCTCAGAAGCCAGGTTATTAAAGACGTGGCTCAGGCTCACCCCTGAATTTTCCTCCCCAACTCAGCAGAAACCTCAGCAGTGGTGGGAAACCGCAGCTTGAGGTTTTCTTTGACCTGGAGTTACTTCGTTGACCATCCATAAGCTCTTACCCCAGGTCGGCATTTCCTTCCTGCAAATGCTTTGGTGTTTTCATTTTTTCTCCCTAGTCTTTGAGGCAGTATTCTAATGGACACCATGGGTCATTCTGGGCCCCAGCAGAGAGTCACGAATTCCCTGTTCCCCCAAACAGAGGCGGAAGCCTCCAGACCTTGCTTGAAAGTGCTGTGCGGAACAGGAAGGCCTCAGAGCTCAGATGGCAGAACGAAGAGTTCTCAGGGCGCTTTGGAGATCTGGTGGTGTCCTCAGTGGAGGAAGGTCCCAGTTCCTCTGGTCGTGAAAGGAGTAACGTCGGGAAATAAATCCACCGAGTGAACAACTCACGCCCATGCTCTGCCCCTTCTTCAGCAAACGTCCCTCAGGAGCACCCCGATGTGGCTTCCTTTCTCTCTCATTGAGCAAAATCTTCGGCCACGTTCACTGTGTGCCTGGAATAGACAGATGCAGCTCCGGCCTCGTGCGTGTGCGCGCGCGCGCATATGTGTGTGTGCCACTAGGAAAGGCAGGCACGTGGTACAAATACCAACAATGACGAGATGGGTGAGTTACTGCAGAGGACTTGGGAAGGGGGCTTCGCCTAGCCTGCGGTCAGGCCGGGCCTCCCGAGGAGGTGACATTTTGACATTTCAGGCGAGAGGTAAAGGACGCGTCGTAGAATACGGGGGCCGGCGGGGGCCGTGCTCTGGGCAGAGGAAGGGGTGCTCCGCCGAGCCAGGCGTCCGCGCCGGTGTGGCCAGCGGCACAGCGGGCTGGGGCGGGGTCAGAATTCGGGGTTGTTACCCCGCAGGGGGCCCCACAGAGGGGTATCCAGATCTGGCCATTCCCATGGCCCGTTTCTCACGCCCTCGCTGCCACCCGATCGGTCCTTCGCGACAACACCCCGCCCCCTTCGGGTGCATTTCAGCGGCGGTCGCCCACTCGGTCCGGGCGCAGCTGCGGTGAAGGGCGGCCGGGAGGCCTGGAGCGCGGCGGTGGGGTCCGGGTGCTCGGGGCTGGGCCCACAGGTACGTGCAGCGCGGATTGACCGTCTCGCCAGGCGCAAGGGCTGAGGTGCCAGGGCCGAGCCTCCACTGCGGCGCAGGCGCACCCTGGTCGGTGGGTTTCCCAAGAAAAAGCCAGGTGGGCAGCCTTTGAACCCGCCGTTTATCCCCTTCCCCGGGGAGTTATTTATAGAAAGGAATAGTTTTATCACGGCGTGCTCATCTGCGGGGTCCCCCCTCTCTTATTTAAGATGTGTGAGTCGGGGCTGGGCGCAGTCATCTCTCCAGGGCTGAAAGCTTATAGAAAGTGGGCCGCCTAGAGCGGTTCCAATTCGGCTGCATCATCCCTCTGCTCTTGGCTTCCGCAGGAGAGCGCCCTTTCTCTACTTAGGGCTTGACTGTTTGGTAAACACTGAACGTACTTAGCCCTGTGGTTACTGAGTTGCTTCTTCTTAATTTCTTGTCCTACTCCACTAAATTTACTGTTAATTGTAAACTGCCTGGGGGCTAAGCCGGGGGGTTGCATAAACATTTAAAAAATCACGGTTTGACCTGCAAAGCAAGGGACGTCAACAGGGGGCACTGCCGCTTCGCTGGACCGGTTCCTGGAGACTCTATACCGGTGCCTCCGGGGAAAGAGACGTTTAGTGTGACAGGGAGGAAGCAAAGCCGTGAGCTGAGAAAGCGCCGGGCTATACTACCGCCGCGGTTCTCCCACCGATTCTTTGCACCAGACTTCTTTCCGTCCTGTGGAATTTCCACTAGCAAAGGTTTACAATAATGGGTATGACTTTTTGTTTTCCTCAAGCTGTAAGTGGTTCTTCCTAAGCATGGCAAGTGTCAGTTCCTAAGAGAAAAAACGTTCAGGTTGGTGGAGGGGGAAGATAAAAATCCAGTTGTCACGTGACTCCTCTGCTCAGCTTCGCGGAACTTTTAGCTGCAAGGAGAGAAGGCCACTGAGCTGGGCATGACCGCAGGGCTTGTAGCTTCGGGCTGAGTCTGCTTTTCCACAGTATCCTCCTGTCGGCTTTGGACTCTCAGTCCCCCCCCTTTTTTTTTTCCAGTTGTCCCTTGATAGCCTTCTGTGTGTCCCTGTGGTCTTTCTTGCCCCAGACATGCTCTGTCCAGGATTCTACCCAGCAGCTCTTGGGGCTGCAAGTTTACACGCAGCTAGATGTTTCTATCCTCTGTTCTACACATGGGACCCTGCTCTGAATTTTCTAACTAATGTGACAGACATCATTAAAAGCAGGAGCCCCGGACTCGACACACTGACTTCAGTGCAAATCTGCTTCTGTTGGGAGATGACTTCATCTGAAGAAGTATTTCAAGTGGTGGAGACTTCAGGCACCAGGACTAACCAGTGGAGAAAAATTTCTAGGCAGACACGCTTTTCTGTGCCTGAGAAAGGCATTGCCTTCCACTGGAAAAGACCCCTGCTTTGTGTGGGCCTCAGAGCTTGAGCTTCCCGTGCTGCTGGGAGGAGGTCCCACTATCCTCCTGGAAAGCCCTCGTGAGGATGGAATGGCCTTGCCCTTCTATTCTGTTCACTTGGTGCAGGTGGGCTGTTCCTCCATCGGCGCAGAAGGATGGTTCGTCCTTGATGGAGGGCCAGGGCGACGGGGGCCGAGAACTTCCGATAGGCTAGTGACGTGGCAGTGGTCAGGACATCACTCAGGTGTCTGAGGTGATGCTGGCGCAAGCAAACCTGCTGTGCTGCCGTCCGATGAAAGCACAGCACATGCAGTTGTGTGCGGTGCACACTGTAGCGCACACAATTACATACAGTGCAGAGTGCTTGATCATGATCGTAATGACTGTTGCTGGTCTGTGTATTTACTGTGTCAGACTCTTCATCCTTATTTTACGTTCCTTACCTGCGTATGCAACACAGTTCGCTGTAGGCAGTATGCCAGCGGCAGCCCCTACACCTCGCGTTTACCGCATCTCTTGGTTGCACTGTTTTCTCGTGTTTGATTTACTCTTGTGTTGTTTTGTGCAGGAGTGTGCTGCGCAGGCCTGGGAGCAGTGCGCTGCTCCCTGTGAGCCGCGTGGTAGGCCATGCGTCCACCTAGTGTAAGAGCGTGCAGTGTTTGCACAACTATGAAGTCGCCTAGACATTTCTCAGAACATATCCTGTCGTTAATCGGGTACACTCAGCGCAGTGTGCTCTCCCTCCCCAGCACCCTGGGGATGCTCTAGCTCCCAAGCTGGGGAAACAGGCACCTGCCCACAGTCGCCGCAGGCGTTCTTGTGGGGCGGGGTGGGGGTGGGGGGGTTGGGGCGGTGGGAGTTGGGGGTGTGTGCAGCTGCTTGTGTTTTCTGGTTGTAAAGGTTGTAGTCGATTTCCACATTCGTTCATTTGACCTCTGTTACTGGCCCTTTGAAACGAGGCCTGAGATCAGGACACCGGGCAGGGTCATCAGGAAGACAACAGTGTACTTGGAGCAAGCAGGGCTCACCTGCTCACAGTTCACTTCACTGGCCTTGAGGAGACTGAGGCTGTGAGCGCTGTGTGTGTGTGTGTGTGTGTGTGTGTGTGTGTGTGGTTGTTTGACAGGTACCACAGGCCCCCCTGCAGGTCCTATCTGAGGGGCCCGATGCTGCGCACAGTGGGTGGCTCCCCTGCCCCCACCAGGAACAGATTCTGCCTGGGATCTAAGGGACCACTCCCCACTGCTGGGTGAAGATAAATTTGCTCTCAATGAAGAATGTTTTGTGAGCACGTCTCTCCCTAGTGGCCAACTGAGTAGAAGAGATGTTACCTTACTTTACAAACAGATGGATGAGCCAGTTTCTGAAACTTTTATTAAGTACCTACACTGTGCTTAGTACGCCAAGGACTTGAAGGAGAATGACATTGCTGCAGATGAAATGCTTGTAAGGCGACTCACACTGTAGCGTATCGGGATCTCAGGCTTGCAGAGCTCGAAGGCGCAGTGGAGATGATCTGGTTGGTGTCTCTCCTTTTTCAAACAGTTGAAGAACTGGGACCCAGAGAGATGAAGTGAAATGCTTAAGACTGCGTGGCCGGTTAAGGGCAGGAGAGGGAGGGATGCCAATGAAATTCAGTAGAAGGTCAGCCTCTAATGTGTGTAACTTTATTTTGAAATCATTTTAGACTTACAAAAGAGTTGCAAAAATAGTACAGAGTTCCTTCACCCAGCTCCCTCTGGCGCTCACACAACCATGGACGGATCGAAAGAATCCATGGACACCAGGCGACACAGTGTGAACTGAGCTGCAGCCCTCAGATTCCGGCAGTTTTCCATGCAGGGCCCTTTCCTGTTCCAGGATCCAATCCAGGGTGCCACGTTGCATTTTGACCCTGTAATTTTTAATTTTTTAAAAGATTTTATTTATTTTCAGAGAGTGGAGAAGGGAGGGAGAGATGGGTGGGAGAGAGAAACATTGATAGGTTGCCTCTCACATGACCCCAGTGGCGGGGACCTGGCCTGCAACTCAGGCATGTGCCCTGACCGGGAGCTGAACCACCGACCCTTTGGTTCGCAGGCTGGTGCTCAATCCACTGAGTCACACCCAGGGCTTGACTCTGTAATTTTTAACTTTAGATTTTTCCTATACTTGAGGGTCCTTAAAGCAGTACTAAATCAGTGACATTCCGTAGTACAGCAAGTGGATCACAGCTCTTTTTGTGCATCTTTAGAGCAAGCTGTTTGCTCAGGTGTTCTCCATGAAATCCCAGCTGCGGCTCTTTGGGCATGTCCAACTCCTGGGCAGTCCCGGCCTGTCTGATCCGGACACAGGAGGCCGTCCTCAAGGCTAGCAGCGGCACACCCTGAACCTTCTGCCACCATCCCCACTTGGATCCTGAGTTTTGTTTCAATGTATTTTTCTTGCTCATAGGGCACTCTTTGTTCTTAGGTGCCCAGCTTACGTAGTGAAGGACTTTGGAGCCAGAAAGGCATAAGTTCAGCCCCCAGCTTTCCAGACTTAGTTGTGGGATCTTGAGCAAGTCACCGAATTGCTCTAAATTCAATTTTCTCCTGTGCCACATGGGGACAATAGCCACCCTTCTGGTAGTGGGAGGGTTACATGAATGAATATTCATGATTGGCACAGTGCTTGGCGTGCAGACACGTGGAATGAATAAATGAACAGATGGATGGTTCTTACAGGTGACCGGGCTGGGTAGGTGCGATGGAAGGTCTTGAAGGCCAGGGAAGACCCCCCGAGTTTTGTGGTGGGCAGGGGCAGGCACGGAAGGGTTTGAGAAAGTGGGTGACGGATCACAGCGGCCCTTTGGAGAGTCGAGCGCAGAAGGTGCTGGAGTAAGCAGAGCAGTGGGAAGTGGGAGGCCTGCAGGGAGTTGGTGGCTACCACGTTGGTTCCAGGGACAGCAGAGAGGGGGTGAGGAAAAGATGAGACTCGAGACTGTGTGGAGGTACCATCAAGGGAAATAAACAGGATGAGGGGTGGAGGGAAGCCGATCCTCCAAGGAGACTGCATTCTAGGTCCGGGTGGAAAGCAGAATGTGATGTTCCCAACAGACAGAGAAATCAGGGTACAGAGGTAATTTGTGGGAGAAAAATGCATTCAGTTTTATTCCTGTTGCTTCTGAGACACCGACAAAATATCCGAATAAACAGACACGGAAGGGACGACGGTGGCGTTGGAGGCTGGGAAGGGCCGGGGCTGGCAGTGAGGGCCAGAGCACCGGGCCCCGAGCGGTGGTCACCGAAACCCAGTGGGCAGATGGAACCTCCGTGGAGAACAGGTGAGGGCGGAAGCGGGTGAAGGCGCCCTCATGACCGACGGTTGAAAGGAGAGAGAGGCAGAGAAGGCGGCATGGGGAACCAGGATGGGTAGTGTGCTCGGGCTCCCCAGCAAGGCACCGCAGACGAGGCGGCTCATTTCCTCACAGCCTGGAGGCTGGAGGCCCAACGTGGAAGTGTCGGCAGGGCCGGTTCCTTCTGAGGCCTCCCTCCCTGCCTTGCAGATGGCCATTTCCCCCCTGCAGCCTCCCCCCAAGTCCTGATCTCTTACAAGGCTCCAGTCCCACTGGGTTGAAGCCCCCCCCTAGGACCGCATTTTACCCCCACCACCACCGTGAAGGCCTCATCTCCACGTGCACTCACGTACTGAGGTATTGGGGGTTAGGAATTTAGCATTAGACTATTTCTGGGGAGACACAGTTCAGCCCGTAGCGTAGGAATAGAAACAGAGAACAGATTTGGGGAGAGCTGTTCAAGGGGAGCATTTCGGAAAGGGCAGGGGCCGGCTACCGGTCTGTGCTCTGTCAGGTGCAGACACCCCCTGCCGCTTCCCTCCTCTGCAGCGATGGGCGAGGAAGGAGGCTCTTTGAGGCTGCTCCCCTGTTTATCTTCAACCAAGTTCCGCCCAGGGGACAGCAGAAGGCCGAGGGAATGGAGAAACCCAGGAATTTCCCTTCTCTGTGGGCCTGGCTGGGTCTCCATCTCCCACAGGACAGATCTGGGAGGTGCCCGCTCCCACCAGGTGACCCCAGCTCCTTGGGGCTCAGGTCCTTGGGGACAACCAGCGGCTTTCCATTATTTCTGTTCCCTAGGTTGCCTGACTGTCCTGTCTGGTGTGTTTGCACTTTCTTCGTGTCTGTAGCAACATCTCAATATTAAACCCCCCATCTCAGTATTTAGATTGGTTTCTTTCTTCTTTCTTAAGAGAAACTTTTATAACAGTTTACTGGAGCCAAAGTGATGCCCTAGGCTGGGGAGCAAGCTCTCAAATGCTCTCTACTTAGACGGGTTTCCGTTTCCCTGACTGGTAGGGACACCAGGCAATGGCCGGAAAAGCAAATGCTGCAGAACGATGGGAGGGATGGAAACTGGAACTGGTCAGATTTTTGAGCGACGAGGCTGGAAGCTACACTCCTAGCGATTTATGTGGCAATCTGTCCATCTGATGGGTTTATGCTGATTCCCATGGAGGGTTTAATTTCTAAGGATTATTCTATTTTGATTAACAAAATTCCATTTTGCCTGATTTGACAATATGATTGTTCCAAAACAATGCGCTGTTAATGTGAGCGCTAAAGCGACTGGAGGGAGGTCAAGGTGTTCCGTGCAGGTCCACCAGTTCTCAGCGTCCCAGCAGGGACGTGCGGTGACTCCTGCCTGTCAGTCCACCCGGCTCTTTGGATATTCATGTGGTGGAGGGCTTGGTTCCATTATTTCGATGTGCTTTCAACTTGCGGGTACTGTATTCTAAGAGCTGGTAGTTTTCCCTGCCTGGTGTGGCTCAGCGGGCTGAGCACTGGCCTGAGAAGGAAAGGGTCGCTGGCTGGGTTCTCAGTCAGGGCACCTGGCTGGGTTGTGGGCTGAGTTCCCAGACACGAGAGGCAACTACACACTGATGCTTCTCTCTCTCCCTCCCTTCCCCTCTCTCTAAAAATAAATAAATAAAATCTTTAAAAGACATAAAAGCTGATAGTTTTAAGTTCTGAGAAGATGGTAGAATTTAGTAAGCAGTCCTCTGCTCCCTCCAGATACTGACTTTCTGGAGGAGGCGGGAGGAAGGTCCAGCTTGCCAATCCATGTTGAAATCAGTCCAAAACATCCTGTGTCGGTTTCATTTCATCGGAGTCCCTCTGCTGTCACCAAAAAGACTCATTGTGTGCCGTGTAGCCCAGCTAACAGGTTCTGCCTGTTCTTTACTTTCTGATATTAGAATGTACAAATTTTACACAGTTAGTACATACATTTATTTTAACTAGACTCAATCCTATCTTAAAACTTAGATCTTCTTTTATTACTATGCAACATTTTCTTACCAACTTAATGCTACATATTATTATACCAAGATTTACAGTGAATAAGTTCACCTGGTTCTTCCAGTTAGCATTATCTTGACGTATTACCAGCCAGTACCTTTATCTTTTATTGCCAGGAGATCAGGGAGACAGCCGTTATCTTGGCATTGCATGTAATTAAGAAATAATGACACGTTACATATAGGCTCCTAAGGTTTTATGTAAAAGAATCTTTTAACTCTTAGGTCAAAATTCACATCTTGTCTTTAATATTATTTGTATGTTTTTAAATATTTTATTGATCATTTTTAGAGAGAGGGGGAGGGAGAAAGAGAGGGAGAGAAACATCAATGTGTGGTTGCCTCTCATGTGCCCCAAACTGGGGACCTGGTCTGCAACCCAGGCTAATGGGCTGAGCCAGAATCAAACCGGCAAACCTTTGGTTTGCAGGCCTGCACTCAATCTACTGAGCCACACCAGCCAGGGCTATTATTTGTATTTTGAATTGCAGACAACTCTGGTATAGAACTTTGAGTCCTTTTGATAAATATAAAACTTCCCAAAGAAGTAATATTAGGACAATAACCAAAGTTTATAGAAATAAAATGCAATTAAAATAATAAATTTCTAAGCTACATTATATAATGATAAGGAACCATTTATGAACATTAAGACATTTAATACAAAATTTTATATAAAATTTTCCTGTTTGGAAAAAATGTTTTTAAACATTGGGGTTCCAAAGTCAGTCTTTGACCCAGGGTAGTGGTGGCTGGTTTGACTGCTGCCTTCACAAGGGCCCTGGCATTTGCTGATCAGCAAGATTTAAAATGACAACTTTCTTTTCCCCTTTGAGGTCCTGATCATAGCCCAAGCCAGTAGCTTATTTCTCTCTCAAAAACTGCGTTTTTCTTTTGAGTTTAAACCGATAAGGGATTGTTGTTTTAAAACAGTTTAATTCACTTAACATTTAACTGCACATACAGAGAGTTACACGGACATTTTCTGACTAGTAAACACACATAGCATTGATAATTGAGTATTCAAAGCTCTTCACATTTTATAGTTTTTGCCAACAAAAACCTCCTGATTCCAATTAAATATGTATTTCAATTAGGTTTTTTGAGAGAGCACCTTTTTAAACAGATGGTCTTTCTTGAGACAGTGGAATCTCTGAACCTCATTTGAAATTCGCAAACTGGTTTAGCAGTCTAACACTTGTGGAGGGAATGGGCTCTTATTTATAAAACAAAGACTGTATTTTAACTGCTAAAAATGGACTCTTTACAATTACAGTTATTTAAATTTTAGCACCTACCCATCATTTCCTATGAAATTGGGATTTTACTTCAAAAACAAACTATCCTTCTCAGCTGTGGCCACTGAACTGATCAGCATGCTGAATGCTTCCCAAGTTCAGAGCTAATGTCACTGTCATAGACTTCCTTTGGAGATGAGCTATCACTTGCTCAATGGGGACAGACCAGCTTCCTCTGGGGACTGACATTCTTTTGGTTTAGACTCTGCCTTGCCCCCACACCATCACTTCCATCGCATGCCTCCCGAGGGTGGGGGACTAGAGACTGAGTCTGGGAAGGCTTTTCTTGGACATAGCCAGTCATTTTGATGGGTAACTGAGGTGGTCTTCAGTTGCTGGCTAGGGAGTGCGCCATCCTTCCTACAGTGATGGTCTTATAAATGGTGAAGTCTAGTTTTTAAACTCCTGGTCTGTGGTTTTATTCTCCACAACAATCTGGAAGTCTTAAGAGTCTAGAGCAACCCAGAGGCGGGGAGTGATAGATGGAGACTTTGTCAGTGCGTTTCAAACTCAAATGTGTTTGTGAATCACCTGGGGTTTTTTGTTAAAAAGTGCAGATAGTGAGTCACCGGGTCCAGGATGGGGCCTGGGACTCTGCATTTCTAGCAAGCTCCGAGGTGATGACAATGTTGCTTGATGCCAAGGACCCCTCCTTGAGTAGCAAGGGACAGGGTGGGCAGCAGGTACACAGACTAAGGTCCCCTGATGTCTTATTTTTGCCTCCTTCTCCCTTTCCATTGCTCTCTGGGGCAAGGAAGCTAAGCTCCGTCGTTTTGGGTGGGACCATAAACAGAGCCTGCTGTGTGACCCTCGAACTCCTCCTCCCCCTCCTACCCCTGCTCACCCACCTGTGCTCTGCCTCTCCTTCCTGGCCGGGACGGTGGCAGTGCTCCCCAGTCAAAGGCGCAGGAAGGGACCTCACCCATCTCTCTGTTCAGGTTGACCCAACATGCTCCCCATTCTTCGTAAGCCAGAGCTGGTGTACAGCTTCGACCTCCACATTCCCCATGATGTCTTCCGAGACCACGACGTTGTGAGACATCCGAGGGTCAACCTGGAAAGCTCCCATTCTGGTCAGATGAAGTCGTGTTGTCTGTGGAAGGTGAGGGTGCAAAGCTCTGAAGGAACCTGCAGAAACTAGAGATGCTTATGACCTTCAGGGAGAAGAGATGATCTCTCTATACCTGGCCATGTGGGGAGACTGGTCCTTAGAGTCAAAATTTAGTGAACTCCAAGAAGGTTATCTGAAGTGTTTGTGTAGGAAAACATTAGGGTTTATTACTTAAGCCTTTTCATGTTCTAATTCCTGACTTGTAGCCCTGTGTCATCACAGAGGACCTGAGTCCCCCCTGAGGGGCTCACTCACTTCTTTCTGCAGTGACACAATTTTAGGTCTTGTTCCCATGCAGGGACCCGCTTCCCAACTGCTGCAGTAGGGTGTGGCTTCAGCCCTGCTCACCAGCATCTTTCTTCTATTTCTGGTCCACTGCGATGCTTACCTTGTTTTTGAGCCGTTATTTCTTCTTGGCATCTTTCTCTTTTTAAATGTATCATCGCTATGTACAATGGGAGAATTTCCTATGTTATCTCACCGGAAGTCTGAGGTTCTGAAAGTGGGTATTCTATACTGCTATTTTAAATTTACTTATTGATTTTAAACAGAGAGTGGAAGGGAGAGAGAGAAACACTGATTTGTTGTTCTACTTATTGATGCATGCCTGACCAAATGTCAAACCCGCAACCTTGGCTTTTTGGGATGATGCTCTAATGAACTGAACTACCTGGCCAGGGCCCTATGCTGCTATTTTGAAAGCAGGTGAATAAAGGGCCTTTAAAAAACCTGTGCTTGGATGAAGTAAGACTCGCGAGTGGCATATAGGATTGCTTTGACTGTGTTTTGCTGCCCACTCACAGCAGGGGTGTCAGAGTCATTTTCACTGGGGGCCAACCTGCCTCGAGGTTGCCTTCAAGGGCCAAACGTCATTTTAGGACTGTGTAAATGTAACTACTCCTTAACTAGGGGAAGGAGCTCGGTGCTGCTGCCGGGTAAGAAACAAGGTGCCAGGCCCCATAAAACGAGGTGGAGGGCCATATTCAGCCCGCGGGCCTTCCTTGTGTTTGCCACCTGTGACTTACAGCAAAGGCCAGAATAGGAAGCGATGCAGGACAATCTTGGCTATGCTTCAGCGTCGTGAGGAAACTGTCCTTGACTTACGGTGGATTTGCTCCACCTCTGGCAATCCTGTGAGTGAGTGACGTCCACAGTGTCCTGTTCTCACTGCTTCTTGACATACTGCCTCTGAAAAAAAAAAAATGAGGCTCCATGGGAAAAATCTTGTCTGTCCGTGCCAGGAATAATTATGCTTCTCTTAGAGGACAAGAACACTGAATCATAACTGGTATTTTCCTTTTCCTACTGGTTTTAGGATGCTCACAGTCAAAGTGGCGATTCACACATACAAGAACACCAGGTAGCTTTTTACTCCTGATCTATCTTCAACTTGCTTCCTGTCCTTACTTTAAACTGTACAGAGTCCAGAAGAAATCTTTTGTTGGCCACAAAGTCCAGATGGTTTTCTCCCATAAAAGACACATTTTTCACTTTCACCAATAACTTTCTGATTTGGATATTTTGAGTATGTCGGCTTTCTCGTGTGTGGTAGAACGTTGATTGTTCTCAATTAATGTCTCAATTTGATCACTATCAACTTTATTTTTTTTTAATTTCTTTCTTTTATATCAATGTGTGGTCGCCTCTTGCACACCCCCTACCGGGAATCTGGCCAGCAACCCAGGCATGCGCCCTGACCAGGAATTGAACAGGCGACCCTTTAGTTTACAGCCTGCTCTCAATCCACTGAGCTACACCAGCCAGGGCTGATCACTCTCAACTTTTTAACTGGTCTACCTGACCCTGGAGCATCGTCCAGGGAGAAATCGCCAGCATGAAACTTTGCAAACCACTTTCAACACTTTTGATCAGTCACAGCACCTTCTCCATACACTGCACCAATCTTTTTTTTTTTTTTTTTTTTTTTTTTTTTTTTTTGCGTTTCAGTTCCATTTTTACTTTTCTTGGGATAATAAAGAATATGTGAAAAATGTTGCATATTTTCTTACATTTTTCACTATTAAAATGGCTACACAAAAACTCACCAATTTTGTTAAATTTTTTAATGCACACTAATATGACAGCTGTCACAGTACAATCCAACAACATTGTTTCGAAAGACAGAACAAAGAGCTACTACAGCCATGTTACAGAGAAAAAACAAACAAACTTTTTGGCCAACCAAACATTTTATTGCATTGTATGAATTTACGTAAGGCCTCACCTTCTTTTCCTAACTGGACTGGGTGGAGGCTGCCAGCACACTTCGGTGCCCTGCATGGCGCTGGTCAATTCACGTTATAAACACGCACAGCCCCTTCCTCAATCAGCCTCCCACCCGTCCAGAAGGGGAGGCCGGGCGGCCGTTGGGCCTAAACCCCTGATGCTCAACCTACTCATCAACCTGCCCCACGGCCTTCCATCGCCCCCATCAGGGCATGCCCGCCCCCAGCAGCACAGCCTGCTTTCCTCCTCCCCACCACATCCCACTTCCCCGCGTGGCCTCTCCCCCGCGGCTCCGCCCCTTCCGGCCGGCGGGAGTGGAGGGGCGGGGCGGGCCGGCCGGGGAGCGCGAGCGTCCCGGGCCAGCGCCCCGCGGCGGCCGGCCGGCCATGCTCATCACCCTCTGCTACCTGTACCTGTGGGCGCGCTGGGGGCGCCGGCCGGCCGCGCTCGTGCGCACCACAGTGCGGCGGCTGCTCGCCACGCGCTGTTCCTTTACGTTCTGCGGCGCGGCCGCGCAGCCCCAGGATGCCCGCGTGTGCCTGAGCCGCGGCGGCCGCGTCTTCTGTGTCAGTGAGAGCCAGGTGGGCGGGCAGCGGCGGAGGGTAGGGAGGGGGGAGGGCGGGACGGGGCATGGTGGGGGCGGAGCCTGCAGGGGGCGGGGCGGCAGGGCAGGGGTCGCGGCCTCCTGGCCCCTCGCCCTGCGAGCCAATCCGGAAGCGCCCGCCCGCCCCGGCCGGTGCGAACCTGAGCAGCACCTTCCGCGCCGGCGCCGGGTGGCGGGCTGGGGTCTTTCTGCGGGCGATGCCCGGGGGAGCCCGGTGAAGGGGACCAGAGATCCGAAATTGAAAGGCGACGCGTTCGCCTCCCCACGGCGCGCGAGGTCGAGTGTCTGGACGCCAGACTCTTGGTATTACAAAATAGGCGTGTACCCCTGTGACCGTGCTGTGGTCATTATCTCTGAACCCGAGAGCACTGCCCGCTTAATCTGTCTTTCTCTCCTCTCTGGGCTGGAGTTTGGTTGAACCTGAGTTTAGAGGAAGGCAGCAGATCCCCAGCTGTCAGTCAGATACCTCCGGTGGGACGCAAACTGCCGGTCTTCCTGTCCTGTCAGTTGCATCATTTGCCAGCCAGGGCGCTCCGCCGATTGTCTGTCCATGTTTCATTTCGGTTTGCACAGTCTTTGTGTTTTGGCCCAGTACTTAGCCGGGTGACTACCAGTTCAGTAGGCGCTGTGGTTTAATCTCTGCAAAAAAACCTCTGCGCTCTGTAAAGGGAACTGTAGTTCTTTCCGTCCTTTCCTTTGGCAAAGGACTTGATTCACAGTGCGGTTCCGCGCCAATTTCCATGGAGGTCACTGACGTTTCATAAACATTTCCAAGTGTTTCACCTTTCATCAGTTCCTTGCCCCTTCCTTCTGGAAAGTTGACTCATTTTTAGCATTAAAATGAGATTATGTATGTGTGTATCCTAACACCGGGTGGGAATTAAAATCTTAGATTTGAATACTTCTTTGAGGTTATGTTTAGGCATGGGATTATACTGTGCTGCTAGCAAACCAAAACTGTCCTTCCTTGTTATTTTACTCTAGCACATAGAGTGTAAGTACCTGTCTCAGATCTAAGAGAGTGCGCAGCTGGCACCGCCTAGATGCAAGGGGGCGAAATTCATTCATTATATACAGTGGATGCCTTAAGGAAAGAGAGCCTGATTCTCTCAAGGAACCCTGGTTGAGAAAGATAATAAAGTGAGGGCAAGTGGAGGTGTGGATTTTTCTATTGTACTGCTTTCTGAACTGGATTATTTACTTTAAAAAAAAATTGTAAGGATTAGAGTGGAAATTTTGAACTTTCAAAAATATTGAGAGGTAAACGTCTTTACTTTTCTCTGAACATGGTTTCACTTGGAACGTCTCCATGACTTTACTGGTCTTCTTCTAACTTCAGCAGCTAACCGATGCTGTTCGGCCCTGGCCCACTGCTGCAGCCAGACCTGCCTTGGGCTTTCCGAGGGACTCTGTAACTTGCTGTGCCCCCAGCTCTTGGCATGGTTAACTTGACTCCAGAGCTTTGCTCGGATATCACTGTCTCACCCACCCAGACTGAATGGGACAGGCCTGCTTGTGCCCTCAGAGATTAGATCACAGTTCATCTTTCCAGCTTTTATTTTTTTCTCCCTAAGGTCTGAGTCAGTTTAACTTTGCCACTTGGCCTGTAACATCATTCAGTAGTCCAGTAAATGACGGCGTGTTTAGTGGTTGTTGGGTTTAAGCCCTGATGTTTAAGGCCTACAACTGGGAAGCCTGACAATTTATTTGTGATTAGTTACTGATATCTTCTCCCAAGGATATGCTTATTGATTTTAGAGAGAGGGGAAGGGGTGGAGAGAGAGAGGGAAAGAAGCATCGATGTGAGAGAGAAGCATTGATCAGTTGCCTTTACGCGCCCGCCCCAGGGACCAAACCCATAAGCCGGGCATGTGCTCTGGAATCGAACCTGTGACATTTCAGCTTACAGGACAATGCTCCAACCAGCTGAACCACACTGGCCAGGGCTAGCTACTGTTAGTTTAAGATTTAAAATATCACAGGGCTGATGATTTGGTTCAGTGGATGCCTTGTTGTCAGTCTGCCTGGACTGAAATAACTATGGAACTGAATCTTATGCTTTTGTTGCCTGTATATTTTGCATTCGAAACTAGATGCATGCATGCAGAATGTGTGTGATTGAAGGTCCCATGAGAATTGATAAGTAGAATCAAAGATAGTTTATACAAACTGGGAAATTTCAGGTTTTTGTATAATGTGCACATTCTCTATGTTGAAGTGGACAATCTTTTTTATTTTTAATTCTTATTTTGACAATTATATTTACTCAGAGGAGTTTTTTTCTCCTCCAGATTTTCATTCTTTTATTAGTTCAACAGACAGCGAACATGCACTATGCGCCGGGTTACTAGGCCTGGTGGAAGCACCGCCTAATCTTCCCAGTGCGGGCGGAACTGAGGTGCAGCACCGGGGAGCTGACCAAAGGCCTTTCCTTTTTTTTGGTGGTGATGCTAACTAAGGCTTGCCCCCTGCAGCCTTAGATTTCAGCTTTTTCTGCTCTAGTTCTGCTCTGGGTGTGTCTTGTTTTTCATAGGTTAAAGCCTTAAAATTGATTTGCTGTCTTTTTAGAGAGATTTCAGGAAGGAGAGCAGAGATTAGTGGATTTATCAATCTTGGAGGGAATGTAAGAACAGCTCTTCAGGCTTTGTGTTAGTGACAGGCTTCTGCCTACTGGGATGTACACGTCCCTCCGATTGTCAGTTGGAAAGCTCCTGCAAGCTCCAGTGTAAACAGTAAGGAATGGCAGGAATAAGCCCAGCTGCAGAATTGATTGCTTGATAACAAATGTCTAGAGATGTTATAGTTGTCATGAGTTGTAGAGGGGATTTTGCGGCTCTTTGAATAGCCACAGTTCAACAAGAAACAAGAAGCGCAGGGTGAATGTGCCCTATGGGAGGGAACCGGAGAACCTTATTTAGATCCCAGCAGGAATTACAGAGGAGGGATGTCCCGGATGTTGAGGTGAGTGGCAGTTGTGGTTTGAAGTGATATTAAATCCTTTTTTGTGTGTTTTTCTTTCTCTCTATCCAGCCCATTGATGACTTGAACAAATGGGCCGTGTTTCTTGTTTCTCCTCTTATACTTGAAGCTGAACACATAGCATTTGTGACAGAGAGCGTTTGGGTGCAAGATGAGAATTCACAGAGACCAGCTTCTTCTTCAGACCCTGTGAGTAACATGATTTTCACTTTTGTATTGTAAGGAAACGGTGTGTCTTAATGAAAACTAAATTTGTTTTTTTATGAGCACTTTTTCCTGGCCTTTGAGACTCCCCCGCCCCCTTTTTTTTGGTATTTTGGGTTAAATTAAAATACATCGGGGAAGTTATGTTGACCTGTTTTTCTTTTTCAATGTGGCACCGTGTGGCTCATGTCCGTGGCCCATACTGTTATTGCCGGGCAGCATGGCTCCAGTCCCCCGGGTCATTCATTCCATCCCTGTCCTCAACAAGAACCACTGAGGCTGAAAGGTGTCCTGAAAGAACGGTTCATTGAGCCACAGGGTCCTTCTTCTAGCACCCAGGTCCTAGGACATCCAGTCTAAGCCACCAGCATCTGGGCCGGATGGAGAAGGCAAACATGCCCACTGCCCTAGAGCTGCCGGGGCTCTTTTGTCTCATGGGTTTGGGGAAGAACAATGTTCTGAAAGAGTTTGCCTTGGCCGATAAGGAAGGGGGGAAGGTGAAGGAGCGGTTCCAGGACAGGTATTTCCCACTGCGGATTGCTTGTGGCAACAACCCGGAAAGTCCATGCAAAAGCAGGACGTGGTGGTGTCTGGGTCCTGGCATTTTTTTTATATGTATATTTTTAATCCTCATTGGAGAATATTTTTTAGTATTGATTTTTAGAGAGAGAGGAAGGGAAAGGGAGAGAAACATTGACGTGAGAGAGAAACATTGGTTGCCTCCCATACCTTGAACCTGCAACCTTGTGGGACATGGGCTGGTGCTCTAACCAACTGAACCAACTGGCCTGGGCTTTTTTTTTTTTTTTTTTTTTTTTTTTTTTTTTTTTTTTTTTTTTTTTTTTTTTTTTTTTTTTTTTTTTTTTTTTTTGACATCTGCCTGGAAGTTGATTCAACTTTTTTTTCTTTTAATTTTATTTATTTATTTTTAGAGAGAGGAGAAAGAGGGAGAGAAACATCAATGTGTGGTTGCCTCTCGCGTGCCCCCTACTGGTGACCTGGCCTGCAACCCAGGCATTTGCCCTGACTGGGAATCGAACTGGCAGCTCTGTGGTTTGCAGGCAGGTACTCAATCCACTGAGCCATACCAGCCATGGCAAATCAAAATTTTTTGAAAAAAGTTTTTATTGAATTTATTGGGGTGACATTGGTGAATAAAAGTATGTAGGTTTCAGGCGTACAAATCTATAACATCATTTGTATATTGTACTGTGTGTTCACCACCCAAAGTCAAGTCTCCTTCCATCACAATTTGTCCCCACTTTACCCTCTCCTACCTCCTTTCAACCCCCTTTCCCTCTGGTAATCACTATACTGTTGTCTGTATCTATGAGTTTTGTTTTTGTTTTTTTCCTTAATTCCTTCACCGTTTTTACCCAGTCCCCCAGCCCACCTTCCCTCTGACAGCTATCAGTCTATTCTCTTTATCTATGAGTCTGTTTTTATTTGTTGGTTAGTTTATTTTGCTCATTAGACTCCACATATCAGTGAGATCATATGATATTTGTCTTTCTTTGATTGGCTTATTTCACTTAGTATAATACTCTCCAGGTCCATCCATGCTTTTGCAAAGGTAAGATTTCCTTTTTTATGGCCGAATAGTATTCCGTTGTGTAAATGCACCACAGCTTTTTATCCACACATCCACTCATGGGCACTGTGGCTCTTCCCCCGCTGCCACTACCATGGCAGTCAGCCTCATCCACATGCTAGCTGTCAGAATGGGGGAGCAGCGAAGGTGGGCAACAGCCAGCTTCCTCTTTAAAACTGAGAACCAGCCCTGGGTGGTGTGGTCCAGTGGGTTGGGCGTTCTCCTGCAGAATGAAAGGTCGCTGGTTGGATTCCTTGTCCGAGCACATGCCTAGGTTGTGGGTTTGGTCCCCGGTCAGGGTGTGTATGAAAGGCAATGGATTGGTGTTTCTCACATCGATGTTTCTCTCCCTTTTTTTCTCCCTCCCTTCCCCTTTCTTTAAAGGAAAAAAATTAAAATTGAGATCCAGAAGTTTCAAACTTCACTTGTTCTCTCATCACTTCAGCTGCAGGGGAGACTGAGAAATACACCCCATAACCACACAGCTGTGGGTTCAGAGAAAACCCGGAGCTGTGTTGCTATGAGGAAGGAAGATGGACTAGCTATGGGGAGATAATGAGCTTCCCTGCCACAGTCATCCCACTGAACTACCTTCGATGGAAGATTGCATTAAGATCTTGCTAGTGGTGGTTGCGTAATTTTCTGGGGGTCTAAAGATGCCTGCCCACCCAGGGGTCTCTGTCCAGTTAGCTCATTTTGCCTGTGATCCAGAGCCAGGGGCTGGAGAAGTCCAGAGCTGTTTCCTGACCACTGTGGCTCTCACACTGAGCTCTGGGCGGTAAGTTGGGCTTGGGAACTAGGAAGGAGTTGACATCACAGCTCACTGTCTTCTCATGGAGTCTGCAGTTCATTCGGGTTCACTGCTTGATGGGATTTTGCCTTTTGGGGGCCTCTTGTGAATCTGTGTGTATTTTTCAACTGACTCTAAAGTCATTTGGAGTTGACAGGATCCTAAGATATTCAATAGAAATATCTTAGGTAAGAGAGACTGTTGAACTTGGTGAGATCTGATATTCTTTCACATTTTTAGGACTATACAACCCTCACAGATAGTTAAAGTATCTTTTTGAACTTGGGAATCTCAGATGGCTTTCGTTTGTGCCACGTGGTCCTGGGCGTCCCTCATGGACGCCCAGGTGAGGGAGCAGCTGCCACATTGCCCGCTGCAATCAGTGCGGCTTCATCATTGGTTAGAGAAGGCGCTTCTGCCCCCGTTTCTGTGAGGATGTGAGGAAATCCCTCTGTTTAGGGCTGCCCAGAGCTTCCTTGGCTTTGATCTTTGGGATCAGCCTTTTGCCTGACTTCCCTTTTCTTTCCCTACCCCTTTGTTTCTCCACCTCGAAGTGCATATTGAAGGCGCCCTGTTTGCTTTCAGCCCCCGGAAGGCAGACACCCCTGGGCCCTGCAGGAGATGGGTGACGGCAGGGCTTTGCTTTGATCAGGGCACCCAGCGCGGCTCGCTGGAGTTTGCACGGTCTGTGCCCCTGGGCCGCGTTCCTAGGAAGAGGAAATGCGCTTCAGAGAGGAAACGGCTGTGGGAGCTAAGAAACTTGATCAGGGACGTGTGTACATTGTTCTCGGGCTGCTTCCTGTCCCTCCCTGGCTTTATCTCCCGCTTCTCGGCCCCTTCAGAGGTCTGTGAGAAGTTAAGGATCGGCTCCTCTTACACTAAGTGCTGACCGTGGGGCGCAGCCCAGCCGGCGGGAGCTTGCCCCAGCAGGGTGCTAAATCAACGTCTGAACACCCAAAGGCAGGGATGGCTGTCCGCGGGCTGAGCGTTCCTCCTCTTTGATTGCCCGCGATAGGGCTGAGAACAAAGATGCTTTCAGCTTCGCACGGGAGGTTGTCCTGTTCCTTTCATGTTTCCCATTCACCCTTGGCTGAACAGTCAGCTCTTGCCAAGGTGAGAGTTTATCTTCTCATCCTCTTGGGCGGACATCCTTTCTCCATTCCCAAAGCTGGGCCTTGCCTGAATATTTGCCTGAATTGTAAGCTTCACCTCTCATTTGATCTAAGGTGCCTTCTTTGAAATGCAGAGTTTGACTGAAACCTAGGTCAGGCACACTGGCCTCCCCCCCCTTCCGTCCCCCAAGGAATCCCACTCCCTCGGGCTGTGTGTGGGAGCAGGTGACCACCCTGGGGAAGGCTGCAGGTGGAGCCACAGGGACGCTGAGGCTTCTTCTCTTCCTCTAACTGTGACAGGCTGATGAATGGGTTTCAGCCTTTTGACCATAAAGACTTGCCTTTATTATGTTTCCCTCTAAGACAGTGTTTATCAACTTTTAAAATTATTGTTTCCCTTAGGAGAAAAGTTAAGTTCCATTTGAATGCTCTCTGAAAGAGCAATGAAATACTATGAAATAAGATTTTGTGGGATGTGGTTGAGTGTTGGAGGGCCAAACCCATTGCGATATCTGGGACTTTTTTTTTCACACTGCATTCTGCCAACCCACGTGGGGGTGATAAGGTCCCTGCTGTGAATACTTGTTCTAAGGACTCTGTGTTTTGGCATAAGAGCGCCCCCTTAGGGTCAGGTGCTTTATGTGTTAGCCCCTTTAGCTCAGTGTCCTTCCCAGGTAGGTGCTCTTGGCATCAGCACTTCATAGACAGGAAACCAAAGCGCAGAGAGTTGACTGACTTGCTCGGGTCACACAGCTGTTAGTCAGAGGAGCCAGGATTCAGCTTTGGGAAGTCAGACTCTGGAGTCCTGTGGCTACCAGGCTGTCCCGGAACAGTGGGGAAACAAGCACACTGCCTCGACTTTCCTTTTCTTTTTAAAATTGGCATGCAATTCACACACGATGACATCATCCTTTCCAAGTGTACAGTTCAGCAGGTGTGTGATCATCACTGCTGTCTAGTTCCAGAACGTTTCATCAGCCCAAAGAGAAACTATGCACACGTCAGCTTTGAATGTTCTGGGTACGTCATATGCTTAGACTCATGTCACACGTGACCTTTAGTTATTGGCTTCCTTCACTTAGCATAACGGATTCAAGGTTCATCTGTGTTGCAGCAGGTGTCAGTACTTCTTTCCTTTCCTGGCTGAGTCCATTATGACTGTGTGCATTTGATCGCTCCATTTACCTGCTGATGGACGTTCGGGTTGTTTCGCTCTTTGGCTATTATGGCTAACTCTGCTGTGAATCTTTGTATACGAGTTTTGTGTGCGGACATATTTTTTCTGTTCTCTTAGGTATATACCTGGAGTGGGATTGCTGGGTCATTTGTAACTTTATGTTTGCCCTTTTTTCCCCAACTTTAAAAAAATTGATTTTAGAGAGGGAGAAAGGGAGGGAGAGAAAGAGAGACAAACATCGATTTATTGTTCCACTTATTTGTGCATCCATTGGTTGCTTCTTGTACAACATGCAGCCTGACAGGGGATCAAACCCGCAACCTTGGTGCATTGGGATGCCACTCCAATCAGCTGAGCTACCCAGCCAGGGCTCTATGTTTAACTTTTTGAGGAACTGTCAAATTCTTTTCCAGAAACTTGTACCGTTTTACCTTTCTACCAGCTGTGTATCTGGATTCGGATTTTTCAACACCCTCTGCAACACTTGTTTTTGTCTTTTTGATGATAACTACCTGAGGAGAAGTGACGTACTTCATTGTAGTTTTGATTTGGGTTTCCCTAATGACTAATGATTTTGAGTGTCCTTTCAAGTGCTTATTACCATTTTATATATTTTCTCTGGAGACATGCCTTTCAGATCTGTTGACTATTTTGAAATCGGATATGTCTTGTTGTGGCTGAGCTGTCTGAGTTGTTTATATGTTGTGGATACAAGTATCTTATCAGATACATGATTGCAAGTATTTTTCTCCCACTTTGTGGATCACCTCATTTTCTTGAAATGTTTTCTGAAACACAAAAAATTTTGGCGAAGTCCAGTTTATCTATTTTTTCTTTTGTTGCTTGTAGTTTGGGAGCCCTGTCTGAGAATCCCCTGCCTGAGCCGAGTGTGTTTTCTTCTGAGTTTTGTAGCTTTCACTCTCACGTCGATGACTGGGCCCAGTTGGAGTTAAGTGCTGTCCCTTGTGTGCGTAGCCTGCGGTGGGGTCCGTTTCCATGCAGAGGTCCGGCTGTGCCAGCATGTTCCGCTTTCCCCGCTGAGCTGTCTTGGCAGCCTGGTCCATTTTCAGTGTCTGTAAACGTGCGTGTTTGTTTCTGTACTCTGAGCTCTATTCCACTGATCTCTATGTCTCTCCTCCTGCCCAGCGGACCTTGACTTGTGAGCCCAGGGTGCTTGGACAGCAAGTGCGCTCAGGGCAGAAGTGGTTTGGCTTGTGGGTCTTCCCCTGAACTCTGTGGGTTCGGGATTTACCCCAGCATTTGGTCTGGCAGCCCATGATCTAGCCCATTCATCAGTGATTTTAAGGTGATGTTTTATTTAATTTGTCCAGCAGTTTTTCATTGTTTGCAGCAGTTATTGCTAAAAATGTAGCCTACCAATATAAAAAAAAATTCAAAATTGTGTATCTCTGACTATGAGATTTGGGACAGTATATTCCTGAGAAGATTAATTCATGGCCTCTTAGGAAGCGATCACCATGTTTGCTATTGCTTTTAAAGCCAGACTCCTATCAGCTAATCATAGCAGCTTTCATGAACTGAACACCTTTGCTGTCCCAGGCTTTCTACTGGGGGACATTATACTCTCTCTATACCTCATTACCTTTATGTACCTCATATTATATACCTTTATGTACCTCATTTATGCAACAAACCTGAAAGATGGTGGACACTAGTATTATCATTTTTCCTGTTTTACAAGCGAGGAAGCTGAAGCCTGAGAGGCTCTGAGACTTGCCTGGGAACTGGGGGCGCTTGGCGACGATCAGCTGAGTTTGACCCAGACCCAGGTCCTCGGACTGCAGAGCCAGGCTCTGGACCCCAGGGCGCCCCCCTTCTCCTTGTCCCGGTTTCTCGCATGTTTAGAACTTCTCATTCATTCCTGGGCCGCAATCTGGAGTCCGAAGCACGGGACAGAGAGCCACGCTCAGAACCGGCAGCTTTCCTGTGCTCCCGGGGAGTTTCGTTGCCGTGGGTGTGGTCCATGCTTTGGGAAAAGCCAGTCTGCAGGTTACATTTTGAACCATCGGATGTTGTGCACTTGTTGTTCACTCCTGTTTCTCTTACTGAGGGGCCAGTTTCTGTTTTTCCAGGGTCTGGGGAATGGCCCTTTCCTCCTTTAGTTACTTGCAAAGCAGCTGAGATGTCATTTACTTTGAAGGAGAGGCTGATACTTAGTGCTTTGTAAGCCCTGCGGATGGGTAGAAACGAGAGCGTTTCCGTCTGAACAGTGTTGATGGTAATCATGCAGTGGTGGGGAGCTGAAGGGAAAATGAAGCACGGTATCTATTATTTTAAAGAAGAAAAATCTCAGCCTCTCTTTGTCTCTCTCCTCCCTAATTCATTTTTTCTCAGATTGTGAAGTGGTCAGACTGTTGTCTGCCATTAGCTTGCAGACCTGGGGACCCTTATCGACTAATCGCCAGAGCAAGTGTGGATGACTTCAGCAAGCTGGGGGTGGCGTTCATGGAAGACCGACTCCAGATGGCTAATGGGCTGATGCCCCAAAAGATTGTTTGTAAGTGACTGTAGATGTTTTCCTCAGAGCAGGCGCCACAGATTATTAGCTTAAGGACCCTTGAGCACACCTGTTTGGTGTGACTTAGGGGAATGCTTAGTTTCAGTTTAATTCAGTCAGCAACAGGTCAGATTTCCATAATAGTATAAAATTCATACATTGGTCAGTTTTTCTGAGGTGCTTAACCCCTGAGTGTGTCATTGGTGCTTTTAAAATTCTTCAACAAGGACACTCATGATTGCATTGTCTTGAGCGAGCGTGCAGATTCAGAACCTGTGCAGTATTTGTTTCTCCCGATCCAGTGCGGTATAACTAGCTTCTAGACTGCAGTCCGATTGAGTGGCAAGCATAGTCAGTGTCACTCGGAAGTTCTAAATCTTAGCAGTTTTTTTTTACCTGAATATACACACCACAATATTTGGGGGCACATCTTTTTCTGTAGGATATGCACAAAATATTCTCCCTTAATTAAGCGTCGAAGCTGACCTTTGACATCCACAAAGGTCCTGCAGGTGCACCTCTGAAGCATCAGTACTGAGCAAATGAGTGTCACTTACTAGCTCAGAAATTTGTGTGAACCACTCCGTTTCCTCACGTGCCTCATACCTTGTCAGACGTGTAGCAGGTGCTCAGTAAATGGTTTCTGGATCGGTGATTGAGAATTACATTTCAGTCCTGAGACGAGACACTGGAAGACACGTGGTTGATCTGATAAGTGTCCCGGGAGTGACTTTTTCCTGGGTGTGCTTGATGATTTTATTTTGTAGTTTCATTATCATATAGGAGATTGACACATAAGAAATTAAATCTAGAAGTAAGCAGGCAAAGCTCACTTTCTTTTTTCTTTGTTTTTAAGATTTTATTTATTTATTTTTAGAAAGGAGAAGGGAGGGAGAGGGAGAGGAACATCAGTGTGTGGCTGTCTCTCACGTGCCCCCTACTGGGGACCTGGCTTGCAACCCAGGCATGTGCCCTGACTGGGAATCGAACCAGTGACCCTTTGGTTCACAGGCCAGCACTCAATCCACTGAGCCACACCAGCCAGGGCAAGCTTCACTTTCTTTCCTAGTCTGAGGTTTTCTGGTTCTTGTATGGCAGGGTGTTACAGAGGCTCGGATTTCACTTGGGATCTTCAGAGGCCCCTTCCTAGCAGGTGGGAGCAGTGATGTGGTTCCAAAGGATGCCACTGAGTTGAAGTGGGGGTGCAGGGAGAGCTGTGCAGCGGCTGCCCAGGAGCGCGAGTCAGGGAGCGCAGAGCGTGCTGTGAGCTTTTGAACTGAGCTGCACGACGAGCCCGAAGAGTTGATTGTCTTTTCTGCTCATGCTTTAGCAGTGCACCTGCAGGACTCTGCACTGAAGGAACTTAAGGACCAGGCCACAAACAAGCCAGCCCACGTCCTGCAGCGGAGCCCTGCCCCTGCCCCTGAGGCTGAGCCTGATGCGGGCGGGATGGAGCGGCCTGGAGATGGCGCCTCTGGGAGTGAGCCTCCCCAGGACAGTGACAGAGAGGAGGGCTGTGTCGAGCTCTGCCACCTCCATCTGTCTAGTTGCCATGAGTGTTTGGAGCTGGAGAACAGCACCATTGAATCTGTCAAGTTTGCGTCTGCAGAGAACATTCCACGTCTTCCCTACGACCCCAGTGGCAGTTTGGAGGGTGTTGCTGATGCCACCCGCCCTGAGGGAGAAGGGAGGAGAGTCAACATCGCAGGGAAGGCACCCAACATCCTCATCTACGTGGGCTCCGACTCCCAGGAAGCCCTAGACAGGTTCCAGCAGGTGCGGTCGGTCCTGGCCGACTGTGTGGACCCAGACGGCTACACCCTCTACCTCCTGTCGGGGGACAGTGCGCGCAGGGACCCGTGGCCAGACAGCTGTCTGCTGCTGGTCCTTGCCAGCAGGGAGTCTGTTCCCAGAGACCTGCACCAGAAGTTCATGGCCTACCTTTCTCAGGGAGGGAAGGTGTTGGGCTTGTCTTCGTCCTTCACGTTTGCTGGCTTCCAGGTGACCAACAAGGACGCACTGCGGGAGACAGTCCAGGACTTGGTTTTCTCCAAGGCTGACCAGAGCCAGGTGAAGCTCAGCGTCCTGAGCAGTGGCTGTGTTTACGAGGAGGGCCTCGGGGAGCAGCTCAGCCTGGGCAAGCTCCAGGGCCACCTGGAGAACGAGGACAAGGACAAGCTGATTGTGCAAGTGCCTTTTGGAACACGTGGAGGAGAGGCTGTTCTTTGCCAGGTAGGGAGGTGGGTGTCCCTGTCATGATCTTGGGTACCTCTGAGGGGAACACGCCCCTGCGGGTGTGCGCTGGGAGGCTCGAGCGTCTGCACCGTGGGGCACTCTGGCTTGTGGCTGGGAGTTTCTGCTGATTTGAGTAGATGGCGTAGATCGGGGCTTTCCTGTTGCGTGACTATCTTGTCTAACCAAAATACCTGTGATGGAGGAACATGGCAGATGGCATGACGGCTAATTTAAGACTGCTGGCTAACCAAAGATTAGCCGGAAAATTCTTTCTCATTTTGTTCTGTACTGGTAATAGTCTTTCTAAAATACAGTAGGTCTGCTCCCTTGCCTCAAAGCCCACTCCGGTTAATACAGTCAAATCTTCGTTGAGTTAGCGAGTTGAACGCCTGGGGGTGGTGATTCCGAAGGGGGTTTCAGGATTGCGCCCCAACCAGCAGGGCTGTGAGTGTTGAAAATGTCTTCAGACCCTCCGTTTCTTTCTTATGATTTGTCATTCTTAAAATCTGAGTGCTGAGAAAAATTTCAAGTAAAAGAATATTGACATGATTTAGATACAGGGCATATTAATACCTAGGTAAGAAAAAAATGGAGAGGGAGATGAAAGGAAAGGCTGCCTTCTGCCCTTCCTAGGCAGTCCTGTGGCCCAGCCGCTGGGTTCCCCCGGCCCCTTTCCTTTTAGCTCTTTGTTTGTTTGTTTGTTTAAGCAAATAATAGTAGGACAGACTATTTCAGAATTCCTGATCGCTTACTGCAAATCTTTTAATGCCTTTGGGCAAAGGTTTTTGTTGAGTTAGATGAACATTCTTAAGGGTTTGGTGAACTAATGAGACAACTAAGGAGATGGAGATATTTGGCCCAGAATAGTTCCCAGAATGAGTGTAACCAACATTGTTTCATTACAGGAATCTTTTTATTGAATTGGAAAACTGTTTAATTTTTTTTGGTTGTCGTTTTCATTTCTTATACTGTCTCTCTTCCCGGCTCTCCCAAGTCTCTTTGGTTTTTGACCAAACATTTCTCAAGGGTAACATTTGTTTCTTTACCATTTCCCCCACTCATTTGTTCCTAAGATAATACTCAGCCAAAGATGCACGTAAGTAAGGAATCTGGACCTCAGGACGGATGGATAACCCGATGTGAATTTGTGTTTGGAGGCCTAGTAAATGTTCCTCTTATGTTTTTCTCTGTGAATGCAGTAACTGTAGCAAATACGGATTCTCAGAAAATCCACTTAAAAACCCAACTTCCGAGGGCTGTATTTCAGTTTTGAGTAGTGAATTTTACCACCGGTGCACGGATCGCACTAGAAATTTGAGTCGGCACGCTGCGGTCTGTCTCTCCGAGTTGCGCAGCAGACCTGCCGGCTGCGCCGGTTCAGTTGACCCCATGGCTGCCATAAAATTTGATACTCTAGGGAAAAAAAGGCAATATGATGCAGCTTCAAAAATCGGATTCAGAGGATTAGAGTGTCATTTTTGATTTTAAATGACTCCCAGTCTCTGTGACAGGGTCACTGTTTTCTCCTGAGGCCTGTGTCACCACGATACCTCGCCGCCAGTAACCGTCATCCCAGGCTGGTTAGTTTCCTCCATCTCTGTTCAGTTTCATCGCCTTCAGCTTTGTAATAAATCCAGTAAGGAGGTAACCCAGTAAGAGGGGGTGACGTACTTCAAGGGCAGCCGCAGCTGCACAGTAGGTGGCTGTCTGGTGGCTTTTGCCGTTCGTCACCACAAAGGAAAAGGGGATTTTGTGGTCCCGACCATGCTGATCGGGTTTGCAGGGAAAATTTAAGGCTGTGGCTTACAGCTGACATTGGATTATCAAAGGGGCCAGGAGTTTGGCATGAAATCCAGATAAAATCTCTAAAAGGGATTAAAAATATATAGACAGGGTTGGCAAAAGTAGGTTTACAAGTTGTGAGTACTCCAAGCACAGAATTTATTCTTGTGTCATTATTGATTAATTATTATATTATTTTCCATACAAACGACTGTGAACATACTTTTGTCCCACCCTGTGTATTTTATATATAAGAGGTCTGTCCGGAAAAAGTCCAGCCATTCTCAATATAAGAACAGTTTGCACGACATCGATGTGACCTGGCAGCCAAGGAGGGTGGACTGGAATGCGCATGTGTGAACAATGATGACTTCACTGCATTAGTCAGTGGGGGTGGTAGATGCCATTGGGTGAACATGTGCGCTGAGTGGCCGTCGCATTCAAAATGATTGTGAGAATAGAGCAACGAGTTTGCATCAGATTTTGTGTTAAGCTTGAACATTCCTCTGTGGAAACTATTCAGAAGATTCAGAAGTCCTCAGCTATGGGCAACTGGTGACTGGCAGCTTCATCACAGCAAAATGCCCGCTCATGCATCACATCTTGTGCAGGTTTTTTTGCAAAACATCAAATCACCCAAGTGACTCAGCCCCCCTACAGCCCAGATTTGGTGCCCTGTGACTTCTGGCTTTTCTCTAAACTAAAATCAGCTTTGAAGGGGAAGAGATTACAGACTGTCAATGACATTTAGGAAAATATGAATGGTGATTGGAAGAACTGTGTGAGGTCCCGAGGTGCTTTCTTTGAAGGGGACTGAGGCATCATTGTCCTATGTACAATGTTTCTTGTATCCGTGTCTTCAAAAAATGTCTCTATTTTTCATATTATATGGCTGGATACCTTCTGGACAGACCTCATATGTAAATTGGATGTTAATTTTAGTTATTTAAACTTCTAAATTTTCAATTACGGTTGACATACAATATTATATTAGTTTCTAGCGTACAATGTAGTAATCAGACATTTATATAACTTACTGAGTGATCACCCTGATTAGTCTCGCATCCAGCTGAGGCCGTACAGAAGAATATCTTTTTCTTATTTAACTTAGCACGTGACAGAAGTGGCTCTGCTTTCACTGCAGTTTCTCAGTCGTGTCACCGTGGACCTTTTGGCCAGACCCTCCTTTGTTGTGGGGTCGCCCTGTGCCTTGTCTGGTGTTAGCTGTTCCACCCACTAAATGCTGGTAGGACCCCCTCCTCTAAAAACCTTCATTTTAGAAGAAGTCACGTTTCAGAGATGGGCCCACTGCTCCGGTGACAGAGTCACAGCCAGAGGAGGGGACACTGGTTGAGTTGCACCGAGGACCGCAGTGCCCGTCCCGCGCACGCGCACGCCCGCTCTGCCTTTGGGGCTGTGCATGGAGGTGCAGAGCCAGACGTGGCCGCTCTTCTTGTTTCCACTTGGGAAGCTTCTAATCTGGTGAACGACTAAAGCGCTCCTCACAGTCTCAACGGCTCTCCTTGTCCTTCCCCCACGAAAGATGGACACCTGCCTGCAGGAGCAGCCCCTGTCCTCTGCATCTCCCACATGTGACAGCGAGTCGTGGGTGAGGCAGGGACCAGCTGTCCTAGGGGGCGGCGGACACTGCTCTACCAGCCTTGTCAGATGGGCCTCTACTTGCAACAGTGGGACCATTTGGACAGTATCTGGGGACAGTGTTTCTGGCTTGGTTAATGGGGGATTAGAGATTTTCAGTTGCTGGAAGACTGGCACTGGGCTTGTTTTCATGAGGCTCCTATACTGTCAGCTCAGGTCGGGGGCTCGGACCCCTGGCTAAAGCACCGCAAATAATTAGGCAAAGGTGCTCAGGTTGCTGCCCTGGGTACTCAGTACTCCCGCTCCCTCCAGGCTCTGAGGCCCAGTTAGAATTTGATCTTGAAGGAGCTCCATGTTCTGGTACGTTCCTCTGCAGCAAGACCCATACCTTTCATTGATAGGTGGTACTGCTTCAATTTTAACTGCACAAAGCAAAGCCTGGACTAAATACATGAAGTTTCTAATCTTAAAACTCAGGTGGGTGAAGGAGGGAGGTGGGGCAGGCCTTTCCGGGGTTCCCCCAAACCCACTCATCTGCTTGAATCCCTGGAAGCACTCTTAAAACGGGGAAGGAGATGCCGCCCTCCTGGGGTTGCATCCCCGCTGTGACCAGTAGATGGAGGGGCATTTCAAGCTGACCCCAGAGTGCCTCCCCGAGTTCGGGTGACTTTATCTGGGTTCTCAGCACAACAATATTTCCAAGTGTTTTGTTCGTATAACCAAGTGAAGTGATTTGCTCAAGGTCCCAGGACTGGTTAGTGATCAAGTCGGGACCTGGGAAGAATTTGATTGCTCTCCTGGGTCGTTTCCAGCACAGCCTCCCAGCCTGACATCCACGATTTTAATAGGCTCTTCTGCACCTTTTTATGCTTGGCATGACTTTCCGAATATTCAGGCTAAAAGTTTACATTGTGTTGATCATTGGAAGGATTTATGCTCAGGTTTTCAGAAGCTCTGGTGAAGACTGTTTTTGTTGATGTCTCTTAAGTGGCCCCTATTGATGAAGTGGTGTCCGTTCCCCTCAGGTGCACTTGGAACTACCTCCCACCTCTTCAGTAGTGCCAGCTGAAGACTTCAACCTGCTCAAATCGAGTAATGCTCGAAGGTACGAAGTCCTTAAGGAGATCCTGACCACCCTTGGCCTCAGCTGTGACGTCAGACAAATTCCTGCCTTAACACCCCTTCACTTACTGTTGGCGGCGGAGGTGAGTGTGCGTGCTCAGCCAGCAGGGGGCGCCCAGGGTGCCCCTCCTGGAAACAGCTGTCCTGGGCCTTTGGTGCCTTGCAGTGGGCTTCGGCTTTGATTTCCATGTTGAGTTTCTATGTTGACTTCAGAGCAACCTTAAAGATGTCCAAGTGTAACTCATAGTTTTGGTGTTTGCATGACAGGGAGAGGGAGGCTGTTAGAACTTAGAGGAGGTGTTAAGTGTTAAGGTTCTGCCTCCGCCCCCCACACTTTACGGAGAAAGGGGTGATTGTTTTCCGTGTCAAGAGTGTGTTTGGAAAGCACAACGTTCACATTTGGGATTGAAAACCTTTGTTTTGATTTGGACCTTTGTCAGCGAATCCTGGGAAGGGAAAGATCAATCACAAGTTTGTTTTGTTTTTGTGCTGACGTCTGCCATCTCGTGGCCAAGGGGCTCTGGATTTCGGTTTGTATCTTGGTTGCGTCTAAGAGGAAAATGGCCATGGAGTGGGCAAGGTGGGCGGCAGTTTTCCTGGCCTTGTGTCTGCAGTGATGCCTGCGGTTGATACCAGGTGGCCACGTTCTCCAGGTGTGTCTCCGTGCTAATCCCTTTGCTTTGCCGAGCTGTCAGTTTCTTACTAATTATGGCAAATTATTTCGTGGGACTCCTTCTGTTGACTCTGCTAAAGCAGGAAACTGGTGAGTTTAGTGACATGACCCTGCAGATTCAGCAAGTATCTAATAGTCCAGGTGACTCTAAAGAACAAACTGACCTACTTTCCCTCGGAAAGAGCACATTAAATCTCCCACCCCAACATTTTTAAAAGAGGAGGAGCTCCCCTTCCCTTGGCCAGCTTGCTGAGCAGAGCAGGGCTGAGCCGTGAGCCCTCACTTGGAGAAGAGAGATCCGAAATCTGGAGCATTTAGGGTTAGGGTATTTTACTGGAGTGTTTGAGGACTGGATGCAATAATGTATGTAATAGTTCTGTATAAGCGTGTGATTGAAAAGATACTCCAGTTAGTAATGTTAACGTTAGACTGTGGGGAGTTGGAGTGAGTTACCAGGGTCCCTACAGTGCCAGGGACAGGTGCCTGGCACTGTAGGTGGTGATTCTGAATTTCAAGAATTAATAATAAAGCAGCGGGTGCTTGTTTTTCTGGCTAAGAAACAGTTTTTTAGATTGCATTTCCCTTACACATCGTTGAGCCAGCTTGCCCTCCTTTTACTGGGCGCTCTTGAGAATTAATAGTGTGACTTTTGTTTGAACCCTCATCTCGGGAAATCAAAGCTGCACGTCATTTATCTGCTTAATGTGTTCTGTTCACAGAACGAAAGCACCACCTCCATTCATCTGGGGACTTTTATAAAAAAGTATCAAAATAAAGCTGGTCCTCAGAGCTTCAACTCTCGTAGACGACCCACTTACAGACCTGCTGTTGGACCATGTGGGTAAGGGGAGATGTGACTGTCAATCTCATAGACCTTCCCCCTCCCTCCTCTCCTGAGCATGGCGGGCCGGGGCTGGACAGGTGAGGCCCTGCCTCCCTGCCCTGGAGGAGGCTCACAGTGCAGGGGGTCAGGGAGCAAGGTAGACCTGGGCTTGCCCTTGACCGTGCTCCCTGACCTTTCTTGGGAGTACTTTTGACTATGCTGGTCTTGGGACTTGCACCTCTTGACCCCTAGACATAGCGATGGAGAAGAAAGGGTGCCCCCAGGTTTCTCTCCAGTGAGCAGAAGTTTGGAACTCGAGGCTTTTCCTGTGTCTCCCTTAGGATGAGCATCCCCTGAAATACTGAAGACTTTGAATTGGCGTCTGCTCGTATTACAATACACAGCACGTGCTCTACCTTTTTGTCCTTCAGGTTCTTTAAACTGCTGGGGCTGGGGGATACATTTCCCCTCTTAATTGGAACCCCATACACAGACCGTGAAAACGAAATGCTTGAACACGATTAAAGCAAACATTTGTTCTGTATACACATACACAAGTATTTCACCCGGGCTCCAGGCCTACGGAACCCCTATTCTGACTTGGGAAACAAGTAATTTCAGCAATGTCCACTTCTCATTTCGAGACTCTGTTTGGTCTGGTTGGTCTTGGATATCTCTGCTGAGGACCACTTTTCTCGTCCCAACCGCTGTCCCCCGGGTTCTGTTTCACTTTGGGAGCCCGAGGAGCTGAGTGAGCGAGTGCGTGTACGACGGTGTGTCCATCCTCATTCCTTAGTGTTTATCAGTTCCCCTGAGCAGACCTGGACTCTGCTGTAGAAGGAAACGTAGGACTTCAGAGCTTTGGAGCATGTGTTCCTGGAATACAAACTCTCCAAGGGATTGTCGTGCAAAGGAGTGTGAGGGTGGCTCCTTGCCTACTGTGATGGCCTTTCCGGTGGCAGCTGGGTGGTTCCCGCTCTTCTCCTGATGCCAGGACAGAGATGCTTCCGAGCACCCTGCGGTCGTCGTGCTGGTGGTTTGGCATGGGCCGCTATGGATGGCGGAGGGGACCCGAGTACTTTCTGTTTGCTTTGCGTTCCTGCAGCCTTCTTGGTAGATCTCGTTGGCCCCCATGGAATTAAGTGATGTGGGGAGGCTCCCGGCATCCTGGCACCCCGTTATGTTAGACATGGCCCACCCTTAAGTCCATCACCTGCCGTCTGTATTAGATGCCTGCTCTGGCTCTGCTTCCCGTAAAATGCTCCCAGCTGTTGGGAGTCAGAGATCTCTGACCACACGGTGTCGCTGCTGAGCTAGGCTGCCTGGTGAACAGACGCCCTGGAACCTGAAGGTAGTTCAGAGATTTATTTTCTCTCCACATCAATTTCACTTAGTATAATTTAGTAGTTTTCCATGGTACTGGTGGCACTTTCTTATGGGTTTGTTGAGATTGTTTCAGTGTTACAGTTAATAGTATTCACCTTTCATTAAACATTGATTGTGTACTAGGTGCCCTTGCAGGATGGAATACCTAAGAATGAAACATACACACTAGTTACCTAAATACTTCTACCGCATACCAGCTGTGTTTATACAGTTCGGTGCCTAGACACTCACTCTTTTTAAAGCAAATAGCACAGGAGATTGATGAGGTTCCTCTGCGCTTCCATATTCCTGCGACATGCGTGAAAGTGAGTAGCACAGTGATCCAAGTGGGAAAAGCACCCCAAGTCCAGTGCCCCTCAGTGACTTTCGGGGGTGTCTTCTAAGGCCTTCATCAACACCCAGGCACCCTGGTAACATGTGATTTCCGTTGTCAGATCCAGTCACTATGATTTCATAATGTCAACGTGCATGACAAGACTAGGAAGCTAGGCTCGCGGAGGCAAAGAATCACGCCGGCCAAGCCGGACTTCCTCTCTGACCCGGCTCTTCCTGTTTAATCGAAACTCCCAGGGGCGGGATTAAAATTCAGGCCTCAGCAAGTATACGATATGTCAAAGTAAGCTAATAAAACACATGAGCTCATGCATACCTCATACCTAAGTCCATAGAAAAAAGACTGGAAGGAAATACAGTACGAGAGCTTATATACAGTATATTTTGGGTGAGGGGGCTAAGGGTGATTTTAATAAGCTTTTAAAACTTTCTCTGTACTTTCTGAATTTTCTGTAATGTACATGTATTTTTATAAAGAGCAAAATCAGTTATTAAAAAGGAAAAGACAAATTAGTGTATGTCTTTGAAGGCATTCCGTAAGTGGTCAGAACTTGAGTAAGAGGCAAGGAGTCCCCATGGCGATGTCGACAGTGTAGTTCACGTTCGCCATCGATATGAATTAGTTAAAAGGCTTTAGCTTTGTCAGCAAGTGACTTTACGCTGGTGCATGGCCACTAGGCTCACTTGTTGCTCTCATGGCCTCAGCTCTCCTTGGCTCCCATGGGTGGAAGGCCCTCCGGTTCATAATTCGAGTGCCCTGCCCCTGCTTGGGTGCAGCAGTTTCTTGATGGGAACCCCTTGAACTATTTCTCAGAAAGGACCACAAGGGTGCTGACACCACATGACGAGTCCTTTCAGGCAAGTGACCTCTTTTCTGGAGGTGTGGGTGGAGCGCGAGACTCCAGGGAGAGCTACACCCTGGGCCACAGGGCTCTGTGGAGCCGGATTGCAGGGTGGCCACTTGCCTGCCCTTGGTGGTGATGGGAAGTTCGCAGGAGCACGCCTTCCCCGGGGGGCACATGAGTGTGTGAGCATCACCGATTTCATAGAAAAACAATTCTTCCTTTGCAGAATCTGAAGTCCAACTGAGGAACTCGTGTTCCTGCTCCTTCCATTTTTATCTCTGCCAGGGAAAGGGCACGAGCAGCGGCGGCCGGGGCTGTGCCCCGAAACGGATGTTGGAACCTGAACGCAGGATGGAGCCTCAGCCTCCCTGCATCCTGCAGAGCTGCTGCTGCCTTGAGTCCCTTTGCCTTCCCGGCCCAGCAGAGGAGGAGGAGGAGGAGGAGGAGGTGGAGGAGGAGGAGGAGGAGGAGGAGGAAGAGGGCGGGACAGCGCACAACCCGCCTTGCTCCCTTCTCCAGGACATCCCTGCTCTGGTCCTGGAGCACGAGGCTCTTCCTGAAACTACAAGGCTGGGACTCTTTGGGGGGCATTCCTCGCAGCTGGTTGCTAATGATGTGGAGGGACCTGAGAGAGGAGGAGGCAGGATGTTGGCAGCAGTCCTGCGAGACTGGTCCCTTTGCCTTGGGGTCAAGGTGTGACCATAACAAGAAGTGACAACTGGGTTTGTTATTAAAGCAACCGGCGGAAAATCGCCCTGCTGTGCACGTGTAACTGGTAGTGTGGGGCGGCTCAGGCAGGCTTAACGACACACCGGTGTCACATTTCGATTTGATTGAACCCCAGGTTATTTGCCGTGACCCCTCCCTCCAAACAGGTATTGTTGATAACGAGCTCTGATATCTGTACACTGTCAGAAAATTCCTGTGTGGTCCTGCCACCGGGGAATTAGCGACTTGGTGTTGGTTGCTTCATGAGGAATCTTAGCCTGAATCACACCCTGTGGTTCCCATTCTCCCTTCTCCTGCTGACCACTTCATTTAGCAGACACTGCATGCCTACTAAGTGGGAGGAGACCTTGCTGCAGAAGTTTCTGGAAAATAAGAGATAATTTCTCATTTCTTTCTAATCCTCACCTGAGGATGTGTTTATTGATTCTAGAGAGAGAGGAAGGGAGGGAGAGAAACATGGATGTGAGAGGGAAACATGCATCAGTTGCTTCCTGTACATGCCCTGACCCCTGACCGGGGATCGAACCCGCAACCTAGGTATGTGCCCCGATGGGATTCAAACCCACGACCTTTTGGTGTACAGGCCGACTCTCCAACCAACCGAGCCACCGGCCAGGGCAATTCTGTCCTAGTATGCTTTATAGTTAACCAAGCGCCTTCACGTGGGTCCTGGTCTCATCTGGTCTCATCTGGTCTCGCGGTGGCCCTGGGGGGCGGAGCCGAGAAGGGGTCCTTTCCCCTCAGAAGAGCAAACTGAAGGGTCTCGTGGGTTGTTCTGAGTTCATTAGAATTCTCCATTTTCTTAAAGCGTGGTGTTTGGTGCAGAATGCTTCCTCCCTTCACCTTTAATCCTGGTTCTGAATCTTGAATGTACAGTGAGGGAGACTTCTGGTGTTACTTTAAAATACAGCTTAAAAACTAATTTTTGGAGATCCAAATTAGAGAGAAAGTCAGAAGTCCAGGTGCGCCCTGAATAGCTTTTGACATGCGGCTGATGTGGGGCCGCGGCAGCTTTTACAGTCGGCCCCAGTGAAAGAGCAGCTGGCAGATTAAAGCAAACATTTCAAAGCTTTTATAGCTATGAATGTTTTTAAGGCTCTTTCATACACCTCTTTCTCTCCTTTCTTCCTTCGCCCTTCCCCTAAACTGGGCATTTTTTGTTCATTTTAACGGGCTTCCTGTTATCCAACACAATACCCACGGCAAAGGTGACATGATAGGTTTTGACGTTGAAATGCAAAAGAAGTGACATGCGGGTGTTTTCCTTAGATGCCTTTATTTTGTTCTGTGATTTAGGGACGGAGGCTTTCAGCTACCGTGTATACTGTGTTCTTACCGGAATCTTGTTTCCACAAGAATGTTTCAAAGCAGCTCCTTGGGTGCGTAACTGCTTCTGGGCTGAAATCAAGGCAGAGGCTGGTGACATGCTGCGGGAAGAACACACGCACACCTTGGGCTGGGGTCTACTCCGATGGCATTCGAGTGTCGGCTTTGTGCAGCTCGCGCCCTGGCCGGCCGGCCTGGGGAAGGGCAGGCGGGCCTCTGGGTGACAGGGACCTCTCTCCAGCGGTGGCTTCCCGGGGAGAGCAGCCCGTCCAGTGGGGCGGTTTGATTTCCTTAGACTGTTGATGTCCTCCGTTATGCAGTCATAGATTTGTGGATGGGAAGCAGGCTCTTTGGAGTAAAAAACCCTCCAGGACCAAATGTTTTTTGTCTTCTCCATCAGCGCCCTAATAGCTGCCATGTGTTAGTGGAACGGCTTGCGGCAGTAGCTCCTGGGGAAGGTGATTGGAGCTGTCTCCGGGAAGGCTTGCAGTGGTCCTCAGAGCGGGTTTCGGGCTCCCAAGTCGAAAATGACGTCCCGGGGAGTGAGCCTGCGCTGGTCCGGGTGAGAGGGCAGGATCAAAGGGCCCGTACCTTGTGGTCGTGGGCAGGTGTGGAGCCGGGGGCCCCGTGGTAGCAGCAGAGTCGGCAGGGTGTCCTTCTCAGGTTGGGAGCACTGGGGTCTGAGACCCAACCTCCAGCTGGTAAGCGTGAATGACAGCTGGGGGCACATTGTGTTCTGTTTATGCTACACTGAGAATGTTGCTGCAGGAATTGTGCTGTCTTGAAAAAAATGTTTACGGTGTTTCTGCACTTCAAGACTGACAGGCGATCTGTGGACCCGAATGGTGTCTGAGCCTCCCTCTGCCCGGCCTGAGAGGGGCCAGGGGGCGGTTTCCTACGCTGGAGGTCAGCGGTGAGCTGGGAGGTGCAGGGGGAGGTGTCCCTGGCTTCCCTGTGAGAGCAGGCCAGCGTGGCAGCAGGACCGCTCAGCCCAGGTTGGTCTGTCTGTCCGTCAGTCTCTGTCTCTCGGAGACGAGAGAGTGTGAGTCACTTTTAGCTTCGTTCCTGTTTGGGCCCCATAGCTGCTTCCTCGGAGAGGCCTCTGTCCTGGCTCTGCTGGGCCCGGGGCGGCCACGCAGCCTGCACAGCACCAAGGGCCCCTCCCTCACGCCTGCTCGGTCCCTCTGCTTGTGTTGTGTCCACGTTTCTGAGAATGCCCTCAGGCTTCAGTTCAAGCATATAGTCAGTGGGGGAAACGGCGGTGCTGCGGACAGTAATTTGGGTTCTAGAGCTCGAACTGCATTTGGCCGATGGAGCAACGGGGCTTTACGTGATAACAGCCTGGTGTTCAGAACAGCTGTTTTGATAGCCTTTAGTGGTATGTGAGTGTTTATAATCTTAACACGAATTAAAAATACATATTCATATGTTTGTTTTAACCAAAGCGTCAAGAAGTTCCTATAAGGCTGCTGAAATAGAACTTTCCTCTGTGGAGAGGTCTTCCCCCGCTTCCCCCTGAGGATGAGGGACTCCTCAGTTAGACCATGTAGAGAGTTCTGCTAAAAAAGAAATCACTCTTCCACTGACACAGGTTGAAACGCAATTTTGTTGTGTGGGTGTAAGTTCTGTGTGTCTCCTGTGTGTGTGTCCAAGTGTGGGGAGAGAGGGCTCCGGGGTAAGGAGATGGATTGTGTCAGCACTCACAGCCCGAGATTTAAATTCAACTTCTAAATAGAATCCCTCGCAGAGGCGACTGGCATGGGCCGTCGCCAGTCAGCAGCGGGACTTGGAAGGGACCGTCGCTGGGCTCCCTGTCAGCATCACAGACCACGAGTCCTTCCTGGGCCCTGAGCTGTCAAAACTTCTAGCTTACACCCACCTGCCTCCTGCAGGCAAAGTACACGTTTGAAAAATTAAAGTTCAAATGGAATATTCTTCTTAGAAACCTTGTAAAGCTTTGCACTTCTGTGCTGTAGGGAAGTATTTGATGGCTCGTTTTCTTGTCTTTGAGCAAAAATGAGTCCTCCGTACAGCAGCCGGTACAGTGACTGGGTGGCGGCACAGGTGATCCCCTGCCTGGTTTTAAGCTTCGTAAATAAGGAAATACGTCTTTTCAAAGAAAACCATAAGCCGTGATTTCATAAATTAAAACGCGACGGTTCATTTTTGGGGGAAGAATGGGGTGGGAGGCTCTTTCAGCCTAGAGCTGCCTCGCTTGTCCTGGTGTTTTCCACGGGTGGTCTTGATATACCTGATGGTTGACGTTTTTCTTTGGCTGTTTAGTCCATAAAATGCTGTAAAGGCAAAGGGCTGTAATTTTGAAGAATCTCCTCTTTGCGAGTATTTTTCCTTTGGTGATGGTGGGATTACGTGTGGTGTCTCAGGTTGGCTAAGTGTGTCACAGATGATGGCTTTTTAAAGGACAGCCCACTGCCACCGAACTCTCAGGACCAAACCCTCTCTGTTCTGTGGAGGAGGGTGGATGAGATGACCTTTTACATCCTTTCTGGGACTCTGCACCATCATGCTGGTCCTACGAAAGCAATGAGATGCAAAAAGAAAACCAATTTTTTTTTTTAACTTTTTAAGTTGTTCCTTTGGATGCATTCTTTTCTCAGATTTTTGCGATTATAACCCTTTTCATTTTTATACTGGAAAAATTTGACAACTTCCACAGTTAATTTAAGCACAATGAAAGAAAGTTACACTTCTGCTTAATTTTATTTTAGGCTCTTTCTCAAATTAATTTCCCTGTTAATTTAAGAATTACCCATGCAATACGGGATAGCAGCCTCAAATTTACAAACAAGTTTTCCAAGTCTGCGAGCTACTTCGGCTGTTTTAAAACCGTGGGCCTGGTTTCTGTAGCAGTGGGGCTTTCTTCCCCGGCACACGGGCGACCTCCCGCTCCGTGCTAAACTCTGGGGCATCTCCTTGTGGCGCCGTTCCGGACAGGTTCGGGCTGGGCAGATTCCTGAGTATCTTCTTCTTCTGTTTCTCCAGCTTTTGAGTTAGAATTTAACAGCTCTGTTCCGGACATGGCTCAAAAACAGTCCTGTTGAATACTAATACCGTGGTACATGTGTCCCCAAGGAGAAGTTCGCTTGGGTAGGTTAATACTTTTCTTATAGTTAGGGAAAAAAATTTTATCCTTTCTTGTAACTGTTGAACTGTGTATCCAAGTAAAAGAAAACACCGGATGGGGAAAAAGGAGGTTTATAATTGTGAGCATGCGAAAGAAACACAGTGTATTCTGGTATTATTTATTAATTATTGTGTAACTTTCCCTAGGAGCAAAGGTAGACCTATTTTCGCCCCACCCTGCGTTTCACAGAAAATTGCAAATATACAAAAGGAAACAGAATAATGTACTGAGCCCGGTGCACGGAGCGCCCGCCTCGTGGGCTTCTGTTCTGGCCAGTGATGTCTCATAGAGTTCTACCCTCTCCTCCTCCGTGTTAGTCTGAGGCAACTCTCATCTCTCTTCTGTAAATATTTAATAAATGAATTAGTTCATTTTTAATCTTCACCTTGAGGACACATTTATTGATTTTTTTTTTTTTTTTTTTGAGAGAAAGCAAGGGAGTGAGAGAGGAACATTGATGTGGAGAGAAACATGGATTGGTTGCCTCTGTACTCGCCCTGGCCCAAACCTGCAACCTGGGTTCGAGTCCTGACTGGAAATTGGACCTGCGACCTCTCGGTGTGTGCATGGGGCGTCACTCCAACCCACTGAGCAGCGCCGGCCGGGCTCATCTGTGAATGCGTCAGCATGCGTACTTAGAAACATAACCCCATACCACTGCCATGCAAAAAACAGTTCCTTCATGGACTCTGCATGCAGCCGGCGCTCCAGTTTCTAAGGAGACGCACATCTTTGCAGATGGCTGCATGTTGTTCCTGCATGAGACACACGTAAGGAGAAAGCATCTGGGTAAAGCCATTGTCGCTTTTTTGGCAGAAGGGCTGGAAAGTTGGTTTCTGTGCCTCCTTTTTGAATGCCATATTTCAGCCCCATCATCGTATTATTTCAGGCCATTCTGAAAATAGCAGCAAGTAGCCATTTGTAATAATGTGCAACACAACCGTGCACATTGGGATTGGGGAGTTCTGTCCGACTCTCCCCGTTCACAGCTCGGCGGGAGCTGCTCGCCCTCCCTTCTCTGCCCGTGGAGTCCTGAGTCTCCTTAGCGGAGGGTGGGATTGATTTTTGCTCCGTGTGCATTTGGTTCAGGTTGATGTTTAGCCTTTGACCCAGCCACTTTCTTACAATAAACAGTTTGTTGATGAGAGCAGCTGCCCAGCAGATTGTTTCCAGATTGTCCTCACAGCGGAGGACCGGGTGCACCTTACGGAGAAGTCAGCCTGCAGCCGCGGCTTCCCCGCACGGCCGTGCGCCGTGCGCCCACAGCCAGCCTCGGAGCGTGGTGCCGGGCGCCTCGGTGGAACGGGGTGAGTGCGGGTCAGAAGTCGGGCCTCACCTCCGTGACCGTTTTGTTCTCCGAGTGAATGATAGCCGCATTTTCTAGAAGTTTCTGCCATATCCCTCATGTTACAATAGGAATTCCCAGCATTTCGCATGTGGAAATGAGTGTGCAGGTGACACTATGCGGGGATGTGGACAGAACATAGTTTATTTCACGTAGGAATCCAGGCTCCTTGAATGTCAAAAGGTGTTCTCCACAATTACGGAACGAGATAACTGAGGGAGGTGTTACCTGCCTTGTATTACTCTCTTGCCCTCTTAAAGTGAATTCTATTTTTTTTCTACTTGGACTGTACTCTTTTTTTTTTTTTTTTTTTTTTTAAATGCAAAGACAAGCACCCCAGTGACTTGGAAATTTATGCCCTTAGTTTGGACTTTCGCTGCCTCCCGAGTCACCCCCAGCTGTTACCTGGAACGGCGGCCGGCCGGCCTGCTAGCAGCCTGCCTTGCAGCGAGGTCAGCACTTGCAGCGTGGAAGCCAGCGCTTGTGACTGAACTGGCCACCAGGGGCTGCTGCCAGAATGGTGAGGCTGAGCTCACTTCCCGAGAGGCGGGTTTACGTTTTCTACAACCAGTAAATTTTGTTCAGCTACCACCCCTGGTTTTGAAACTCAGGTCTCACTACGCAGCCTCCTGTCACCAAGCAGCCTCCTGTCACCAAGCATACTCACGGCTGTGTCCCTTCCAGCCAGGTATGACGTCGGACCTGGACGCGATTCAGGACCTAAGATTAAGACGTGGGTGTTTTTCATTCAGTGCCAAGCTGTTACTAGTACGCTGATTGCACGCACACTGCCATAGCTTCATGAAGCGCACCGGGGTCTGTGCTCAGGGAAAGCACTTCCTGCATTTGGACTTCAGGGACCTGGCCTGCGGGGCCGCGGCCCCCGGTGACCAGAGGTGGCTTTCCCGGAGGTGTTCTTGCACGGAGGGGCCTGTGCAGTGCCGTCCCAATGCAGACAGCAGGAAGGGCCCTGTGGGCTCAGCTGAGGCATGGGACACTAGGAGGCCTTCCTGGTGGCTGGTTTGGTTTGCTTTGTTCTGGTTTTCGCTTTTACAAAAACTGCATCTTTGATGATTCCAGAATTAACAGCAGGGCAAAAATGGCCAGCGAATGTCAGAGATGGCCGGTGCCTTCAAGCTTCTGGAGCAAATCCCTTCATTTCCCCCAACTTATTTAAGAGGAATTAAAAGTTAAGGAAGGGTGAAAGAATAGGTCAAAACCCCCCATGTACCCTTCATCTGGATTTACCCCCGGCTGACATTTTACCTTATTTGGATAAAGAGGGTTCGTTTTTGGGGGGGAAAATGTGTATGTTACTGCCTTTATGTAAAATACAAAGCACAGGATTCACCGCTCAGTTGCTTACGAGAGCGTGGGCCTTCAACAGTTTTGCTCCTAAGAGCTGGCGGGTGAGTGGCACAGTTTCCTTAATTTCGTTAACTGAAGTACACCCGGTAGCGTGCTGATTTGCAGTGGGTCTGGGTGGCTGGTCGCCACCCTGTCGGACCGTGGGCGTGCCCCGTCTTCACAGGGGCGGGCGTGTACCAACTGCCCACAGTAGACTGTGTCCTGAAAGTGCTGTTGTAAAACACGAAACATCTTAGGGCCATATGCTACGAGGACACCTCGTTGATCTTTCGTGCTCAACAAAGGGATTCCACCCCGTGGCTGAGGAAAATTCCACCCGCGATCACGTCATGAGTCACAGGATTTACAATTTTTCTTTCAACTCTCTAACGCAAGTCTTGTGACTGGGACTTTAGATCCGATTGCTTGCTTCTAAAAGAATTTCTGTGTGTGTGTAAAGTGTAAATAGTGTACAAATGCTCTTGTATTATTTATGTGAGTATCTGTCTGCCCCATCAAACTGTAATTCAAGATCATTTGAAGGCAAGGACCATATGTTGTCAATTTTTGTATCCCTTTTCCAGTATTTTGCCCATAGTAGGCATTTAGTAAGTGTGTTTTGTTTGAATACTTAAAAAGTGTTTTGGCTTTTCCCACTAGTGTATAGTGAAACGCTTCCTCTGCTCCTGTGTGTCTGAGACCCGGGGGCCTCAGGGGACAGGCCAGCCGCCTAGCCAGCTCGGACTGGCTGCCCCGTCCAATCCTTCTCAGTCACCCTTTATTCAGCTCTAATGGGAATTTTGTAAACAACCATGTTAAACAGTCGAAAAGAATCAGCCATTGATGTGCCTGAGGATAACTGACAAAGTAGAATTTTAGGAGAAAGTGGGAAGAGGGTTTTTTTTAAAAAGATTTATTTATTTATTTATCTACTTCTAGAGAGAGGGGAAGGGAGGGAGAAAGAGAGGGAGAGAAACATCAGTGTGTGGTTGCCTCTCTTGTCCCCTCTACTGGGGGCCTGGCCCATAACCCAGGCCTGTGCCCTGACTGGGAATCAAACCCTCCACCCTCTGGTTCACAGGCCGGCACGTGATCCACTGAGCCATACCAGCCAGGGCAAGAGTCTTACCTTTTATTAACGTGCTTTCCAGTTTAGAAACGGTACCAAGGACCCGCTGGTCGGTCGGCTGCTCCTTCCCGTGCATTGGTGGCACTTTCTGAAGTGCAGATTTCTCAGACCGCGTATGTCCCCCAAGTGCTCGCCTGCCTCTCTGCCCTCCTGCTCACTTAGGGTGGTGGTGTAACCCCCCCCACCCCCCTGCAGTGTTCCCTGGGAGTCTCTGAATTTTCCGAGTGTCGCGGTGACAGCCAGTTGAACAAAACTTTGTTAACATAAGTGGACTAGGTAGAAAGTTCTCGGCTTTCCTTAGATCCTCTTCAAACTGGCCAGTTCTCTCTTTTCAGGCACCACGTGTATTTTAATACTGGATTCCTAGAGTCATTGTTCTAGTTTTTATTGAAAAGTAAACATTGGGGACTATTCACTGCATCTTGAAGCCATCTTAAAAATGAAGAAACTGTGGCCCTGAAGAGGCAGTGCCTCCCAGCTGGCTGGTGGCAGAGCTGTTGACCCGATTCTGAGCTGGGGTCCCCTGCCCCACGTGGGCACAGCTCTCCAGAGGGTCAAGGCCAGGCCAACAGATGATGGGCAAATAGGATGGGATGGTGGGGCCCTGTGACGTCCTCAAAATCAGGGCTGTGCAGGGCTGTCCAGGCCTGCTCCCTGTCAGTGTTGCGGAGGTGTGGGCAGTCACATCTGTGTGAGCGCACATGTCACCAGGACACGCTGCCTCTGGGCACGCCGAGCAGGGCACCCACAGGTGTCCCTCTTGCACCCTGGCTCGCAGCTCGGAGCCTTCTTGGCTTCCTAGGCCAGGTCCCCAGCTCTGTCAGAGCCTGTTTGTGTTGGATGGGGGCGAATGGCGGGTGTTGCAGGCGGGCAGGCAAGCAGGCTTAATGAAGGCCCTGGAGACGGCTCGGCTGTTGAGCCCACACCCCCCAGCCTGCGGGTGGAAGGTAGCGCCTCTCTTGCGGGGGCGATAGCTCAGCCCCGACCCGTAAAGCGTCCCTTTCTTTTAGTGACGCCGTGGCTTTCTTTGGTCCCACACTCGCAGAATAGATTTCACCTCTCAAACGAGCCCGTTCGGCCCAGCAGAGGTGTGATGCCCATAAAACCAGCCTTGTTAGAAACGACTTATTCATTACCCCTGTTTTACGGGTCCACCCAGCCTTTGTGCTCTTTCTTGAGTTGGCAGGTAACAGAAAATGCAGTAAATGCGCGGCCGTGCACAGAGAGCCTCAGCCCGAGTGTACCTCACACAACAGCAGGAGCCCGAGGAACAGACACGATGGGGCGCCCGCTGTGTCGCAGGCATCAGGGACCTAGAGCGACTGTGACCAGCACAGATTTAGCTACCTGACCCCATCTGTCGCGAATCCAGAGTTGTCCTCTCAGGTCTGCTCCGGTAACTAGTGAAGGACCAGGATGTGTAGAAATTCATCTCTGCTGGGCCCACGTGGCGTCAGGGCCGGCCTGGGAGAGGCAGTCCCTTCAGAGCGAGGCCCCTCAGCCAGCCCTGGCCGCTTTGGGCTCTCTCCTAGCAGGTGTGCTGGCCACTATCCAGGTGACCCTGTCCCCTGTTCTCTGCCCCTTCCTGGACTCTGGCTGCTCTTGGTCCCAGGGTTGCGCTGGCGGGAGGTGCAGGAGGTGAGGGGTGGCCGGATTTCCTCTTTCCTCTCTGCCCTCTCAGCTCACAGCCCCGCTGGTGGCTCTGGCTTGCCTGGTTCCGTTAAGTGTCCCTTTGGTTGGATCCTTTTGAATATGCCACTTGTGGCTGAAACCGGAGAGTGGTGAGTAGTACCTCACTTAAATGACAGCACCTCGTTTCTCTGAGCCCACGTCCTCTCACGGACGTGCCCAACCGTGCACACCCTCCCCTGCCCACTCCCCTCCCGGTCGGCCCCTCCCCTGCTCCTCCCCAAACACGCCTATTTTGTCACTATTTCGTAGTTGCATATCATCACATTGAGTTTGTGTTTTCCTTTGTGAGGCCTTCGGTGTTTTGATCACAGTCAGTAGGCATTTGCTGTGTTGCTCCATTTTTGCTTGGGTCTTGTGAAGGCTGTGGAGCAGGGGTCAGAGCAGGGATTTGGGAAGCAGGCAGACTTGGCTTCATGGGGTCAGGCCCCAGCTCTGTGACTTATGTGTGGTGTGGGCACCACCATGCCACCTGAGGCACCCTGTCCTCTTCTGGGGATGGTGCTCTGGTACAGAGGCAGCGCTTGCTGAAGATGGGGGTCCGGAGTCTGAAGCACCCAGCGTGGGGCTTCTCAGGGGGTGGGTGCATAGTCACTGTCCTATCACACACGCAGTCTCGTGTCGGATGACACAACTTCAGGTCTTGGAGCAAGAGGCAGTGCCCATCACTTCTCCATCTCGGTCGGAAGTTTTGTTCCGAGAGGCCCTTGGAGCGGCCTTGCTCGGACCTCTGCAGGTTGAGTGGGGAGGAGCCCGGAGGCAGGCTCAGTGGGGGCTGGGGTGCTGCCAGGCTGCCCCTCGGTGTACTCCATGTTCAGGACATTCCATGGGCTGGGTGGTGGGCTGATTGCAGACGTGACGGGGAGCTTTGGGGAGAAAAGGGGTCAAGACCTTGACCCCTTCTCTTGCTCTTTCTTAAAAAATGATGGTAAAATGTAGGTAATGTAAAGTCGTCCACCATGATCATCTTTTAGGGCACAGTTCAGTGACACTGATTTCATTCACAAGGTTGTGTGGCCCTCCCACTGTTTCTAATACTCTTCTATCCCCCCAAACAGACTCTGTACTCATTAATCAGCAACTCCCCAGTTTTCTTTTACTTTCTGCTTCTATGGATTTTACCTATTTTAGGTGTTTCCTATAAGGAGAATCACACAGTATTTGTCCTTGTGTGTCTGCGTTATTTCACTTGGCGCAGTGTTTTCAGGGTCCTTCCGTCTTGCAGCGTCTGTCGGAACTCTGTTCCTTTTTATGGCTGAATGGTATTCCGTGTGTACACGTTTCCCATTTTGTTTATCTGCTTCTCCGCTGACTTTCTGTTGACACTGGGGTTATTTCTGCCTTTTGGCCGCAGTGGAGAATGTTGCTGTGAACACTGGTGTTCCAGTATCTCTGCGAGTCCCTGCTTTTATTTCTCTTGGGTACAGACTTGGGAATCGCTGGGCCCTGTGGCTATTATTCCCTTTAACCTTTTGAAGAATCGCCGAATTCTTTCTCTGCTGTTTTGAGAGTCAGTGTCACTGGAGTCACTGCGATGGGTCAGATGGACCTAACTGGACAGAAGCACTCGTTACCTGGGGCCCCATGGGAGATATTACCAGCTTGCCGCCAGGCTTTGTACCAGGCCCGAGAAGAGAGGTCTCAAACCCCGATGCCTCGGGGCAGAAGAGGTGGCACTCAGAAGTCCAGCTGTGTCCCCAGGCAAGGAGGACACTACTGCATGGCTCCAGCCAGTTATTGGGAAAGAGTTTTCATTTCTTCTAAAGCACCAGGAAATTTGATAAGAAGTGTCTTGATTTTTAACTGACAGTAAGCAGTTCAAAATGGGTGAGCCAAATAGAACGTGTCCCCAGGTTCAATTGTCTGTTGGTGACGGTTGGCCTGTGTGTTTGTGGGGATTGACTGGTTCCAGCTGTGTCACTGAAGCGAGAATTTCTTCCGGGGCAGTCATCCTGGGGTGACAGTGCTTGGGGTCGGTGGCTGCTCGCATTAGGGAAGCAGGAAGGCAGGGGCAGGGGGAACCCAGGCCGTCCACAGAGGAGTCTGGAGGCGAGGGTTGGGGCTGGGACAGAAGCCTCTTCACAGGGGCCCCGCCCCATCAGGTCGGGACCTCGCTCACCTCGGACCCCACCCGCCACTGCGCTCTGCTCCGTGGTTCAGAATGGAAGTCCACCCCGGGGTTGCTGCTGCCACACGAGCAGTCCCCGCCTTCAAGGAAGGCAGTCCTGCTCTTGGAGGAAGAGGGCCCTCCTCTTTCCACGATAAAGATCCGCTGTGCCGTGTGTCCTCATCATGCCTGTGAAGACTCTGAGTCAGCGTGTAGTGGGAAGCGCCTGTTTGTGAATGCGGTGGGAAGAACAGGCATTTCGCTGGAGCGGAGTACCTGCTCCTGCTTGCTTGAGCGCGTGGCACTGAGAAGGAGACACCCATGAAAGGGTTTGTGGGCTCATCTTTGGGTCTCACGTGTCTGGGTGCCTAGCAGCCCACAGCGTTATGACCGAAGCCCGACCAGTCTGATCAGTGACAATGAAGCCAGTGCGTCTGCGAGGTAGAAGACCTTTATAGGTTTGGATGAGTCGTTCAGCATTTCTTGGGAAAAGGACAACCAAAACACACACAGAGAGGGCGACATATTTCCGATCCAGCGCTGAGTCAGAGGTGTGGCTTGTGTCTCACCGGCTGGATCTTCTTAGATGCGTGCAGGTGCCGATGCGACAAAGGATGGGTGCGGTGGCTCTGATGGGACGGGACGCAGCGTGCGTGCGCCTCTGACCTTGGCTGCACTCCCGGTAGCAGGTGTTGCAGTCTGTCCACGAACGACGGAGTAGCCCCTTCTGTGTGTTTGCACTCAGTGTAAGTTTGAGCGCTGATTTCTTTGGAAGTTGGGGTACTGGAGCTCTTCTGGACATTAGTGAATCTAGGGTCTCGTGAGCTTTAGTTATTTTTCAGTGTTGCACAAGCTTGTTGCTATTTGCACTTAAAAATCATCTGTAGGTGTGATTTACATTCAGGATAACACGCCTACTTCAATGTAGTTTGATAAACATCTACGCCCTGAGTAGTCGCCTCTGCCATGCAAACCCGCCTCCATGTCATCTCCAGCGGCTGGCTGCAAGCCAGCCTTGGCCGGCGCCGGTCAGCTCCCTCTCGCCGTGGAGCACGTCGGTCTCTTCCGGAATTCCATCTCGACTGAGTCATACGGTACATACTCTTCTGTGTCTTTGCACCGTTCTTTTTTGTTTTGATCAGCGTTCTGTTTCTGAGCCTCGTCTGTGTTGCTGCTGTGCCTGCGAGCATTTCGTTCCTCGTTATTCATGAGTCATGTTCATCCTGTGGCTGTGCTGTGACTTACTCATCCATTCACCTGTTGGGCGGCGTTTGGGCTGCTTGCATTACTTGGCTGGTATGAGTGACGTTGCTCTGACCATTCATGCAGGAGTCTGTGTATGGACATGTGTTTTCATTTTTCTCAGGGAAATGCCTAAGAATAGAATTTCTGGGTCATATGGTAAGTGTATGTTTAATTTGACAAGAAACTGCCAAACCGTTTTCCAAACTCATTGTACTGTTTTATATTCCCACCACGAGTTCCAGTCACCGCACATCTTTGCCAGCACTAGATACTGTCAGAATTCAAAATGTTAATTGTTCTGGTTGGGTGTGTGGTGGTATCTCATTGCGCTTTTCATTTGTAGTTCCCCGGTGACACGTGACCCTGGCTCTTTTTCACGTGCTCATTGGCCATCTGTTGTTTTCTTCTGGGGAGTCTCTGGTCAAACCTTTCCGCCGATGTCTCAGTTGAGTTGTGTTTGTTCTCCTGATTCTGTTTTCAGGATATAAGACTATTTTCTGGACATCAGTCCTTTGTCAGACATGCGTATTGAGAATTGTTGTTCCCAGTCTGTTGTCTCTTATTTTCCCTAACTTCCTCTCTGGAAGAGCCGCAGTCCTTAACGCTCTTGGTTTTTATGCAGGCCGGTCAATCGTGCTTTCTTTGTGGCCGACCTCCCCCGTAGGGTGCAGGCCCACCTCACCTCTTCACCTGTGAGACGTCGGCTTGTAGAAGGTTCCTGTTCTGTGAAATGTCTCACCTTCCGGTTTTCCTCTGATTGCTCCCTTCTGAAGCCATTTAACTTGCGCCTCTGCCTTCTGTATTTTCTGCAAGACGGAAATGAGTTTTAAAGTTTCCTTCGTTGAGTTTAGTTGAATGCAGTTTTATCTTTGGAGCTGCTTCTCTGTAGCCACGGGGAGCTTGGGACACATCCCTGATGTTAACAGAGGGACATGCTTTCTCTTTTGAGAGGCCTGGCACCTGCACGGGGATGACCCAGGGGCCTGGGTCTGCGCTCGCTGTGACTGACAGATTTTGGTACGATTGGTGCAGGCCTCTGGGGACGGGGACTCCCCCAGCCCACAGGTAGTTCCCTGATGCTCCACCCCAGGAGGAGGTCTCTGAGCTCTCTGTGGTCTGAGAGCAAGTCTCAGCCTCCGGTGTGGCTCTAAGACTCCTCGTGGCTTCAGGGGGAGGATCGAGGCTCTTTCCTGTGTTACGTAGGTTCGGCCTTCTCCTACCTGGATCCGCACTGGGGATGAGGAGAGAGTAACCTGTGGGCACCCCGTTATTTTCCTGGTATGAAAATGTGCTTCTCTGTGGTCCGTGGCCCGTCGGTGGCCTGGAGCTGGAGGTTCTGTGGAGGCTGAGAGCCGGTGGTCTGTGGATCTTAGTGCTCTGTCTTCTGTGACGGCTATCAGCTCGGTTTTATATCTTCTCCCAGATGGGACAATGAATTTCCTTGTGGGAAAGTATAAAGATTCAAGTTTTTTGTAAAATGCACTGAGGGACTTTGGAGAATAGGATAGGAAGTTTAATAATGAACTCTACTTATTTCCTTGGATCCTGGTTTCTGGACAGGTTATTTTTATAGTACAAGCATGCTTAGCCTACTTATTGTCTATTACATAACAGTTTAACTGTTCAGAATACACAAATCTAGCTTTTTAAAAAAATTTTTTAGATAGAGGGGAAGGGAGGGAGAAAGAGAGGGAGAGAAACAGTGACGTGCAAGAGAAACATCAATCAGTTGCCTCCTGTATGAGCCCTGACTGGGAACCGAACCCACAACCTAGGCACGTGCCCTGACCAGAAATCGAGCTGGTGGCCTTTCGCTTGGCAGGACGATGCCCAGTGCACTGAGCCGCACAGGTCAGGGCGAATGTAGCTCTTCCTGCTCACGAGTTGGGAAGTACTTACGTGACCTAAACGACATCCTCAGGAAAAGCTCCCGTCATCTAACAGAAGGCCGGGTTACGACCTTTCTGTTCCTTTCTTTATGACCCAGGAAATCCGGGACCCTCTCATGCAGTGGCTGGGGAAACAGGTGGGCCCTGGAGGAGTCATAAAATCCAGCAAGCTCTCCCTCAAGTTCGTCGCCTCCTGCACGTCTGAAGAAGAGGTCACGCCGGCCGCTCTACCTGTGGTGACCGACACAGCGGGCTTCTCATCAGAACACTTCAGCTTGGACATCTACCGACAGAACCTGCAGACGGAGCAGCTTGGAAGAGTCATTCTGTTTGCCGAAGTGGCGTCCACCACCATGGATCTTCTGGACGGGTGAGCTGTGGGCCCATGGGCTGAGTCCGGTTGCGCGGAAGGGTCTCTCCGACCAGCGCTGGGGACAAGGGACAGACGCGCACAGCGGGAACTCTTCCTAAACCATTAGCGAGGTAGGCGCACCCGGTCCTAGAGGGTTCAAATGTAGGAAGAGAGCTTCAGCGAAGTTCTTTGAGCGAAGGTTTGTGTTTTAAAGAATGGGCAGCGCCTGTGGCTCTTTGTGAAACCAGGCCTTTCAGGGTGTCCTGGGGGAAAAGGACGTCGTGAAAAGACACGTCGGGCGGGTGGCACTGCTGTTCGAGTTAGCGTCTCACTTTCACGGTGTCGGGACCAGCGGTAAACATTCAGTTTACGTTGTTTTGCCGGGGTGGCAGGGTGGCAGATTTGAAGGATGCGGAAGCCGCGTTCAGTTGGAATCAAGCGGAGCTTTGTGCTCGAAAGCCCGTTTCGGTCCGTTCCCGTCCGAGACATTTTTCGAGCACTCGGTAATCCCATGCGGACGCTCGAAATGGACTCGTATTTAAAAATTTCCTTCTTATTCCTTCTGTTTCCTGGACTTTGATTAAAGGTTGAAAAATGGAAAGCAGATGAAAGGAATTTTTTAACTCCCAAATTAGTCAGTGTTAATTTACTCTTATTCTGAGGTAGTTTAAAAAGTGGGATTATAGAGGGAGCAAGTAAGGCAAGCATCTTCCCTCAGCCTGGGACTAAAATGTGAGGAATGTAAGCCCCCCCCCACCCCCCAGGTTCACAGTTTCTGGGCACTTCCCCCGGTGAGACTGCACAGTTAGATGCATAATCCAACCCGCGGGACATATGGAAATATTTTGGCCTTTCTTCTTAATAATAATTTCTGGAATTTGATGGCATGTTGATATCAAAGGGGGACGTTAGGATTTCGTGACACTCCCACTCCAAGTCACGGAAGGGGCAGCTGTGGTGCGCCTGGAGGGTGGGGGAAGCGTTCGTGTGGGGGAATCGGCAGAGTGGGGGGGGCGGTCGGAAGGGGGCCAGGAGCCCTGGTAACTGCAGTTCTTGTCCACCGAGCCGCTCTGCTCTTGTCCTCGGCCCTCTTCTCCCCGGCGCTCCCAGCGTCTCCGGCCTCCACTCCCCGCCCCCCGCCCCCCAGCCCCTCAGTACGCAGGGACCCTGTTCTTGTAGGTGAAACAGCCATTACTTGCTGGTGCAAACCCGTGATAATCTTTTGTAACTCAACCGAACATTCTGTTATATAAAGAGGGTGACCCATTATAGTTACACTTACATAAATGAAAAAAAATAAATTAAGACACAACACTTAACACAAGATTTGGGGAGGTGAAATGCAGATAGAAAAACGTGGGCATGTCCAGACCATCTTGGCTATTTCCGTGGGCGGAAGTGAAGACTATTGTGTGTTGGATGACCTTGAAACGCTGGATAATGGTCCCTGAGCCTGTGTAGTGGGCATGCGTTACCAAGAAGCCGTGAGCGCCCTGCTAGAGCGGGCGCCCCGGGGCTTCCGCGAGATCAGGTGCTCAGGTTCCTTACACCGCGGGGGGCTCGGGTTTGGGATGCAGAAAGGCGCCGTGCAAACCACACTGCTTCGGTGCCTTTGACTGTCTGTAAGTTCTTTTTTGCTATTGGCCTTTGTATAAAAAACTAAAAATTCTGTCTGAAGCAGCGTGGGACTGTAAAAGTGTATAGCTGAGCTTGATGATAGTAGCCTTGGAAACTTCTGTAGGATCCAGAGTTTCTATTTTGACAACAGAAAACTGTTTTAACTTTTCTCAGGGCATTTGTTTCTCTTGCCCGGTCTGTGGAGAGCACGGAGTAAGATGGCTTTGATGGGTGGGGACCGGCCCTCTGCCGGGCGCAGGGCAGACATCGACTTGTTCACCATGACTTATCCTTAAGAGAAGGAACTTGAAGAGGTCGCCTTGGTGCCAAAATGACCTAAAATTGTCCGCAAAGGGACCGTGAGACAAAGGAAACATATGGCTTATTACTTCCCCAGGGTAAGACCAAAAACACTTCAGCAGCTAACATTGTATCTGATGCCATGTAAGCTCCTTTCAGAAGCACAGGGTGGTGGTAACGATAACAGCAACCGTAGCCAATGTGTATCGAAAGCTTTTGTCTTCCAGACACTGCTTTTATGCACCTCCCACGTACTGACTAACATTGTACGTCATCTTTTGGTGCCTGGGGTCATTTGTCGCTGGAACAGAGTCCGACCCTGTTATCACAGCAGTGTGCGGAATCGTTCCTGTTTCTGAGCGTTGACGGTAATTGTACGGTACAGCACCTCAGTGGGTCAACTGGGCAGGGCAAGCAGGACTTTCCAAACCACGGACTGGATTTGCTCCCTGGCTTCGTGTTGCTGTAGGGGAAATGGGGACCCTCAGATCTCCCCGGGCAGGGAGAGGAAAGGAGAGACTGCCCGCACTGGCAAGTGGGTAAGTTCCTGCCAGTCTGTCCATCTGGCAGCCTGGGTTCTGCTCGCTGTGGTTTCTTGCCCAGTGTCCTTGGGGGTCTTGGCTTTGCTTTTTTGGGGGGAGAGGAGTTATAACCTTACCACCTCTGAGATGAGCATTGGAAGGGATGGACTTTTCACATCCTCGTGCCAAGAGGGTCTGGGGTTTGCATACTGTTTTGAGGGTGAACGAACAGTCATGGCTGTTTCTGGGAGACAGAAGTGTTTACGGCTTTAGTAGGCCTCCAGCTGGCTTGCTCCAGCGCTCCCCTGTGAATAACCGTCGGAGGTCTGGTTGGGCAGAGTGCTCTGTCTCCCTGCTGCCCCACGCTCCAGTCTGGTGGCGGCTCCCTTGGGCCGAATGCAGTGCTAAGCTTGGGTGGCAGGCCAGCCTGTCGTCACTCTTTGGTGTGAGGCTCCTGGGCGTCTGTGGTGAAGCATCTGTCTTGTCACTTGCTGAGGCTTCAGGGCCAGCCCCAGAAGCTCCAACTTAGATGCTGACAGACTGCCCCCTCTTTTATCAAATCTGTGTTCTTTTCCACCTTCTTAAGACTGGTTATCGCCAGGGAGGTCGTTCCTCTTTCACTGAACTTTGCTTGGAGTACCCGGGACAGACAAACCCTGCCCTTTGAATTTTCAGAGCTATTTCCTATGATAACACAGCCTCCACCAGACACCTGCTGAGCTGCAGACCCTCCCATGCGACAGAGGCCTGGCTGCACGACAACAGCTGTCGTCAGTGGTGGACCTGTGACACCTGTGTCCTCACCACCGGTCCCGAGCGGACGCTCCCTTCAGGCAGGAGTTCCAGGCCTTGTTTCTTACCGATTCTGTGCACAAGATGCAAAAGCCCACTCCGGTGCCCGTTTCCAGGCCGATTTGGATTAGGCTCAGCTGTGTGAGGGAGGGCCCCAAATCAAGTGGCTTCAGCAGGGTGGACTGAGGTGGGTGGTCCTGGGCCAGTGTGTGGCCCACAGAGCCGGGGACCCAGCTGGGTTGCTCTGTCACCCTCAGCAGGTCCGAGGGGCGACCAGGGCATGTGTGCTGTCATTTTAGCCAGTGAGCAGGGGAAGGGGCGAAGGACATGGCTCCGTTCTTTGCGAATTGTCTCTGATGGCTGGTTCCGTGTGAATAACCTGGACAGGGTTCCCCAAGGTGGCTCGTGACGTTTGGGTTCGTGTCCCAGGGCCGGGACCTGTGGTAGTGTGACCACATCTGCCTGCAGAGAAGGCTGGGCAATGAGTGTAGTCTTCACACTCAGGCCCACGAATCTACGAACCCTGGGGCCTTCGTCCCAAGGAGGAGAGGGGGGTGGATGCTGGAGGGCAGTTGGAAGTCCTGTCACCGATGTGCCTTGTAGCTGCCTGATGACAGCGTGGCCCTGGCCTCTGTGGTAGCTCCAGTGCCTGCAGGGTTACGAGTCACAGTGGAGAAAACTCATGGAGTGGAGACTCGAGTTTTGTTTTGCTGCTCCCTCAGTGTCCCCGCAGCTGTTTTCCTTACGTTTATGTGATCCTGGGAGGATTTGGAAATTTCTCCTTGGACAAATATTTTGGAGGATGTTGGGTTTTCTTCAGCGACTGCAGATCCAGCCAGGCTGCTACAGCCTGGAGGTGGACCCTGAGCGCTTGCACCTGCTGTGTGGGTGTGAGTGCAGGGTGGGTGGTCGTGAGGCTGTGGACCGGCCACCTTCACCCCTGCCCCACCCTGTGGAGGTTAACACTGCGTTGGTGGCTCAGCAGAGGGGACAGAGGTCTGGGCAGAGCCAGAAGCACAGGGAAATGCGGGAGTTGCCTGCTGAAAACGAAATCAAGGCAATTGGAGGGCCTGTGCTGCCCCCCCAACTCCCTGCCAAATAAAAATAAAAGTGCAAACCATGTGAGTGATTTTCCCCTTAGTCTGACTTGGCTGTGCCCCCTACCCAGTCTGGTGAGAGGAGGAAACTTCAACCTGCATCCCTTCTCCGCTCACTTCCTCTGACATCTGTTGCTGACCATGAACTCTACATTGTCCACTCTTGTCCAGGAACACCTTTTGGGTGCGACACTGGTTTTGGTTGACTTGAGACGCCTATCTTTTCCTTTCCCTGCTGCATCCTGGCAGGTGTCCCTGTGACCTTTTAGCTGAGCTGCTTGGACAGGGTCCCACGGGAGTGGGTTCAAACTGGACGGTGGTCCATGGTCATGTCCTCCAGCTGCCACCCACTCATGTAAGCCATCGTGCACCTGTGGCATCTCCAGCAAGTGCCGATTGGCCCTCTGCTGTGAGGCAGGTGTGAGGCCGGGCCATGGGGCTCAAGAGCTTGGGAGACCTGAGCCACCGTGGTCATTTGGAAACGTCTTTGGTTTGACTTACTGTGCCCTTTCGATGACTTGTGCCATGTCTCTGTCAGATACCGCAAGCACGCCATGTGCACAGCGGAGTGCGTGCTGAGCCCAAGGTCCACAGCCTTTGTTGTATCAGTTCCCTCCACATTCTGGCACGTCCTCAGTCAGCTGGCCATGGGTGTGGTAGTTTTTGTTTGTGAAGAATAGTTCATGTTTCTTTATCAAGTAAGTTTATTTCCTTCACATTGATTAAGTCCCTGAGTTTTCAGGCTTATGTTTGCCTTCATCAGTCCTGGGATAAGCATGATGGAGCGTGTCCTGGGTGCTGGGCTCTGTGCTGGGTGCTGGAGGGAGACTGTTGGGGAAGGTGCCCTCCCTCGCCTCACTGCACATGGGAAGAAGCCATTAGTTCATGTGTTTCTGTGCACTGTCTCAGCGCGCTGGGAGTTGGGGCAGAGAGGGGTGGGCCCAGCAGGGAGCGTGATTCAGGGGGAGAGCTAGACTGTCCAGGGAGTTTTTTTTGGCAGTTACAGCTATGTGCCAGGCTCTGTTCCTGATGCTATGAAGCTCAGTCTGGCAGGGAAAGTGCTGGAACTGAAGGTGTTGTCACCAACTCGCTCTGTAACCTCTGCAGTATCGCCCCTGGGCTTTGCTTTCCTCACTGAGACATCAGAGGCTGTAGGTGCTCCCTGGTCCTCTGTCCACGTGACACTCCCCGGCCAGCATCTGCCACCAAGCCTGCCTTTGTCTCCCGTGAGCTGCAGTGGGCGTCTTTAGAAGGCTGCCGTGGTTTTCCGATTACCCTCGTGGTAGTTCGGAAAACCTTGTGTGAAAGACGGTTGAATTCTCCAACCAAAGGCAAAGAAAAAGCACACCCATACAATCATTTTCAAAAACATTTGGGGGCAGTTGCATGCAGGAGAGTAGCCACCATCACGTAGGAAAGGTAGTACTTTTGGCTTTCACCTCTCTGCGTGCGTGTCTGGTCAGCCCCCAACAGCTCTTCCCCTTTTCTTCCCTTCCGACGTGGCCCCCCTCACCCGCTGCTCCGCACCCTCCTTCCCGGTCCAGGCCTGCGAGGACAGAAATTGGGCTGGAACTAATTTAATGGCTGAGTGACCTCACAGTAGAGAAACAGCCGGATCCTAATAGGGGTCTTTGTCTACATTTTCACCCTGGCTGGTAGCATGCCAGTCAAGAGTCAAGCTAGAGACACAGGTGGAAGCGATTAGACCTGTCATAAAGTTTGAAAAATTGATTCTGGAGGCGAAGTGAATAGATTGAACTTGACAGTGTTGTCCTAAAGATTCTAAGGGAAAATTCTGTAGTTTAATTTGAAATCCCTTGATTATTCATTAGCTTTCCAGATGGCTTTTGTTGATGTTTTACATATTAATGCCTGTATTGTGTTATTGGTGTTCCCTTAATGTGCACAAAGGTAACGAGCAAAGAATAAATACATGGGTAAGTGTCCCAAATTAATGGGATGTTAGCGTAATTGGGGAATAAAGGGTTTTTAAGAAGTTGATTGCTTGGAATAATTAGCATGAGCTTTTTTATGGGCCAATTTGGTACTTTTAAAGTGAAAATTATTGGAGAATTTTAAAGAAAGCTTCATTTTAATGTTTACTTCTAAGTTAAGGTTTGGAACGTAACTTCAGCCTTTGACTCTGGTGGTCACGACTACGGGGTTGTTCTGGCAAGTTCTCCATCGAGTACTTTTCTTTGGTCCCAATTCAACGCCTGATAGAGTTAACCTTTCACACGCCAGACTCCTGGAATTGGATTCTAAAGTGGCCTGTCGTTTTCCAGAGGTCCTCCGCATTTGTTTTTTGTGTTCTAGGGTGTTTATTCATTTTGTCACTGATTTTTAAATGTAGGGTAAACTTATTGTGACATGCGCCATTTTATGACGGTCACAGTGTGTCAATTTAGATGGCGTTTTGATTAGACCCAGGCCTTCTTCTCTGTCTCGTTCTCAGTGCTGGGCGGCATTGAACTCTTGGTCAACCAAGAGGTCCCGCGTGTGCCTGCGCAGAAGAGTGAGAGTGAGGGCGTGTGCCAAGCTGTTGCGGTGAGTGACAGGCACCCCCTGCAGAGGAGCACGCAGCCATGGCGGGGCTCGGCTGGGCTCGGGGCAGTGGGCACCCTTCTCCGGAGCCCTCCCCCAATCCCCACTTCTGGCTCTTGCATGTTCTCGGTGGTGGTGGGCTTATTCTTCTGGGCGTGTACCAGACTTTTAGGAAAAAACTAGATACCATGGTGGGGTGTCCGTGGGGGGGAGGTATTTGCAGAAACTGCTGTTTCTCCACGTTCACTCATTTCGCATCACTGCGGACCTAATATCTTTTTAAAAAAATCCTCACCCAAGGATACGTTTATTGATTTTAGAGATAGAAGAGGGCGTGGGAGGGGAGAGAGAGAGAAAGAGAAAGATGGATGTGAGAGAGAAACATCTATCAGTTGCCTCCCACATGTGCCCTGACTGGGGATTGAACCCGCAACCTTTCGGTGTACAGGACGACGCCCTGACCAACTGAGCCACCTGGCCAGGGCAGGACCTAATATCTTGGTTTGAGCTAGGGGCTGAGGTCTTTGGGTAGGATACTGCTGCACCGGGTTCTGTCTTTTTCTGCATGAGTAGCTTTGGGCAAACCAGTGACATTCAGGCCCCCATTTCCTTGTCTCTCTGATATAGCTGGTGATAGTCTCTGCTTTTTGCTTTTCTTTTCCCTTTTAAGGTCAACCACACAGCTAATGTCTCTTCAGCACCAGCTGGGCGCCCAGGAGGGCGGCCCGAGCCTGGCCTCCCCCCAGGAGCCTGCATTCCACCCAGGGCCTGGGGGAGGCAGCGCACTATGTCTGCAAGGTCCTTAGCTCACATTTATCGAACTCTGGTCATTACTTGTACTTTGGATGTGATTCTTTCTCTTTTGCCTTCTCGATGCACTCTTCCCCAGCAGTGCTGGGAAGTCTGTGCGGCCGCTGGGCGTTGTCCTGGCGCAGTGGGTGTTGGAGGGGTAAAGTTTTTGTTGAGGGTTATGACAGCTATTTGTCAACATACTAGAGGCGTGATGGCTCATCGCTGGTTACTATTTTGCCAAAAAATGTGTTGTTTCAGTCCAGTTTTTCCTGAAAGAGGAGAAAACAGTCAGTGGTCCTTGGGTGTGTGTTTGTGGAACCAGTTCTCTCTTCACAAGACTTCCTCTTTATAAATTGTAACATTGTATCACTTTTGTAGCTAACAACAGTCCATTTGAAAGAGCCAAACCTTCAGCTGTGTGAACAGTTCGGTCTGTCCTTGGGTACGCCCCGCATCATCCTCCATGCTGGGTGGAGTGAACGCCCGGGGTTAATACTGATTTAGTCTCTTGAATTTCTCTAAATACCTCAGATGTTTACTACTCTGTGGAATTGCTTGATTATGTACATAGTCATTTGTCAAATGCCTCTGTCATATTAAACAAGTGATAAAAGACCACAAAAGGAGTAAAGCAAGAAAAGGTAAAGAAAGCAACCAATAAAGATGAGACAGGGAAATCTCTAGAAGTTTTTTCCCCCAGTTCACATTTATCTCAGAGAGAAAGCCAAACCACGTTTGGGCCAGCTGTGGTTTAGAAGTGAGCTGAGTGTCCTGCAGTTTTCAGTCTCATTCTAGAGTGCAAAGGAGTTATTTCTTAGCAGCAGGCCCACATAAATGAACTTGGAGCGCCCAGAGGGTGCTTATGAGGAATCTGGCCAACATTGGGCAAGATGGCGTGGGATGCTGCCAGCACCCCCAGCCTTGCAGCTTCGGCAGCTGCCAGCCTGGGGCAAATGCTGTGGCTTCGCATCTCAGGGTGGGCAGACAGTAGTGATAGCCACTTGTGTCACGAGGGTCCGAGGGAGTGGTGACGTGGAGCAGGTAGACGGTCGGTGCTGGCTTCATCTCCTCTTGGCCCACCAAACTAAGCCATCAGTTGTGTTTCCCCAGGTGGGGTCTGCTGAGAGCCAGGTGCTTGGAAACAGCAAGATTCTAGTGCGGTACAAAATTTATGATGAGAGAACAGGATTCCTAAAGCTCGGTCCCGCCACAACGTGAATAGGCCGGAGGACACCGTGCTAAGTGAGAAAAGTCAGACAGAGAAAAGGGAGTACTCTGTGATGTTACTTCCATGTGAAATCTAAAACAGTTCCTGAATGCAGAATGAAATAGAGGCTACCAGCGGAAGGGGGAGGGGCGTAGAACAGATAGTGCTGAAGGGCACAAACTTAGGAGGAGGACAGGCACTGTGTACGGCTCCGAGCACCTGAGAGGCATCGCAGGCTCAGCCCCAGACCACCGCAGTAAGGTGGATGTTACAATAAAGAGTCAGGGATTTCTCGTTTCTCGTTGCATATAGAGCTATGCTTCCACTGTACTGTCATCTATTAAGTACGCAGTAGCATTGTGTCTAATAAAACAATGGATATACTTTAAAAACACTTCATTGCTAATAACTGCTACCCATCATCTGAGCCCTCAGCAAGTCATGATCTTTTTGCTGGTGGAGGGTCTTCCCTCGGCGCTGGTAAAAACGCAGCATCTGCGAGGCACGGTAAAGCGGAGCTCCGTAACACGAGGTCTGCCTGTAGGGGTTGCCCGGCGTAGTGAATAGAGACAACAATGTTGCATTGTAACCGTCAAGCCTGCTGAGAGACTGGAGCCTGATTATTCCACGCAACAGAACCGATACTTTTGTAACATGATAGATGAGCTAGTTTTGGCTACAATGGCAATCATAATATCTAAATGTGTTACATTAACATCTATACCTTCAATTTATTACATATCAAATATATTTCAATTAAAAAACTAAACGCTCCTCTAAATGCAGAGGAAACCCACTTGGTGTATGAGTTAATATCAGTTTCCAAGTGGAAAAATGTTAAATATTCTTAGAATTTAGTGTTCACGGTAATTCAAGTATCTCGCTCACCTGTGTCCATGTGGTGAAGAGCGAGAGGCTGTGTTTTGGTAACAATCCGTAAATGTGCCGGACGACCGAGCAGATGTTTCCCCTGCCCCAGGTAGCATCCCTCTCCCCCTTTCCATCTCTCTCCTGACTCTGCTTTGTGACTCACTTAGAAAAACTTCTGTTTTCCTTTCCAATAAAACACTTACCTGCTTCGGAGGTGAGGGTTGATTTGCTTTCATCTGCCCCTTTAAAATCTTTTACACACCTACCATTTGGCCAAACACACTCGGAGCTCTGAAAAACCCTTGTTTCTGCTTTTTGTTCGGAGAGAAGCAGGTTCTGTTTCTGCGTGAGGGGCATTCCGTCACTGTGAGATCCCAAACGCCGCATTTTTTCTGTGTTGCACAAGGAGTCATTCATCATTTTCATTCTCTGTTTGGCTCTCCCACAAGAGCATTCAAATGAGCGAGAAGGAAAAGGATGAAGTCATTGCCTGGCAGAGGAGTATTTTCTTGGGATGTGGGAAGGGGCGCGGAGACAGGAGGGGGTAGGATTGCGGTGAGGTCTGTATCTGCCTCCCTTTCTGCCCTTGGTCTCCAGAGGGCACGTGGATGCTGATGAAGTCCTCAAAGTTTAAAATTGGTACAGAATTTACCTAAAACCAAAACTGTCTGGTGGGGTGGCCGTGTCGAGGACCCTGGAAACTGAGGCTGCGACTCTGTCTTTCTGCTGCTGTGTGATGTTGGGGGTCTTGCCTGACCTCTCGGCCTGTTTCCTCAAGAAGGTCATGCTAGATCCATGGCCTAATTACTTTTTTAAATCTATGAGCCCCTTTTCAAATGAAGCACCTCACTGCACAGATGGGGCCGGGGGCCCTTCTCAGAGCTCAAGTTCCTCAGGGCACCAGTGTCAACACCACTGGCCAAGAAGTGCCCAAGGTCCTTCCACCCAGGACACTCGGGCCCGGCTGACTGGGGACAGTTGTATCTTTATGTCTGACTGGGGACTGGCTGACTGGCTGGCTGGACTGTTTCTATACCCTGCCTTGTTCCAAGGATTTAAGGCAGCAGAGATTTAAGTTTATCTCATCTAAGTTCTTTCTGTTTCCTGTACAATGAAGATGGAATTCACTGTGTTTCTTGGTTGTTATGTGTCATGTGTAAGCTATTTAAAGGCATGTTATTTGTGAAACTCAGCACCACGCAGAGTTTTGTGACTTCCCCAGCCAGACCAACAGCAGTGAGCACCCCATACATGGGGTTCCTTCTGGAAGCCAGGAAGCCTGGGTTGTGAATCTCTGACGTGGAGCTTGTCTCCCAAGAAGTTGGTTTTGTTTTTGTGTAGCAGCTCAGTGAAAATACCTCCTACAGCTTTTGATTCCAGGTTCTTTCCTTTCATGCTCATCTTCCCTTCCATGCTCATCTTCCCTCTCCTTCTCTTCTTTTTGATGCAAAGTGGAAGTGTCTCCCATCTGCTGAAGGTCATCAGAGGCCCTCTTGGAGCCTCCCTCCAAGTCCATGGAGATAGAGCACCATTGAAATATTATTGGCGACCCTGACCAGTGCGGCTCACTTGGTTGGGCTTCATTCCGTAAAGCAAAAGGTTGCTGGTTTGATTCCTAGTCAGGGCACATGCCTGGATTGTGGGTTTGGTTTCTGGTCAGGGCTTATGTGGGAAGCAGCTGATCAATGTTTCTTACTTGCATTGACGTTTCTCTCCCCTCTTTCTCTCTCCCTTCCCCTCTCTTTAGAAATAAATACATAAAATCTTTAAAAAATATTATAGGCAGTTTTTATTTATTTATTTATTTATTTTTTAATGTGGCATCTGGAAAACTGTCATGAAATAGACCAACATTTCCCAGCACAATGTTGTCATCATTGGCATGGAACGAAGGACTTGACATCTGCTAAATCAGAAACAGTGGGTACCAAAACTCAGGAAGCCTCTGAGGTCTGGGAGGTGCCTGGGAGGCCAGGCGCCCCAGCTTCCCGGTCGATGCCCTCTGTGCTGCTCTGGGCGTCTGAGCACCCGCTGCTGAGCGGCTTCCCGAGCTTCGTTTGGTTGGCAGCTATTTATCGAGCCCTTGTGAGCTGAGGCAGCTCCTTCCAGGTGTCTTACAACAGCTCCCTCTCCCAAGGCGGGCCCTCGTAAACCCATCCCATTCCCCAAAGGAGGTCCGGCCCTGGATCCAGGTGGAGAAAATCTCACTTTCTCTCAAACGAGAGCAAAGGCGTTTGTTAATTAGTTCAGATAGTTTCTAGTTAAGCCAGTTACAGTTAGCTAATTAGTTAAAATAGATATTTGAAGATAACTACTGTGGACTCCTTAATCCCCGTGCCTTCTTCTCTAAGCATTTCCAGTTATGCATCTTTCTTCACACCCCCTGCGGGAGGTTTAAGCTTGGGGTCTGAAGGACCACACACCTTCATAGAAAGCCAGCCAGGGTAGGAGAAACTACTTAAACTTGTTTTTTTCAAAATATTACTCAATTATAAGAAGATTCTTGTTCATTACAGAAAAACTTGGAAATATACTAATAAATAATAAGGAAAAGAAAGTCATGTGTAACTCCACTATCTATAAAAGATCATGTTAACCTTTTGGTATATTTTCTTCTAGTCTTTTTTCCCTCCTATACAACGTGTAAATTATGGTTCTATTACATGTGAAAGAAGCATTTCCCATGCAATTACGTGGGCTGCTAAAAAGATACCTTTTATTGGGTGCAGATAGTTTGCCCATAAGTTACTCAAGCAATTTCCTATGAATACATTCCTGTCGTTTCCAGTACCTATTACCAATGATAAGCATATTTCTTTTTGAGCTAACAGTCCTGTATAATTCTTTAGTGACTCATTACAATATTTCTTTTGCAGACGATAATTGGAAAATTATAAAAAAAAAGCAAACATTGATAGAAGTTGAATAGGATGAGGCTAATATATGTTATTTATGATATTTCATATCATTCTATCACTATTACAGTTATCTCACATTATTGCATCATGTCTCCAGAGAGATGTCATACCTCCATAATAATAGTTAACGCTAACTAGGCGTTCACGGTGTGGCAGGTCCCGTGCGCTGTGTGTATTGCATCTTTCCCATTCAGTCTTTATCCAGACCCCGTGAGACAGGTACCGTTACAGTTCCTGTTCTTAGACACGAGAGAGCTGTCACTCAGAGGGTTGAAATGACGTGACCAGAGCCACATAAAGAGTTAAATGGTAGAAGCATTGTCTCAAGAGCCTTAATTCTTCGCTCCTAATACTGTAGGAGGTGGGTGCTGGAAAGGATTATGAGGGGATTTCTAAGTTAGTCCCTGTTGTTAAGTTTGCTGGAGTCACTTAATTTGTTTGCTCCTCTGCACTAATGGCTGTAAAATGTGGACAGCAGCACCTATAGTAATGAGCTGTGGTCTGGATTAATTAGAAGAATATATATATTATATGTAGTCCTTATACTACACTGGTTCCCGATGGTAGTACTTTCCTTATTTCCCTGAATTTCGACTGGGATAGGACAGCTCTAGTTAGTAAATTTCCTTTGAAAATTAGAATGGCATATTTTCTTTAGCTTGTGTAGTTCACAATAACCCTTCAAAGATCAGCCATAATGAATTTATTTATATTTCCTCATGTCCCCAAGTTCTGTGAACTTGAAAATAGATCAATAATAATTATCCAATTTGAAGAAGAGAGAAAAAGATGGAAAGAAACCCCTGAGGCCCAGGAACCTGTGGGATGGTACTAAAATGTCCAATATATGCACAGTTGGGCTCCCAGAAGGAGAAGAGGGAATGGGGTGGGGGGAAAGCCATTTGAGGAAATAAGGGCCAAATGGTTCCCCGATATGATAAAAGACATAAACTCCCAGGTTTAAGAAGTTTAACAAGCCCCAAGCAGGATAAATAATATGATGCAAATAGACCTGGCACATCCATAGTCAGACTGCTAAAGGCCAAAGATAAGGGGGAAACACTGAAAACAACCCAAGGAAAACAACACTTCACACACAGAGGAACCAGCAATTGAATTACCACAGATTCCTCATCAGAAACTATGGAGGCCAGAGGAGAGTAAACAATACTTTCAAAAAGGCTCAAAAGAAAAAAAAACAACTTGTCAACTCAGCAAGAATGCTGAGAATACCCAGAAAAAATATGCTTCAACAATGAAGATACAATACATTTTCAGATAAAAGAATACTAAGACTATTTGTCAGAGTGCAGATCTGATGAAATACACTTGACAGCTAGCTTTGAGGACAGTGGACGGGTGATAAATGGACTCTATGTGGCAATATTCCTACATCTGATGTGAAATGGTATAATTATGCTCAGTAGATATATAAATTAAGTGTGTATAATTTAATCCATAGAACAGTCATTAAAAGCATAAGGCAAAGAGGTGTAGTCAAAAAGCCAACAGATAATTAAATTAAAATATCCAAATAATCCAAAAGAAGGCAGGAAAAGAAAGGAATAGAGAAACAAAAGGTAGAAGGAAGACAACAAACAAAAATGATCAGAATGGTAGACTTAACAATTACATTAACTGACAACGGGGCCAAGCATTGCAGTTAAAAGGCAGAGAATGTCAAAACAGATTAAAAAAAAGAAGAAAACCTGAGTGTGTGTTCTCTTTAACATGCTTTTTAATTATAAAGATACATGTAGATTGAAAGTAAAAGGAGAAACAAAGGACACAGCACATGTACAGTAACTTTGAGAAGGTGGGAGAGATTTTATGAATGTCCAATAAAACAGACCTCAAGACAAAGAATTACAAAAGGTAAAGAGGGATGTTTAATAATGATAAAAGGGTAAAGTCATTGAAAAGACATACAATCATAGATATGCATTTACCTAATAACAGAGCCTCAAAATACATGAAGCAAAAATTGACAAAATTAAAGAGAAAAATAGACAAGTCCAGCATCATAATTGGAGATTTTCATACCACTCTCTCAACAGGTGATAGAACAACTAAACAAAACCATGGAGGATATGAATAACACTTGTTAATCACTTTTTAAAAAAATTTAAAAGATTTTATGTATTTTTAGAAAGAGGTGAGGGGATGGAGAGAGAGAGGAAAATAAACATTGATATGAGAGAGAAACATTGATTGGCTGCTTCTCTCACACCTCCAACTGGGGACTTGGCCTGCCACCCAGCATGTGTGCTGAGCAGGAATTGAACCAGCAACCTTTCTGTTTGCAGGGTGGCACTCAATCCACTGAGCTACAGCAGGCAGGGCCTAATCACTTTAAAAAAATTGGTGTTTACAGAACACTGCCTCCAGCAGAATGCACATTTGTTTTGAGTGCAGCTGGTATATTCATCAAAGCAGAGTATACACTGGGTGGTTAAAACAAGTCTCCACAACCACAAAGTAACTGAAATCACATAGAATATATTGCGTGTCCATGATGGAAGTCAGTTACAAGTCAATAAAAAAAAAAGTGTCTAGGAAAATCACCAGTATTTCAAAATTAAACAATAGACATCTAAATAATCCATGGGTCAAGGAAGAAACAAGAAAATTATAAAAATATTTTGAAATTAAGGAATATCTATATAGAGATACCATATCAGAAGACTCAATATTATTAAGATGCCAGTTTACTTTAAATTAATTTATGAGGTCAGTGCAAGTTTAATCAGAATCTCAGCAGGAGTTTTATAAACTGAATCTAAAATTTGCATAGAATTTGTATAAGATTGCAAGGGTCCTACAGTAGAGAAAATTACTTTGAACAAGAACAAAATTTGAGAAGTTATTACCTGACTTGAAGACTTACTATAAAACTGTGCTAAGCAAAGCTGTGTGGTATTGGCATTAACAACAACAAAAAAATAGTAAGCAGAACAGAATAGCCCCAGAAATTGACCTGCCCTTAATTGGCCGTTTGGTTTGGACACAAGGGGCAAAGCACTCCAGTGGAGAAAGGGAAGTCTTTCTAAGAATAACTAGGTATGTGCTCCATATGGGAAAATAAATGAGTCTTGACCCCTACCTCACGTTGTACACTAAAATTGACTTGAAATGGATCATAGACCTAAATGCAAAAGCTAAAATTATGAAGCTTCAAAGGAAAATGGAGTGTCTTCATGACTTGGGAGTAGGCAGGTTTCAGGTGTGCATGGTATGTTCATCAAGGAGAGTATGCAAGTTAGGAAGGCAATAATCACAGAGGAAATGAATAAACTGGACTTTATAAAAATTAAAACCGTCTGCTTATCAAAAGGTAGTTGATTTTTAAAAATGAGGAGACAAGCCACACACTGGGAGAGAAATGTTTGCAAAACGTGTATCAGACAAACAGTGTTACCTTCGAGACATAAAGAAGCTGTACAACCGAGTCATAACATGACAGACAGCCCAGTTAAAACGTCTGCACAGAGAGCTGCAGTGTGACGCCAGCAGCAAAGTAAGTATATGAAAAGATTTTTAACATTTTCTGCCTTTTAGGAAAATGCAAATTAAAACCAGAATGAGATACCTCTACACACCCAGCAGTTTAGCTAAAAATGAAGAGACTGACCACACCGAACATTGGGGAGGATGTGGAGCCAGCCACAATTCCCAACCTGCACGTCGTTGGTGGGAACATAACACGCTGCAATCACTTTGAAAGAAGCAGCGTGGCAGTTTCTTGTAAAAGTAAACATGTACCTCCCTTCCGACGCAACAGCCCTTATTTGCCCAGGATAAATGAAAATATGTGTCTACACAAAGACTTGTACATCATTGTTCACAGCAGCTTTATTTGCTGTAGCCGAATCCTGGAAGCAACCCAGATGTCCATCAGCAGGTGAATGGAAACATTGTAGCGTATTCACGCAGGTGAACACCACTCAGCACGAAAAAGGAATGGACTACTGATACATGCATCAGCTTGCACGAATATCAGAAACTTCATGAAGAGTGAAAAGGCCTCCCACGAAAGTGCGTACTATAGGATTCCATCGTACAGTTTTAGAGCAGGCTCATCTAATCCATGGTGGGAGGAAATCGGGGAGGGTGGCTGTCTGAGGGAGAGGGCTGGAGATCAGCTGGGAGGGGCCGTAGAGAACCTCCTGAGTGATAGTGTTATCTATTTTGATAGGGGTTTTGCTAACACAAGTGAGTACGGTGTCAAAACCCAGCAGACCTTAGGCTATCATCAGCGGTATATTTTACGTGAAAGCTGAACTCTAGTTAACGGGAATTCGAGCTTCAGCGTTAAGGGAGGAGGGTGTCTGTACCTTACACTGAAATGCGTAAAGCAATGCATGGGCGGGTGGATGGCTCAGTAGTTGCGTGTTAAAGTAAGTGTAATAGAATATTAATGTGGGCGTGAGTGTTCCCTCTAAAATTCACCCTTGCTGGAATGAGTCAATATTTTTATAAGTAAATCACTGGAAAAAAATTTTAAATAGCTATAGTCATATGTTTAATATCAATTTAAATTCACAAAAGCTGGCTCCGTGGGAAGTCCTCTTTGGTAGCCCCAGTTATATGCGGATGTGAAGGCCGCAGCACGAAAGTTCATTCGTTTTCCTCTCCTCTTCCTTGTAGTTACTTAACCGTGTGGTTTTTCCCCGTCCTGGAACAAAATAGTTTGGAGTCTATGAGAAGTATTAAGTTCAAACTGAAGTATTAACTTTCAGTGAATTGCTGGATTATTTACTCCTTAGGTACTGGGTATTCTGAGTACTAAAATATAAAACAAAAATCACAGTCTGTATTCTCGTTTTCTGAAGTCCCAGGGGTCCAATTTCTCTTTATTTATGCCCCTAGTGAAAATATGTTAAAAATCTAAATTTGTCTGCACATAAAGTTTTCATTTCTCACACCTCGTATTGTCCAGCCTGCTGTCGGGGCTTTACAAGTGTGCAAGGATTGGGGGGCTCCCCACTGGGCGCGAGCTCAGGTTGCCGGAAAGCGCGTTCAGCCTCCTGTTAAAAGGGGAAGATATAATTAGCATTCTCATTATTTAAAGTATTTTCGCTGTGTTTTATTCTAATGTAATTTCACTCTGTAATTGCTCCGAAGAATGTCTCTAAGGGTGTAGCCAGGGTGGGCGAGGGGGTAGGTGCTGAAATCTCTTCCTCCTGAGACTCTGTTTTCCAGACGCTCTGGCCAGTCCTTGGACACAGCCATGGTGGACGGTGGGGAGTCTCCTTTTTTCTCTTAGAGTTTGGGTTTTAGTTTCTGATATCCCTCACTCATCATTTTATTGATAATCTTCTTGTTAACTAGTCCTTAAGCTGTGTTTCTGAATATGATGTTTTGTCCTGATCCAACCCCCTGCCCCCCAAGACTGTCTGTTTACTTGAAGGGACGCTTTTAACTATGATTCCTTAACTATGACCTCTGGTAGGAAGACTGAGCTGAAAATCCTCGTACCTCCAAATTTAGCCAATTTACCGATAACCAACGGAACGATGCCACAGTTGGTAATGCAGTTTCTTTGTATTTATTGATCATCTAATTTCTAAATTATTAAAGAACTATTATCTGGGGAGGTATTTTAAGAAATGGGAAGAACTGCGTGCCTCTGGGGGTGCAGTGGTCCAGGTGCATGGTCCTGGGGGAGCTGCCAGCTCAGGTGCAAGCCGGTGGTAGCCAGGGGCTGCGATCCTCACCGCAGCGCTGAGGCCTGAAACCGAAGCAGCCAGACCCAGCCTGTGACAGTCACTCAGTGTCAGCTTCCGAAGTCCCTTCAGTGAGACACACGCACGCTGCGGTGTGGAGTTAATTGCTAAGCCGTGGCTGTTACTTAGGCTCTTCGGATTCTGCAGTCGGAGGGGACAGCTGGGCGTCTCAGGCTTTGCGGTAAAGGCGGCCCTCTGCTGCCCCCATCTCCGTGCCCTGTACCACACTCCTGGAAGATTCCACAGCAGCTACCCAGGGTTGCTCCAGAAGGGAAGTGCCTTTGTGTTCATAAAATGATCCTAAGTGCAAAGGCCTCCATTCCTTTTTTTTTTCTTTTTAAATAAGGGACATTAGAAATGACCCCTGAGGTAGTGTTGAAGTTCTGGCTGTGATTTTAACTCAGCTGATAGCAACACAAGATTAAGGGCGCCGGCTGCCGGAAGTAACGCTGCAGCGGACACGGGTGCATATACCCCCCTGAGTGAGCGTTTCAGGTTCCTTTGGATGTTCACGCAGAAGCAGAAGGCGGGGTCTCTAAGGCAGTTTCATTTTTGATTTTTTGAGCAACCTCCATTCTGTTTCCATAGACCCATCAGTAGACTAGTGGATAAAGAAGAGGAGGTGTAATCTATACAATGGAATATTACTTGACTATAAGAAAATGAAATTTTACCATTGGTGACACTGTGGATGGACCTGGAGGGTATTATGCTGAGCAAAATAAGTCAGACAGAGAGACAAATACCATGTGATTTCGCTTATATGTGGAACCTAAAGAGTAAAATAAATGAACAAACAAGCAAAATAGAAACAGAATCACAGATGCAGAGAACAGGCTGATGGTCGCCAGAGAGAAGAGGGAGCTGGGAGCTGAGTGAAAAGGGGAAGGGCTAGAGAAATGCAAATTGGCCATTAGAAAACGGCCACGGGGGTGTGAAGCACAGCACAGGGAATACCGTCAGTAACACTGCAGTAACTGTGTGTGGTGCCAGGTGGGCGCTGGAAATACCGGGGGAGCACTTCGTAAAGCATATGGCTGTCTAACCGATACACCGTACACCTGAAACTAATACAAAATAATATTGAATGTAAATGGTAACTGAAAAAAATGTAAAAAGATGAATGGTGTCAGCAAATTTAAAGGGAAAGGTTAGCAAAATAAGGAGATGGCTTTGAAAAGAAACTTTCTTCATAGGTGGAGAATTTAATAGAACTAAATGAGTTCGGGGAAGAGGAGCGCCGTCAAAGGTGGACTTTCTCTTCTCTGAGTATCAGGAAGCGTCTCAAACAGGTCTGGTGCGCTCACGTGTCTTTTTCAAAGCAAAGGACATCTGGCAAACAAAAGGCAGTTTGCATGGGTCATCTGTAGGAAAGACATGAGACTTGAAAATGAAAATCTTTTTTCTGGCACATCAGGAGATGGCTGAAAGAAACTCATGTAAAATTAAACGTGTTTCTCTTAATAAATGGACTCAGATCATTATAAAAAAAAGTTATAATTTTCCCCTAGACCATTCCAGCTGAGGCTTGAGTCTGAGGAGTTAGAGCTCAGACACAACCTATGGAGTCTCTTGATTTTTCGTGGGGAGGAAATACAGCTCAGTCCTGGCTGGTGTGGCTCAGTGGGTTGGGTGTCATCCTGCAAACCGAAACGTCACGGGTTTGATTCCCAGTTAGCACACATGCCTGGGTTACCATTTTAGTCCCCAGTCGGGGCTCATGCAAGAGGCAACCGATGGAGGTTTCTCTCTCCCATCATTGTTTCTCTCTTCCCCTCTTTCTGGAATCAATACGAAGAAAAAGAAAGAAAGAAAGAAAAGAAAATTCAGCTCAGAGAGAGGAGGGGCTGCTCTAAACCTCGCCACGATCAGCAGGCTGAGGGGGCCTCTGGGTCCTTCACCCGGCTGCTGGCCCAGCCGAGTGCCCCCTGGCCTGGGGGGATGGGCTGACACGGAGCTGTGCTGTCCGGATTCCTGGAGACCAAGTTCTCTGGTCATGGAGGCACTTGTTTTGTGGCCTTTGGAGCGTGTGGGGGGCAGGCACGCGTCATTCTCAGGGTACTTTTTCTGTTACCATTTTTATTTGGTCATCATTTTCTTTCTACTTCGTGGAAGGATATATTCACTGGAATTGCGTTAGAATAAAAACAAACTCAATGCAGAATTTAGAGGAACAGTGGAATTAGTACTCAAAACCTTCAATATCCTGTAGTCTGTTATCAGCTTTCAATTAAACAAGTAATGTATGAATATTTTTGTCTTAAAATGAAAAATTACAACTCATGTTAGTGTTCTCCCAATCCTGTGTTCCTCCTTTCCCCCCACACGTCCCACCCCTCCTCCTACCCCTTTAATTGCCATTGGGAGGCTGATTTTTCTTTTTCAAGGACTTTTTATATAGTACAACATAAAAGGTGTCTTACTGCATGTTTCTGTGATGGGATAAAAGACTGAGTTGCTAAATAGTAAGAGACCCAGCAAAAATTTGGCTTTCGAGGAAAGGTCTTTAGCTCAACCTCACGTGATAGTCCAGGATATGTCCTCTAGGTCCCTGGGCTGCTGTGTTCTGTGCAGTCACTCGGGGTCCCAGGGTCACGGTGGCTTTGTGTCTTTGATGGGTGCCTTCCTGGGTCAGTCTGGTCATTGCTCTTCCACTCGGCAAGAAGGCCTAAAGGGTGAAAGTGGAGGGCCTGGGATCTTCTCTTAGGCTTAGCGAGGCTGGAGTGGAGCCTGGCCCTGGCCAGTCCGGCTGAGAGGGGTGCGAGGGGTGCAGCCAGGAGGTGGGGAGGAAGGTTGGGGGGTGCTCCCCGTGCCAGCTGCACTGCCTTTTTTGCCACTCAGCCATGTGTCTTGCAGACTTACCTGTTCTAGCACACTGCGCTGGCTCACCTCTTTCGACTGCTGTATAATAATTCTCAGCATGGCTTTGTTGAGCCATGTCCCCCTTAATGGATAGTGAGCTGGTTTCCACCGCTTGCCCTCAGAATCCGTGGTGCAATGTCTGTTATGCACATGCGCAAGTTTCTCTCTTGTGGGCATCAGAGGTGTGTCTTTTGTTTGGACAGCCTTTTGTTAAATTAAACTGCCCACCAAACCGAGTGGATACACCAGTCTTCACTTGGGGTTCCAGAGAACCTGTTTCTCTACAGTGGCCTGTGGTCTGATTGTTGCATTTTATTTCTGACAAGGGAGACTAGCCACTCCTCTATCAGCCCCACCCCCTAAAAAAGAAAAAATGAAACACTTGTATGACAGTTCTTTGGAGAAATACTTATTATCGAATAGATTCATCAGAGCAGAACCTTTTTTAAAAAATTGATTTTAGAGAGAGAGGAAGCGGGGAGAGAGAGATAAACATCAACCTGTTGTTCCACTTATTTGTGCATTCATGGTTGCTTCTTGCATGTGCCCTGACCAGGGATTGAACCTTAACCTTGGTGTATGGGCCCGCTGCTCTGACCAGTTGAGCCACCCAGCCAGTGCAGAGCAGAGCACTGTTTAAAAGACAACTCAGGTTCTTGACTTTATTTTACAGCCAACAGCTAATACTAATTTATTTCTACTTACTCAGTTTAGTATCAATTTAAAAAAGTCTGTGGCTGAAGATGATCGTTAAAGATGAAACTAAATTATTTAAAGGAAATGAAATTTGTCTTCTAATTTAGCACCAGTGGCCTTGGAGCAAGATTGCTTATGAGGAATTTGTGATCGGAGGAATGTGATCCCTGAGTTTCCGCCATGGATTTGCTCAAATCATGAAAGTAGTCCCCTAAATTAGAGGGGCTCCCCCCCTCTGGGACCAGGGGGGATATGTAGCGCTGAAGCAGCAACTCGTGTCTGGTCAGGTGTCGCGGGTTTGAATTTGAACTTGCAGAAATCTGTACCATTTTTGTAGACGCAGTTTTGCACCAACCTCAGAGAAACTTACTAACATGGCCCAAAGGGTTATTTTTTTTTTGATTCGAAGATAATGTGTATGATTATCGATGCATTTGTTGATATATTTATTTATTTCCTCATGTACCTTAAATTTCATTTTCGAAAGATGAATTTCTTCAAGGCTGAGGTTATTGATTGAATTTAATTTTCAACATCCCTGCCCTTTACCATTCCCTCTCCCTAGCCGCCGTCCAAAGACTTAAATATATTATTACTTTGTGCTGCTAACCAAACTAATTTTGTCCAGATTGAAAGGTTGTAAAATTTATGCAATTCAGGCTCACAAAAGTAAGACAGCACATGTGAATTCAAGAAGCTGTTAGTTATGAAGCTCTTTTCCTTTCTGAAAGGAAGGTAGTTTTAAGCTTCATTGAACAGATCTATGAAAAAAGTTGAGTATTATTTTACAATAATTTTAGACTTTCATGACTGGAAATTAAATACAGCAGTTTTAGAGGTATATTTTACTTGAACTTTTACAAGCTCAGGCCATGTTTTTATTAAAAAATCGGACTCAGCACCTTATATGGAGTACAATACCAGATGTGAGATATAAGAGAAATTGCTGGGGCCACCTGCTTACTGTGTATTAAAAACTTGTAGTAGCTGATGTCATATAAAGTGTGTATGATAGGGAATAATTTTGCGCTGTTAGACCACATCAGAATGGCAAGGATGACTGGTAGTGGAATGTTCAGAATTTTCCGTCACATTTTACTGTTTGTTTGGAAAAGTTGGGTTGGAATGATGACCCTTTGCCTTCAAAACAACAGCAGAAACCAAGTGCAAAGACTGGAGAGACCCCGAGTGGGTGCATTTAGGAGCCGGGCAGGTGACTGTTGGAAAAGCAGATTTAATCCAATGGGCTTGGTGGCAGGCTGCAGCGTTCTGATTTGTGGAGCTTTTCTCTAGTTTAAAAAAGTCTTGCCTTTCTTTTCTTTCCTTTTCTAATATGTTTCACCCTTTTCCTCTTTACTACTTTCCTTCTTTTCAATCCTTCTGTGGTGTCCCTAGGAACAAAGCCTCCATACTAGGTTGTAGCAGGGTGGTGACCAGGGCGTCTGCCAGCGTGCCTTGGGGCAGTGGACTTTAAACTGGGGTGCGTTCCGGGAGACATGCATGGGGAGCAGTTTCGTTTCCAGACCCTCGGCCTCCAAACGGACTCTTTCCTGAAACTGATCGCTCGAGCAAATGCCTGTGGTGGAGCGCCAGGCCAGCTTCACTCTCTGACACCCCCTTCGTAATCACCCCTTTCCACCCATCCCTAATCTTATCATGGATGGAGCCCAGTCTGAGACAGAGCAGCCTCTAGGGTGGCAAACAAAGGGAGTGAGTGAAATACTGGGGTGAGTCAGCGAATGACACCAGCCGTTCCTTTGGCACGCCAGGTAGTTTCCGATTCTTCAGGTGAAATTGAAGAAGGGCCCCACCAATCTGTCAGCTGACAGATTGTTAAAAAGGCCGTTGATGATAGATAAGGGTATGATTTTTGGCAAATCCGTTGGAAGGAGTTTAAAGCATTGAGTGACACTGATATAATAAAACTCCCGTTTCCCTCTAGTTGCGTGTGTGAACAAGGCTTCTCAGTGTTTACTTCTGTGACAATGGGAAGTCGGACCAGAACCGACCCTGACTGCTGTCTCATTCTAGCAGTAGTGATGTCCACCCATGGGCCCAATAAAAAGAGACCCATTCATCTCATCAAGAGATGGGTTTCCAATGGATTTCAACTTCGTAGGTGTGATATTTTTATCAAAAGTTGGAACATATTTGACCAATTCTGTACTGTTGATCATTGTAACTATAAATCAACCCAGTAAATGCATCTTAATACTTAAAACTTTATGGTTATAGGGAATAAAACAATTAAAAATGTCAACTTTTACATATGTATTTTTATTGTAGACAGGCAAAACAGAGAATTTAAGACTTTCAAGTATAAAATGATTAGGTTGGGATGGAATTGTGGGGATGAAGGTAGAATTTTACTGAAGGAGAAAAAGGAATGAAAATTTCTGACTAAAGAAGTTTGTTTATGTACTTTTAAAATAAGCAATGGTGGGAAACACATTTCTATGGGACTTTGATTCCTTTGGATACATTTAAAAGAGTGATGTAATAGTTTTATTTAAAATATCAGTGTCCACTGTAAGTCAGAAATTCCATCCTTTGTAACCATCCAAACTTATACTGAAAAACTTTATGTGTCAACTTAAAAGTATGTGAGTCTTTCATGGTTTTTTGCAATTGTCTTAGGGGATATGCAAGCCAGAGGTTTGAGGGCTGATGATCTTGGGCACATCGAGTCCTGTCCTCCTCCCAACTCCCCAGGTATCGTGGCGGTTCCCTAACCCCATGGTAGGGGCTGGGAAGGGACCATTGGTTCTTGAGCCACAAAACGTTTTTGAGAAGAAGACAGACAGAGGATCTTGAACAAGTTTAGGTGTCATTTTACAGTCATCTTCAGTTTTCATAACTTTGCTAAAAATATATATATATGATGTTCAGGGACCTTGTTGCTTGGGAGGGTGCTAAGTGCAGATGTGACCACATCCTGCCCTTTCTCCAAACCTCTCAGGCTTGGCATGCCCTAGTCTGCAAAACTCCAAGCCTTCGCCTGCCAGGGAATGCTCCCGCCCTGGGCCTCGGCCTCAGGTCTGCTCCTGGCCCTGCCCGGGGGGCTCTGGTACTCACTCTGTGTTTCCATTTCACCGAACACCTGCGACTGGCCGGGAGGGGACGTCTGGCTGCGCTGTCCCCACTGCCTGGCCAGTTTCCCTATTGTCTTTCATCTGATTCACTCCCACTGCATACGCTTGGCCACTGCTGTACACGGACACCTCATTCCCGTGCATCTCTGTATCACACTGGCACCCGTGCCTCCCTCCCCTGAGGGCTGGACCGGTGCTCACCTGTGTCCTGTTGGTCGTGACGGGCCCTCATACTCCTGAGTCCATGTACATGTGTCCTGTTGGTCGTGATGAGCCCTCATACTCCTGAGTCCATGTACGTGTGTCCTGTTGGTCGTGACGAGCCCTCATACTCCTGAGTCCATGTACGTGTGTCCTGTTGGTCGTGACGAGCCCTCATACTCCTGAGTCCATGTACGTGTGTCCTGTTGGTCGTGACGGGCCCTCATACTCCTGAGTCCATGTACATGTGGCTCTGGGATTGGGGGATGTGTGACAGTTGAGAAAAGGCAGGTGTTGCGTTAGGGACATGACGTGGTTTGCTGGAAGGAACAGCGTGGAGACCATGGGGTCCGCATCAGCTGTCACTGAACTGCTTTTCTTTTGGCAAGTGAGCGGGCCTTTGTCTGTGTCCTTCTCTGGTCTGTCAAACATATAAGCAAGCGCTTGATTAGAGGCCTCATCCTCCCCTTCCTGGTCTGAGAGCGGAGAGTGTAGGCTCCGTGAGGCTCTGTCTGAGCAGCTGCCCAGGCCCTGAGGGGGAGGCAGGCGAGCACAGCCCGGGGAGCAGGAGCGTGAGGGGCAGATGCTGACCCTGGAGGAACACGTGTGGAACTTGAAAGAATACGTAAACTTTTAGAAAAATTTGCGAGGGAAAACAGATCTGTTCATAAACACATGAAAAAATGCCCAGCATCATTAGCCTTAAGGGAATACAAGTCAAAACCCCAATGAGAGAGCAGCTCACGCCCACCAGATGGCTACAATAAAAAAGACACACAATGACAAGTGTTGGTGAGGCTCACTGCTGATGGGAAGGTAAAATCATGTGGTGACTTTCAAAAACAATCTGGTGGTGTCTCAGAAGGTTAAATATAGGGTTGCCATGTGACCCAGCAATTCCGCTCCTAGATACCTACCCAAGGGAAGTGAGATGTAAGTCCACCCATGAGCTTGCGCGTAGAGATCTATAGCACCACTGTTCGTAATAGCCAAACGACGAAGGTGCATTATGGGTACATAGGTGTGGGCTAGCCATCCAGGGGACTGTTATTCAGCCATAAAGAGTAAGAAGTACTGATCCACGACACCACGTGGGTGAGCTGTGAAAACACTATGCGAGTGGAAGAAGCCAGGCAGAAAAGACCACCTATTACATGGCTTCATTTGTGTGAAATGCCCAGAACAGACAAATCCACAGAGACAAGCAGATTGGTGGTTGCCAGGGGCTGGGGGAGCGACGCTAACGGGTAAGGGGTTTTCTGTTTGGGAAGATGAAAATGGTCTCAAATTAGATAGTGGTGGTGGTTGTCCAACTCCGTGAATATCCTAGGACTACCGCACCCCCGCTTGAAAAGAGTATATTTATGATATTTCAATTCTATCTCAATAAAGCTGTTATTGAAAAACCAGCAGTAGGTGGTGTAGAAATTCAGAAGCTTATGTCATATGTGATGTAAGTCTTTAAAAATGAAATGCAATGAACATCTTTTGGAGAACAAGTATTTTCACGTCTGGAAGCAGCTTAGTGTAGCTTGACAACCCACTGCTCACAGGTAAATTATCTGGACAACGTGCAGAGGGTTGGGGTGGGAGGGGAAAGGGGAGGCCGTGGAGCTTGTTGGGCCCAGAATGTCCTCACAGGTGCCTGCATTCGGCCGTGTGGAGACGTGGCCCGTGTTATAAGGTAGGTCGCATGTGGTCCTTAATGGCAGGGGACCGCATTTCATTCCTCTTTGTCACATCCTGTCTCCCAGCCCTTAGCACGGAACCTGGTCAACATTCCATAAATGTCTGTGGAAATAAAATGAAGTAATTTTTCTGTCAACATATCCACCATTGGGAGAGGTGAAAAATTGAGAAAATGAATAGAATGTGTTTAACTTATTTTCACACTCATTTTATTGAAGCTCTCTGTAAAAATAAACCCATGTGGAAGGTAATTGATTGAGTGATAATTTCTAAGTAGCAAAGTGTTAAAGTAGATAAGTACCTCCTACTGTGGAGAAATTGCCTGGCCAAAATCTCAACTGCCGAGGTGTTTATTTTAACACTGGGGAACATTTATTACTCTAAACTTGTTTCTCTTCATACCCAGCATCCATCACACCAGATGTGCCCCGTCTAAACTAGGCATGCTTCAGAAAATGCAAGAATCCCCATATCAGGCGAATGTCTAAGAGAAATAATTTTCCCTTTTTATTTATTGCCCGTTTCTTCAGCCACTGTTCATTTTAAAGTAACGCTGAAGCTGTCATTTGGCTTAGTTGATATGACGTACACAAAAATGAGTATGAGCATTATAGTATATTTTACTCATTTAAGTATAGTTTAAAATGAACATTTGAATATCTCCAGATAAAAATTGGACTTGGGGTCTTATTAATAATAAAATATCAGCAGCTTTCCCTGACCAGCCCTCCTACTGCATTAATTGAAACTTGCTGTAAGTGGCCAGTTTGAGGAAGGAGCAGCATGACTTCTAGGAAAGGTGTGGCTTCCAGAGGGCGTGGCTTTGGAGTCTGGTTTGAGTCCTGCTCCACCACTTACTTCCTGGGTGGCCATGGGGAGGTTATATACCTCTCTCTGTTTAGTTTCCTCTTCTGACAAATCAGGAATAATACTGCCTCCTCAGAGAGAATACACTGAAATCAAACCCTAAATTTGATATCAGGGACAGAGCAGGTGCTCGATGAAAATTAACTGCTCCCCCATGCGTGCTTCATACAAGGCTACATATGTGCACTCGTGCAAGGACACCCGTGCATTCTCATCCTGCTGACTTTGACCTGAAACCTGCCATGTGCTAGGCTCTGGATGAATGCTGGCTGACGAAATGTGTGACCTGCAGGGAACAAGTCTAGGAGCGGGGCCGGGTCAGCTTTGTCCTCAGGCAGCCGCTAGCCTCCCCGGTGTGACTGAGGGCTGCTAGCCTGTCTTCCCCACCTCTCAGAACACCAGCATCTGAGCCGTGCTGGGGCTGGCAGCACACCTGGGAAAGGTGTTTCATGAAGCTCACCTGGGGACCACTTACATCCTCGTGTAAAATCCTTGCAGTTTCAGTCTGAACTCCATTCCACAGGTTGAGGGATAATGCTGAGTTTGTGCCTGTGTTAAAGGCAGCTGATGTAATGCAAAGGGGGTGAGGCTGTGACACGGACATCGTGGCACAGTGTGGGCAGGCTCCTCCCACACGTTCCGAGATGAAAAATTTGAAGTCCTCAATCTTTCTCTTCTGTGAAGAATGGAATGGCAGCTGTCACCCCGATCTCCCTCCCTTTGTAGACTGTGCAGGTGTCTGTGGGGTGTGCAGGGAGAGAGGCGTGAGTGTGAAGGCAGATCCGGAAACCATTTGGGAAAAGCTAGGAATTTTCACGGATATTTGGCTGAGACGTCAGAAAACCAAGTCAGATAAGGGAGAAGGTGAGAACAGAGACAATACAGGTCAACCACACAATATGTGAGCTGGCAACACGAGAAGGTCACAGCGTCCTTGAGAAACCAGCAGATCACACCCTGACCCCTGCAGAGGGTGATGGAAAGGAGAGATCGCACGTTGCTGGAAGGCCCTGCCCCGCTCCTCCGCGGCTTCCGCCTCCTCTGGGTCTCTGCTGAGACGTCCCCATGGCCAGGGCAGCTCCTGCCATCCCCAGGCACCCTCGGTCCGCTCCTTCCCACCCTCCTGTCCTCCTGCCCTTGTTGGCTGTCTCTCCCTCCCTCTGAAACGCAGACCTCACAAGGTCAGGAAGTTGTTTACTGCTGATCCTCTGAGCCTGCAAGGCAGGGGTTTGGTAAATGTTTGTTAAACGAGCGGATGCATTCAGAAACACATTCAAGGCTGTTCTGATTGTTTCTCCCTCAATCCTCTGTTGTTGTTTTTTACATGAGATTGATCTTTCCAACCTCAATGTTGCCAGTCGCGCTCCCTGTTAGAAATGAGGTTGTGGTAGTTTGGGAGGGAGTTAGGGAGGGAGTCCCAGCCTGATATGTCAGGTGCCCCTTAGCCTGTAGCTACTTTGGGACCTTTTTGTCTTTTGGAGATATATCAAAATAGATTGTGGATGAATTAAATAAGGAGTTAGTTAACTGTAAAAACATGAGAAGTGAAGAGACAATGAAGTACAGATTTACTCATGCTCATGCATGAGCATCATGCATCATTATTTTTAAATTTAAAGAGCAATGAATGAAATTTTTATAGAAACTATTTAATGAAAATGTTTAGAAAATTAAAAATAATAATAATAATAATAAAAAACAACCCAGGGCCCCACACTAAACGGCAGCCAGTTAAGAACCTGACTTTTGTGGGGCACACAGGGCCATACAGCCTTGTTGGGGGGACTTGTATGAGGCACTGAACACAGGTCCCTGAGACGCCTACGCGGGTGGGGGCTCGGAGGAGCCAGGCAGCGCCCTGGGGGTCAGGGGTGGGTGAGCAGAGCAGGGTTGATCCAGGGCCTTGGCTTGCAGCTCAGTGCGCAGACCAGATAGTATCCTGATAACTGGGCTAGAGGCCCTCAGGTGCGTGCACAGGTGAAAAAGGCAATGGCACAAGCCTGTGTGGGTGTCTGCGTGATGTGAGGGCAGACAGCACTAGGGGCCGAGGTTCTCTGTATTTCTCTGCCCCGTCCCTGTCTCCGCCTTCCCAGCTGCAGCTCTGGGAGGGGGCTGGATGGAAAGGAAGGGAAAAGGAAGGCAAGGCGGAAAGATGGAGAGGCTCTCATCGCCCGGCAGCCCCCACAGGGTTTTAAATGAATTCCCGTGCCTGTGAAGACTTTTGGAAACGTTGGTTGCCCATTTTCAGTGCGGGCACCACGTTCCCTGAATCCCGTGCCTGTCAGACTGGCGGTGACCTCACTTCACACGGTTTTGGAGGACGTGGCTCCCCGGCGGGTGAGTGTCAATGGCTGTGGTGCCACGTGAGGCGAGAACGGCCCATGCTCATAAACGAACAAATTGAAGTTCATTGAAGTATGGTGCCGCGTGGGGGAGAGTACGAGGTGTGCGCATGTGTGCGTGTGTGTGGGGGTGTGGGTGTGGTTTCACATGCTAGTAAACCCTAGTTCCTTTGCGCTGGTTTTCTGATTTCAGAATCCATCAGCCATTTCATGCTCTGGCTCATACCCACCTCATAACTGGAGGTGCGGGAACATGATCCCTAGATGTGGTTTTCTCTTAACAAGGTGATTATTGGTGGTGGGTGCTGTTTGGGCGCTCACGTGTTTTTTTTTCCTTCTCTTTTTCTTTTTGTTGCCGAGGGGACTGTATGACGTATGTTGCCTGATGATGTACCTCCTACAACGGGTCGCACTTTAGTGCTTTTCCCCGTGTATTAATTGGGTCTGGGGGGGTTTGAAGGGCTACTGTGGGTATGCTACATGTTCTTGATGTCTCGCTAGAAGCCACTTGTCACCTGAGACAGATTCCATTGTAGAGAGTCTCACCTCCGTTTACTGCCATGTGTATGTCCTTTAAAATCGCAGCCGTCCCGACCTGAACAGCAGGCACTCTGTCCCTCCCGAGCACAGCTTCATGGGCGCAGGGCGCCCTCGGAGTGGCGAGGGCCGCCTGGGCTTCTGCTCAGTCCACCTCGAAGAGCTCAAAATGCAGGCCTGTTTTCTAGCCACATTACAACCGTACTCTTTTTTAACAGCTTTTTTGAGATATAATTCACATCCAGTACAGTACAACATTTGAAATGTGTAATTGATTCAGTAGCTTTAATATATTCACACTTGAAAATACATCATCACCGCATCAAATTCAGAGCATGTTTGTCACCCCCTAAGAGAAACCCCAGACCCATTTGCTGTTGCTCCCCATTCCTCCCTGCCATCCCCACCCTAAGCAACCAGCTGATACCTACTTTTTGTCTCTATAGATTCGCCCGATCCGGGTATTTCATGTAAAGGGGGTCATGTAATGGGGCCCTTTGCGTCTGGCTTCTTTCCTGTAGCGTAAGAGGTTCAGTCATGTTGCAGCTTGTCCATACTGCTTTTTACAATAAATATTTTATCTTACCATCTTTAACCTCTTGAAGTTAAATTCATAGGTTATATAAGCTGTCTACACACAGAATTTTAAATTCAATATAATATTCCAAACACAATAAAACAGAAGTAAAAAGAAGTTGTTGAAGTAAAATAGCATGTCTCTCGATGTGTGCTCACATTCGCTTGTGCAAGGAGACGTGGTGGTGTGGTTAGATGCTTGCCCCACACGTGCAGCGCGGATGTGACGGCTGCCGGGCAGACTCACCGGGCTGTGCTGCGTCGGGCCGTGCAGACACCTGAATGGCGTCACCTCAGATGACATGATTTACATAATGGGGAACAACTCTGTCCTCTGGACGTTACCCATTTTTCCTTCATGTGATGGTAACATCCTTGGAAAGTTGAGTGTAATGAAGCTGTAGAGAAAGTACTTCTTGTTTGTACATAAAAATAAAATCAGGTTCTCATGTCACATCCTTATGAACAGGTTTTACACCTGTGCGAGTGACCGGTGGGCCATTAAAAATTTGCTTCAGTGTGGGGGCAGAGTCTGGTCATCCAGGGCTGACCTTGTGTGTTGCAGGACAGCATGAATCTCTGGGGCCCTGTGAGCACTAAATTCTAGTCACTGACAGCCAAAAAAAAAAAAAAAGGAGTTCCGAAATGTCCCCTAGGGGGCAGTCATGCACCCATACAAGACCTCTGCTCCGGGGTCTACCTGGTGACATCCGCTTTTTCAATGCACTATCTGTTCTTTCTTAAGCTTTCTTTTTCTCCTGGAACGGTTCAAATTATTGGCAATACTCCCATAAGCCAGAGGAAAGCTGGTACCTTCTCCAGGCATAGTGGAAAGGAAGTACTCTTTGTCTGATTCTCCCGCTCCCCCAGCCCAAGATTTTAAGTTCCCCTTCTGTTCTGAAATGTTGCTTTGGCAGACCAATCCCAAGAAGTCACTCCCGCACAGCTGCAGCTCTGAGGATCGTCCAGTGTGTGCATCTTTTGATGCTTCCTGCAACTGTGCATGTTATAAAGGATCCGTGGGTGGGGGCGCCCTCCCCAAACTGCCCTCACCGCACCCAGGCCACGCCAGCCTCAGATGGAAACCCAGTGAGTGTTGGTAGGGGAGTGACAGGACCTTGTTACGGCAGTGTTTTTTATTTTACTTTTTTGTAGTTGACATACAATATCATATTAGTTTCCAGTGTACAACATAGTGGCTTGACATTTATGTACCTTACAGAGAGATTACCACGGAATTCTAGTAACCATCTGTCACTGTACACAGTTGTTGCAATAGTATTGACTCTGTTCCCTGTGCTGTGTGTTATACCCCTGTAACTTATTTATTTTATAACTAGAAGTTTGTATGTAGCAGTGGTTTTGAAATTTTCATACTGTGTATCCCCAAAATAATTTAAAAAGTCTACAAATCCCCTTACATTTGTTTATGCTGACATCTAACAATTTTCATCAAAAGTTTAAATAATTGTAAAGGATGTAATTTTCGACATATGGTGGATATTGATGTTCAAAAGAGTAGCATCTCTTTCTGAAGTTTATCTGGTGATGGTAAGTGCCTTTCTATCTGAGGCCTACCGCCATCCATCAGCAACCAGATGAGGCACTTTCTTGGTCAGACTTTTAACTTTATCTCCTTGAACTGCTTCTGTTCCAGGGCCCCCGCAGAATTTCATACTAATGTAACGTATCTTTGCTCCTGACAGCCTTTGATCAGGCACCCTGGGGTGCTGCTTTGCACCAAGACCAGGCCATTTTCTGTGGACATAAAGCTCTAAGAATAAAAAATATCCTTCTGGGTTGAGTCTCCCTATACTTATCAGTGGCTTATAGTATACCCAAAACAAATGCATTGTATTTTTGATAACTGTGTAACTAAAATTTCATTAGAAATACACTGCTGAGTGATATGGATGGAGTCTTTTGTGTCAGTTCGTTTGCCTGTGGGTGAACTTGATAGAATGAGATAGTTCAGCACTTATTCTCTTTTTCCTTTTTCTATACGGGAGCAATGAGAAGTTTCTTCACATAAAAAAGTGGATAGAATGGAAGCAGTTTTTTGTTTTTTTTTTTTAAATATAGCATCATCACTCAATTTTTGGGAAATGTTTTCATGTCATATGCCAAAAATTACATTGCTTGCTCATCAGTAATTGTTTTTTGCTGATCGATCTGTCAGTGAGCAATTCAGTGAGGTCCTTCTGCAGTTTTCCTGAGGACGGAGCTGGCAACCCCCTGGACTAATGAGAAGGTTTGTTAATAGTTGTGAGAGTCGTCCACCTATGAATATCTGAAGTTTACCTAAGAGACTTTATTGTGACTTATCAAATTATTGTAATTATACTTAGCAGTGCTTTTTTAGAGACTCCTAGTTTAATCTACTTAAAAATAGTTGAGAAAATTGAAATAGTTAAGTTTAATACAACCCTATCAATACATTTTTTAAACAAAATGCTTTTATTTTATCCCATTTTTTTAAAAAATTATTAATTTTAGAGAAAGAGGGGGAGAAAGAGACACAGAGAGAAACATTGATTTGTTGTTCTACTTATTCATGGATTCATTGGTCAATTCTTGCATATGCTGTGACTGGGAATTGAACCCGCAACCTTGGTGTATTGAGACAATGTTCTAACCAACTGAGCTGTCTGGCCAGGACTATATCATGTTTTAACTATACTTTCCTGTAAACCTCAGAGCTTCAGATTTTACCCTCCCAATTTTGGAAAGCACCTGCCAATCACCTCATTGTCATAGCCAGTCCTCATTGCAAACCAAGTAGCTAAATCAAACTTCGTGTTAGAAAGTCCACCTTTTTAAAATGTTTTAATTTTATTTTTGTAATTTAAACATGTTAGTGTTTCGGTCCCAAGGGTATGTCTCACTCCTTCATTCCACTTTGAAGATGGATAAATGGGGCATGCAGTTGGTCCCACGATGAAATAAGGTGCCCGCGTCTTACATAGCTGTCTTTGGTGTTCTCCTGGGAGCAAAGCGTTCTTCAGGAGCAGCTGGGCCATGAAGAGGGAAGATCGTTAAGTGGGAGTTGTCTGTGGTCCTTCTGGCCGGTCCTAGACTGCATTCCAGTCAGGAGCAAGGCGGCGTGAAGTGGTACAGCTCCAACGAGAAACCGTGTGGAGGCTGCTCAAACAATTGAGAACAGCGTTTCGTACGACCCCGCAACCCTGTTCTCATGTCTACCTAAAAAGTTAGAAAGCACTGTTTGCAGAGACAGACACACCCCTACGTGCACTGCAGCATTATCCACGGTGGCCAAGACATGGGGACAACCGCAGTGTCCTTCTACAGATGACTGGACGAAGACGATGTGGTACATATGGACTGCGGAATCCTACTTGGCTATAAGAAAAGTTAAAACTGCTGTTTGTGACATGGATGGATCTTGAGCATATCATGCTAAGTGAAATAAGTCAGAAAAACTTAAGAACCGCATGATTTCATTCACAGGTGGGGTATAAAACTGAAGGCAACAAATGAACAAGTAAGAAAAACAAATGACCAAACACTCATAGACACAGACCGCAGTGTGGTGGTTACCAGAGGGAAGGCCGGTAGGGGTAGGAAAGGGTAAAGTGGCCAAATCTATGGTGATAGACGATTATTTGACCTTGGGTGGTGGGTACGCAATGCAGTGTACGGATCATGTGTCGTAGAAGTCTACGCTTGAAACCTACATAATCTTATTAACCAATGTCACCCCAAGAAATTTAATTAAAAAATGATGCAGCATGGATCAGAATGCCTAAATGTGCACTTTGCACTTGCCAAATTGTGTGTAAGGTGGGGAACCATCTCTGGTGCATGGTGTTCAGTGGGGGGATGTTTTCACCATTGTCAGAGGGCTGGAGGCGTTCCTTCCCTCAGCGAGGAGGTGGAGCAGATGGAGCTGGGACCCCAGCCTGTTCCGAAAGACGCTTGGGTTAGGAAGCGTGCCCGTGGGAGGTTGAGGCTCTGGGATTCTTTTTCTTAAGACTGTCTGTGCCCGAATGTCCTCTCGAAAGGTGTGTTGCCCCTGTGTGAAGATGGCTGTACGTTAGGGTGTTTGCTGTCCTCAGTGATCGTGAGCATCTGTAGTGATGGTGTGCCTGGAGGTCTGGAAAGCCGAGGGCCGTGTAAAAAAGTTGTGCATGGGTTTGGAGGTTACAGACTTCACGTTTTCCCTTCCCCTTCCCCTTCCTTGTCTCCCTCCCCTTCTTCTGCCCTGCTCTGTCCCAGAAATGATTTAAGGCAATTTATGGGGACGTTAACATCTACCAGGCTGTGAATTAACATTGGGAGGGACGAAATTGGTAGAGACATACACCTGTGGGGAAAACACCTAAAGTGACTGTAGGAGTGGGTAGAAAATGCTATGCAAAACAAGGACTCGGCTCTCTGGGCCCGAAGCTTGTTGCACCAGAACTTGGATGGGGTCTTAAGGCCACAGGGCATGGCTTAAGAAGTAGGCTGTCGAGGGAAGCTCACCAGCCGAAGATCAGGTCCCTGGGTCCTCCTGGTGTCCCTGGGAGAGGTCTGCCCGGCCCTGCGCTGGGTCCTTCAGGACCCCATTCCCCTGTGTCTGTCACTTCATACTGGACAGGTGTGAAATGAGACCTGTCCCTGGGACAGCGCCTGGGCCGGCATCCAGCGGCGGGACTCAGGTGCCGGCCCTTTGCAGGAGTTGTCTGGGAAATCCGGCTGCCTCACACGTGCCAACTTGAGGGACCACGGCAGCTCGGGGTGGTCCTTGTCTGCCCGAAGGGGAAACCTCTGGTCTCAGGAAGCTGAGAAGAGGGGGAACCCCAGTCAGTCCCATGATTGAGGCTTGCGGTCCAGGGAACACAGAGGGCGCTCAAGGCGGTTTTCCCATAATCCCGCTTACCTCACCACAGTTTTTTATATATATATATATATATTTTTTTTTTGTTTGTTTGTTTGTTTAAATTTACTAAGAGCCGATGTAAAGAGCAAAATCTGCTTTGCTAACAAGTTACAAATTAAAAAACAGAGAGACACTTAAAAAATAGAATTATCCTGAGAGGTGAGATTAGGCAGGCATTTCTTCTGGCTCTTCATAAAAGAACGCTGGGTGAGGGTGGGGAGCACCTTTAGAAGCCTCTGTAAGGCATGGCATGGCCGAGTGTCACCGGGTGGCCCTGTCACACGCAGTCCGTTAGCTTAAAAACTCTTTAAAATTTACTTAGGAGTCACAATCAAAAGAAATGTTCATCTTAGTTCTATTTTTTCTAATTTAAAAATTTCAAGTATAGGTCTCCGAAATGTACAAGGTGCTCAGCCTGACTGTTGAAGTATTATGCTTTATCCCAAAGCCTTTGTTTTGTGGGAGTCGCGGATGGGGGTGGGTACAAGAAAGCTGTGGCTGAGAGAAAGAGCAACCAGTTTGAGGGACCCTGATACCCAGCCTATACCTTGGCCCAGGGACATAGGACTGTACCCTCAGCTGTGTCCTCATGACCCCACTGGGGCAGGGGGGCTGCCAACACTCTAATGCGCAGGGAAGGGGGTCCTGGGGAGCCACTGTTCCCCATTTCCCACTTTCTGGCCGGCCTAGAGAGCTGGCCGCCCTGGAGAGCTGGCCGCCCCGGGATGGGGTCTTCACATCAGAATTGGTGGCAAAGGGGCGCCAAAAATGCAGCAAGAACAGTTGAGGGCAAGAGTTCAACCACGACTTTCATTCTTGCTGACCAATGCCACCCAATTGTCCCCTGTTCCCAGAACCTCCAGGGGTGGCCACAGACAAAAGCTACCCCGAGGGTCTCTCTCCCTTCCCTTGCCCATTCCATTTGGAAGGGTGCCCAGAGGAGCCCATCCTAAGGGCTCTGGGCACTGAGAGGTGTACATGTGTGTCCCCTCTTGTGCGGCACATGGCAGCACCTTCCTGAGCCCGGGCTCTGTCCCTGTGCTGATTTGGGGCCAGCCTCTGAGAGAGGGCTTCTCTGTAGCTCCAAGGTGCCGGATAAGAGGGGTACCTCTATTTCCCCAACTCGCCAACCTGACCGGGGATCCCACAGTCACCTGTGCTGCAGCCCCATGGGGGTGGGGAGGCCACAGGGTGAGCTGCCCCCAGGAGTCATGCCATGTGTCCCTTTCAGCACCCCCTCACCCCAAATCCCTTCTCTGCAGCGAGAGAGAACGTGCAGTATCAGCACATCGGCAATAATGTCAAGGTTCCAATCCATGTCTGACTCACTTTTTAATATATTTATAGGGAAAAAGTTAAGGGTCTATCAGTGACAGCCACAGGGGTGCTGTGGCCGGCTGCCATACAGATATTTTCTGAAAAGTGGTAAGAAAGTGACCAACTTTCCCAATTCTCCTCACCTCTATGGGCTCTCCTCCCCTCTCCCACCAGGCCATTTTAGGGAGGGGAGTAAGGGGAAGAGGAGACTGCAAAGGGGACAAGGTCAAGTGTAAAACGCTGTGAGATGCACAGGAAAAGGAAGAGGAAACAAGGCAGCTTTTGAATAGAAGATGCGTACTTCAGGGTGTGGGCCATTTTGCACGGGAGTGAGCGCTCGGGAGTTTAAGCTAAGAGTTTGTCCAAGTCGAGGTTCATGACTGCCGACAACAGCTTGACCTGGTAACTGAGCAGAAAGGAAGTGCATTGGAGGCTGGGTGTTGGACGGCTCACAGCACTGAGGGGAAGGTTGGAGGATGAGGCTGGGGAAGCAAGTCCGAAAGCGAGGGTGGGCAGAGCCCGGATTCCTGCAGCCCGGTCAGCTCCGGTGTGGGAGGAAGCTGCCCGGCACCCCCGCCCCCACCCCCGCAGGAATTCTAGACTGTCTGGGCTCTCTAGACTGAGAGTCTCCTCCAGCTTCTCCGCCCACAGGAAGGCGGTGCAGGGCTCGGCCTGGAGCTGCCGGAGTCATTCTTTTCTATTGAACCCTGAAGAGATTGTGACTACATTTAGTGACAATAAAATGAATGATACTTAATAGGTTTTTTAAACTTTTGGAAATATATACAATTTACATGTGTATGCACACATATTTGTAAACAGTATGCAAATTCGCCTATCGACATACAATTATTGATTAATTGATTGCAGACAAAAAGGCCTTTTCCAGGTACGTTACTGAGGACCTGTGGTTCTCTAAGTGGTTTTATTCTCCCCAAACTGGGCATGTAACAAACTACCTCAGTTCGACATTTTCTGGGTCATTGTTGAAATAACACAGCTTAAATGGAATTTATTCGCAGTGCTGCTACATCAATATATTCTTTATTATTTTAGGGTTAGATTTCCGTGTATAACAAGAATGTTGTTACTGTCTTCAGAGGGGATTTGTTACTCCTGCCCTAGAATGGACCTTTTCTCCCTTCACCAGCTCTGTTTTTCTCCTGCATCAACTAAGAAGCAAATTAGACTTGCGTTCAGCCGCTGTCTGCCAAATGTTATTTTTAGAAGCCTTCTCACCTCTTTCTCACTCCTTCGGGATTCCTTCTTTCTTTCCTTAACTCTGTTTTGCCTTCTCAATCACTGCAATCAAAATTGGTGCCCTTCCAATATCAGTTCAATATGTAAAACAGATTGTTTATTTACTTTTGGGGTAGGAAAGGCCTGTGTCAGCTTAAAAATCCAAAAGAAAATCATAGGAGAAAAAGGTGGGTTTCTCTATAATAAATTTGTGCGTGTCAAGCAACACTGTGAAACAGGTGACCGCTGGAGGGAAAAAACCTTAGGACATAAATTATAATCAAAGGGTTAATATTTTCAGTACACAGTTTTTTACAATTGAAAAAAAAAATGGGTGAGGGAAAGAGCAGTCAGTTCCCAAAGGAAGGGAAAACATCTGAATATCATTAGTAATAAAAATGGAAAAAAATACATAATTTTTTGCATGATACATTGGGAAGATTAAAAAATTATGTGGGCAAAGGCACAGGGAAAAGGGGACTCGCACACGGTCGGTGCAGAATTGGGACAGCCTGTCTGCCGTGTCTTGTGTAACGCACGCCTTAAGATGGGCACGTATCTGGACCCGGCAGTTCCTGTTGTGGGAACGCAGCCCCAGAAGACGGAGTAGGTTCAGAGGTGTATGTGTCTGCGTGTTCACTGCCGCCCTATTTACAACACAGAGAAACGGTCCCAGCGCCTAAGAGTAGGATTTAATGAACGATTGGATAGCTAGTTAAAACCATGAAAACAGATAAAAAAAAAAAAAAACCCTATAGCATGATCCAGTTTTTGTTTTAAAAAGGTAAAGAAGTGAAAAGGTTGTGTACGCCCTGAAAGCCGACGAACAGAGCACACCAGGTGTATTAAAGGCAGTTAGTTCTCTTGGGGGGGTGGAATTCGGGGAGACTTTTCCCCTGCTTTGTGGTTTTCTGAATTTTCTTCTGTGACTGTGTATTGCTGCTGCAACACAGGAAGAGAAAAACAGTAAATCCTGTGGAAGGGAAGAGAGAGGCGATGTTTTGGGCACATAGAATATTAGGAAGAAGACTCTCCTTATGGTAGCCTTTTCTTTTTAGTTCACTGGTGGCCCCATCCTTTGAAGTTTTGACCCAGGTGTTATTTTGATTTTACAATTTACCATAAGCAAAAGTTAAAATAAAAATTACTTTTGAGAATTTTTCAGTGAAGTACCTTGGATATCAGTTACTTAGCTTACATGCAGTTCTGACAGACAGACCAATTAGTAGGGCAGTAAATAAGATGCTGTTTATATCAACTACATCACGTATAAAAACTGAAGATACTTACATCTACTGGTAATGCTTACCGTAACTTTCTGTGCGATGCTGCTGTTAGCACTACGAAATTCCTCTCAAATGATTCACAGAAATGAGTCTCCAGCAGAGTTCAGCTAATCTTGAGACTAGCATGGTCCCCCAGCTACCAGCTCCTGTTTATCGTCGCTTTTTATACTCGGTCCTGCGCTAAACACTGCATTTTCAACAAAAGGAAACTTTGCCCTCCAGACTTTCATTTCCCTGTGAAGAAGGTTCCCAGTGTCTAGTGCCACTCGCGTATTCTGATCCCCAGATAGTTTTGCCATTTCCTGCAGTTTCTGCCCAAAGCCTTTCAGTGATAAAACTATGATAATTTGTTGCAAAAAAGAAAAAAAAAGCATGTTACATTGTGGCAGAGTGCTGGGTGTCCTCCACTTCACTCTGTACAAAAGCAGAGGTTTTGAAATGAGTTTAAGCTGTATTGCTGTAACAGTGAGCTAAATGAATTGGATTTTTGTGTTTCTGAAAAGGCTACAAAGATCGCGAAGGCTGTTCTGGGAATGGCCTTTTGAAAATCCCCTTGCGCGCCGGGTGGAGGGTGAGGGCCTGGCTGTGAGTCTGGCATTGTTGGGCCGATGGAGCAGGGACCGGCTGTATTGACAGGAATTCGGCAGAAGAACTGCACGCGGGCGAGCTGTTTGCTTTCAGATTTAGCGGCTGTTTGGACAAGCGGGACTCTTTATTCTCGCTCAGACCCGAGCGAGCAGAGCCTCAAGGTTGAAAAGTAGAAAGGGAACATAAGAAGGCAAAGTTCTTTCTCAACTTCGATTTCTCCGTGTCGCATTGACTGTCCTCCAGAATTTCCTTTGTTCTGGATGCGTTTCTTTCTGTCCTGCTGACCCGAGGAGTCTTTAGGATTCTGCCTGCTTTCGTTATCCACTCTCTTTTTGTTTCACTGAAAAAACCCCCAAACAAAACAAAAAACAAAGCAAATAACAACAACAGCACCACCACAAAAACGGAACAGACCTTTCCCCAAATAAACAAATAGAAACTTCAGAGAACTGTCCGCCTCTGTTTGGGACCACAGGGTCAGGCCCGTAGAAGTGGGGGTTTCGGAGGTCTCAGGAGGAGGACAGAAACCCAACATTTAATGAGTGTCTACTGTGTACAACTTTGGGAAATCAACATTCATTGAGTGCCTGCTGTGTGTCCACGTTTAAAGCTGTCAGCGGTGGCAGTGTTCCCATTTTATAGACAAAAAAGCAAATGCTGAGGTCACTCAGCTAGGACGTGCAGGTCTGAATTTAAATCTGGGTCTTTGTACCCCAGATCCCCAACCCCACCCTGTCTGCAAAGAGAATAATTCATTGGCCTGGGCCACCAAAAAAGGGTCCTGAAATACTCCCGTGTGGCCATCTGCCTGAGCTCAGGGGAAGGAAGGCAGGTGAGGCTTGTTTCTTATGTCCGTCGAAGCAGGCCATTTTGGCCCCTGGGAGACCTGGACATTTATGCCTACGTAGTGACCCTAGAAAACAAACTGTTAAACCTTCAGCTTTCACACAATGCAGTGTACAGATGATGGATTATAGAACTGTACACCTGAAACCTATATAATTTTATTAACCAATGTCACCCCAATAAATTCAATAAAATAAAATAAAAAACCTTCAGCTTTAACAAAAATTACCTAGTTATGTTCGGGGTGGACACCCCGCCTCTTCGCTGTCCCTGAGCCTCTGTCTGAGCCCCCCGCCCCCCAGCTCCGGCAGCGCCCCCAGAGCAGCAGGAGAGCCTTGGTCTTTAGCGGCTGCTGCCCAGGCGTTTCCAGCATCGTCTCCAATGTGCATGAGCGCTTCGTACTGTGGGCATTTTTAGTTTTTGCACACTTAGATCAGGGCGAGGCACATTTGCCACTGTTTTACTGGTTGTGAAACGTCCTGGTTTCCTAATTAGAGCTGGTGAAGAAGCCCATGGTAGAAACAGCCACCGTTCCTGCCCACACTGTCAGCACAGCTAAGAACAGTTAGCGTGTCACTGTAGTGACGTCCCTGAAGGTGACACTTGCCCTCGTTCCTTCTGGTTTTCCCTCACCTCTCTGGCCACTTGGGACTGTGGACCCCCGTGCAGAGAGCTGAGCAGCAGGCCATGAGGGTGCAGGGGGAAAGGCAGGCAGAGGTGTGCGGTGAATGCCTTGAACAGAAAGTTTGTTGCCATTTTAAAAAATTACAATCAACATGTACAAAAGTTATTAAACTTATTTCCCATGTATAAAAAAATTGTGGTGGAAGAAAGTAGAAGTTTAAAAAAAATCAAGTCCATGTACGCTGGAGGAGGAACCTGTGGAGGTGGATTTGCACATCGGCCTTAATTGGCCCAATTGACCTTCTCTGCTGTATTTACAATTGCCTTAAAATTGTAAGCAGATGTTTGAAACCCCTTCTTTAATAGGTCTGCAACATCTGTTTCACCAGCGCTGCTGCCCACCAAAGCAGCCGTAATTAGGGAGCACCTAATGCATACATCTTTCCTTATGGACACAATCGATCAGGTTTCTCCCTGAGGTATCAAAGTCGACCCTTATTCTTGCTTTTATTTGAATACATTTTGCATTATATTTTCTAACACAGAAGAACAGTGTGCCAGCCCAGCACAAAACAAAAACAAACTCAAACATCCCACCAGAGTTGTTCTCCGTGACGCACTTTGAAAATTGCGCCTGTATGCTAGTCACTAACAGCGTGCGAAGAAAGTTTGCATCATCAATCGCAAATAAACCCTTGAAAATGTGCAGAAGCTTTTGTTCTTTCGTGTTGCTTTTGTGTTCTAGGTAAGGTGTTTCTTGCAAAACCAGCAATGTAGAATGTGCAAATCTTAAAATCTAGGAGGGAGCATTATTTATTTTATTTTCTAATTAACAGACTTCATTTCTTAGAGCAGTTTAAGCTTGTAGCAAAACTGAACAGATAGAGTGCCCACACATTCCCTCCTCTCCCCCTCCCCACGCTAGTTTCCCCATTACTAACTGTTTGTGTAACATTTGTAATGATTGATAAAGCTATATTGATACACATCCGTTGTAAGTCCCTGCCGTGCCTATGGCTCAGTCTTCGTGTTGCACAGCCCTGTGGATTTTGCCAAATGTATAATGTCATGTATCTGCCACTGTGGTGTCATTCAGAATAGTTTTATTGCCCTAAAAATCCCCTGGGCGCCACCTATAGGAGGGAGCGCTGCTGACTGAAAGATTCTTGTGTGAGGATGTGTTTACCTTCAGAAGAAATTATTTCTCCTGTGTGGTGGTCCAAAGAAATAGTCATTCGGATGTTTTAGAACTGACTGTACAAAATTTCAGAGAACTTTATTTTTTTACACGCTTTATATTTTAAACCAACATTGCGTATACCTTATAAATTTTACTAAGGTTGATATGGTATGAGGTATGCCTGATAATTAAAAAAATTCTATAAATTGCTAGCATTCGTGTCAGTTGCTTATAAATAAATTATTCTTTCAAAGATTAATTTCTTTAAAATCGAGTCTTTAAAGTGGATCAGTGTTTTCAATGAGGTGAGATGTGTTTAATGGAAAGAGGGTGGTGTCAGTGGGTTCATTTCAGCTCTGCGTCCTCAACTCCTTCCCAACGGATGCCAGCCAGAGTCTCGGAGGGAAGAAGCACAGCAGGGAAAGTGCCCAATTTGAAACATGTGAAAAGCAGCAGCAAGCTGCCAGGTTTGGAAATGAGTGAAGAAATCACGGGTGGGAGAAGGTGTTGCATCTGGCCTGCATCCCCTGCAGCAGGTGGTTAGGCTGATGGAGGCCTGTGGCACTCAGGGCTGGGGAGTAGAGTGGTAGGTGCTGCCCTTGGCATATGACCCTGAGTGAGGCTCAGATTTTTAAATCAGCGGTAGGGGTTGATGGAAAAAGAAAAAGTCTTGTGTAAGTATAAAATGCACTTTAAAAAAGTGCACATATACGAAGGAGGCATTGTTTTAATTTTTACAAACTAAACTCACCCATGTAGCCAGCTCAAGACATAGAATGGTCTAGCGTCCCAGAGGCACCTGTCCTGGTCCACTCTGGTTACCGTCCCCCTCCAAAGGGCACTGTGCGGACTTCGGGCACCATCCCAAGTCTTCCCTGGTTTTGTAGTTCATCCAGATGGAAGCATACACCACAGACTCTTTCGTGCTCACCCACATGGCTGCATCTGCTTGGTTCATCCGTCTCCATCGTTATAGAATACCTTATCGGATAAACATGCCACAGTCTGTCCATTCTACTTTGGAGGGGCACGTGGGTCATTTTCGGTTTGGGGCTAACATGAAAAGGGCTGTGGTGAGCAGTCTGGTCCTTGTGGCGGACATTTCTGTGGCGTCCACACCTAGAAGTGCTGGGTTGTCGTACACAGATGTCAGCCTTGGTAGTTTTCCGCTTAGCCTGTCAAACTGCCTTCCAGCCAGTCACGGGGGAGAGTGCCAGGTCAGGACCGTCAAGATCGACTGTAGCATTCTTACTTAATGACCGCACGTTATCAACAGCAAGGACTTCTGGGTGCCTGGCCTGACCAGTGGCTGAGGGACCGAGCAAGCCAACTTGGGGGTCTCAGCTCCCATCTGCAAGTGCCTATGGGGGGGCTGGGCGCGGTGCCTGGTGCTTTCACTGCGTTAGTTTACCCGAGTCACAAATCGCATTGTCCCCGTGTTACTGAGGAGGAGACTGGAACGAAGATGATGTAATGTGTCCAAGTTGCCCGTTGCTGAGGGCAGACCCAGATCCTTAGCTGCCGTGCTGTGCGGCCCCCGACTTGGCGTCTCCGAGTGCTGATCATATGCTCGTGCATTTGCAGAAGTTGCGCTGTCCGACTTCCAGAGAACAGGGGAGGCCGTGGTCTGTTCCCGTCACCCAGGCCTCGGGCTCGTATTTGCTGTTGCTGTCGTAAGAGTAAATACTGTGCGAATGGTTCAGCGTATTTATTAGCAAATTTTATTAAATCTCGCTCTTCACACACGTTGTAAATTTTTCCTAATATTTGAACAATGATTTATTTATTTTGTTTGTTTTGTTTGTAGCTGCCTCAAAGCCAACAGAAAAACCTTGGTTGACACTTTCAGTCCATTAAAACTTAATTATAAGCCAACTGAGTTAAAATGTTTTTGACAGACTAAGAAACAACTTCACCTTCTGGCAGTAAGATGGAAATAAATAAATGCCTCCCAAACGTTTTGGGGTATGTGTGTGCCTAAGCCATTCTCCATTTTATTGAGGTATAACTCACGTACTACAAAATTCACCCTCCCCAAAGTTTTATCTTCATATTGCTTCCCCATCTCTTTGTGAAAAATAACAGTCTTTGTGGATTTTAAAATGAAGTTTACAAATTTAGTCTGAAACCAGTATTGTAATATAGCCTGTATCTCACCATTTAGGAATATTATTTTATAATCTCCTCCTGTATTTACCACGATGACAAGTCACTTTAAAATAGAGGAGACATGCCCTTGCTGGTGTGGCTGAGTGGGCTGAGTGCCGGCCTGTAAGCCGAAAGGTTGCCAGTTCGATTCCTGTTCAGGGCACATACCTGGGTTGCAGGTTCAGCCCTTAGTTGGGGCCTGTGCAAGAGGCAACCGATTGATGTTTATCTCTCACATAGATGTTTCTCTTCCTCTAAAAAAATAAATAAATAAAATCTTAAAAAAAATAAAAATGGCAGACAGTTCTAATTTTTGTATATCATAACTTTACTATAAGCAATCTAAAAATTCTTCAAAGGTAATCATTAATATATCAATGTTAATAATATCTTGATATACTAAGATTCAGGTGAATCTTTTTTTTAGACATTTGGATATCTTTGCATGGAAGTGTTTTTCAAGTTTTTATCCATAGTTATGGAAGCTATACTGCTTCAGTAGTAAAGGCAGACCAGATTTTGAAAAACAAAACCAAAAATATCTATTCACTTTTCCGGAGATAGGTTATTTTTGTGTTTGAGACTAGTCAGTTTTGCCTCGAACCAACTTTAACTGTCAAGGAATGTGCCCATCTCAGTTCCAAGATTATGTAAAAATTAGTGATGAAATAAGCAAATATATAAGATGTTACAGGTTTCTTAAGTCAATCCATGGGTACTTTTCCTGCTTACAAGCTCTTTCAGGTCCATCACTAACCTTTATTATGACTCATGGAGTTTTATTGGAGATTAGAGTTGTTTATATGTTGAGTTTTTTCCGCCTTGGAAAGCACTTTTAAAGTTGTGCTAGCAAATTAACAGTGGACCGTTTATAAGCTAAATAACAGTTTTGCTATTCAGTACTCTTGGCATCCAGTGAAATAAATGTTAACTTTAGAATTTATCATTCAAGTTAGTAAGCAGTATTGTGCTACCACCTTGAGTTTTACTTGTGTTAATGTAGTTGGAAAACACGTGTATAACATCATTACAGATCCATATTTGGGTTTGAGGTGTCTCCTTCTTAAAACATTGTGAAATTTTCAAAAATATGCATGTAAGATATTAACAGTGAGTTGGACCATCTTCCTATGACTGTTTAGACTGTGTGGGTCTCTTCTGTGATGTGCCTATTGATTTCTTTGGCCCATACTTTTGAATGTTGGCTCTGAAGTACCTCTCTCACCTACATCTCATCCTTGCAGGCATTCAGCGGTCCCTGCTGACCCCCGTTCCTCCACAGTCCTTTCCTCTTGGCTGCTACCTGTGTCTTCTACCTCCTTCCAAGAGTTATACCCCATAATTGAGCTGAGGTCCGGTTGGGTTTGTATATAGACAGAAAAGCAAGTTCTCACAAAATAATGAGTTGTTAAAACATGTGTGAGAGAGCCCTGGCTGGTGTGACTCAGTTGGTGGGAGATTCATCTCATAGCTGGAAGGTTGCAGGTTTGATTCCTGGTCAGGGCATGTGCCTGGATCTTGGGTTTGGTCTCTGGTTCGGGGCAACCAATTGATGCGTCTCTCTTGTGTCTGTGTTTCTCTATCTCCTTTCCTCTCTCTCTTTCTCTCTCTCCAAAAAGCAATGAAAAAAAAAATGTCCTTGGGTAAGGATAAAAACAAAAAACGTGTGTGAGAGAGTTTTAGAGCCAGGCATCTTCCTAGCCTACCTCCTAACAGGTGAATCTAAGGAAGATGGTCAACAATTTCATTTCTGAAAGATAGCCACCCACGTTTGACTGAAGCAAGCTCTCTATGTCTTTCGCTGCACTATTCACTAAAATGACCCTAAAATGTGTCATTTTTTATGGAGTGGACATGCTAATGCTGTACATCGGCCCCTCATGTCTTTTCCACTATGGCTGCTTGCACAGCAATTGAAAACATGAAGCAGTGCCCATGAGCTGCCCCATTTAATCTAATTGTAGAGACTGCATGCTTAGATTGCTCTAGAGACAAGAAGTTGGTCCCTTTCACTGTTCGTGATGTTACTTTGCTGCTTAGAAATGAGAAGAGTGTATCTATGTATCTGGAATGTATTAGTTTCTTGGCGCTGCTCAAGTAAATGACCACAAACTGGGTGGCTTAAAACAACAGAAAATTATCCTGGAGGCCAGAGTCCAAGATCAGGGTGTCCGCAGGGCTGCACTCCCTCTTCAGGCTCCTGGGAGGATCTGTTCTCTGCTTCCTCCAGCCCCTGATTCCAGGGCTTGTAGATTCATCATTCCAGTCTCCACCTCCGTCTCCATGTGGCCATCGTCTTCTGTGTGTCTGTGTCTTCTCTTCAGTCTCTTACAAGGACATGTGTCATTGGATTTAGAGCCCACCCTGGGTTTCAGAATGATCTCCCCTCAGCTTCTTTAATTACATCGCAAAGACCCTTTTTCCAAATAAGAAATATCCTCAGGGTCTGGCTATTAGGACGGGGGCACGTGTTTGGAGAAGAGGGCGTGCCACCATGCAACCGACTGTGGAAGGACGGAAGACTCATGTGACTAAGAGGCTGGTGGAGAGAAGGGCGATGGGACATCCCCGGCCCGTTTCCTGGGAGGGTGGAGGCACGCATCCTGGCTCTGGGCATAGCAAGAGCCCAGGCATGCTTTCCTCGGCGCTTTGGAATGAAACTACTGCCTAGGTTACACTAGTCAAATAAAAACGGGATGAAATGACCTGAAAGTAAGTTCCTAAGTATCCTCTGGCTTTCAAATTGGCCCAAATTACCATGTTACTTAAGAAGTGAGAAAGAAAAACTTGGGAAGCTATCAACTGCATAAATGGTCATTACCCAGGATTATTCAGATTTTGGCTTTGTTTCAGGAAACATACTCATTTTGTTTTCAATTTATATTTTCTTGCCATCCCTGCTCCCCACCCTGGTGTAGGAATGTGGTTAGACGTACAGCACACCAGGGTTTCAGGGGGGCTGGGCTGGAGCGAGCCCACCAAGACAAAAGCGCCTTTCATTATCGAGCTTGACGCAGGTTCATGATCATTGCTGACTTAACGCGCTTCTCTAAAATTATACTTTATGAAAAACCACCTCTTCCACTGTGTAAAAATTGCCACTCATTTCTTGCTGTTTGATGGCTGTGGATCTTACTGACATTTGTTCTGTTGATCAGCCTTACCAGTAAAGGGGTCTTCATTTTTAAATAAGAATTTTTCTATCCCTTTTAACAATTTTGTGAATTTGAGGTGGAGATGTGATAATAGCAGCCGCTGGATAAGTTAAACATTACAGACCTCTTGGGCAGCAAGGGTGTTTTTCCCTGAGATTTATTATCCAGCCACTTTCATTGTACAGACTTTTCCTTGGCATGGCATGGCCCATGTTTAAATGTGTGAATCTTGTTCCAGTGTGTATATGGGGGGATTTCAAGTTGCCTATCAGTAGAAGTTTCTACTTAAAAAGGGATCTTCAGATTCTAAAAACTGATATAACATAGTGCACAGTTTTTGTAATGCTTTAGGGCTTCATAAAACCTTTATAAATATCTTTCTGAACAATAAATGTGGCCAGATCCCAATACTAAGACTATCAAGGGTGGTCCACTTTGTGTGTATTTATCATCTGCAGCAAACAGTTCCTACTGCATGAGAAAGAAGCTTAGAGCATTCCTTGATGCTTACTGCCTTTTTTTCATTTTTGTTTTTTAACATACCAGGATTTTCATTGTACTGATAACCAAAGTTGTGGTCTCATCATAGCCTCAGGGTGAGCCTAGTTCTTGCTCTTGTTTTATAGAAACAGATCAGCTTGCTTGGGCAGAAGGGCTGACCGTAGAGGACCGTCAGCCTTCCTTAGTATGGAGACAGGGCTGTGTTCCAGAACAATCTTGTCATGGTGGCTAGGAGGAGTGGTGAACTCAGTTTCTTAGAGACGATCTCACTAATCAAGCAAACCGTAACGAGGATGAGAATCAGACTGCGGCATTGAGGATAGGAGCTGGGAAGAGGCCACGAGCATATCTGCATGACATTATTGAGTAAGAAGAGTAAGTTAGATGTGGGCACAGTTGGCCAGAGGGTGAATATGAGCCAGGTGACTCATGATTGGATTAAAAAAATGGGAATCAGCATCTCGTGGCAGTGACCGAGGCTCAAAAAGGCCCACAGAAAGAGGGCATCACCTCTGACATGGCTGAAGGGATGTTTTCTTGTCTAAAAATGTCCTGGTACTGATTAGTGCTGGCCAAACTTGACATCTTCATAGTGGCTAATTAGACCACTCAAGTGGCATGTCTGCCTGGGGGACAGCTGGTCCGGGCGTGTGGGAGAACTGTGATCCCATGATACCTGATCCCAGTCCTGGGCTGGGAGACACACCCGAGTCCATCAACACCGGGGAGCAGGGAGCCCTGGTGTGGCCTCGCTGGGGTAGTGAGGCCAGGAGACAGGAGCACCTCCCCAGGGTTTTGCACTGAGCAGGGTATCACCCCGGAGTCCAGAGCGGCTGTCTGAACTATATTTAGATTAATGGGCTAGGGAGGGGCCCAGTTATAAAATTACTGCTTCCAACTGTCATCTAGAGAATTGTGACTTCATATTACAGCTTTGACATATGTTCTGGATTTAATCTTACTGCTGATAAAATAAGTTTTGGTTGTCAGTTGGTTTTAATCAAAATTTTGACCTGAAAGGTGATAGTTACGATTGCTGCTTTTTCTGCCTAATTTCTGTGTTTCATATAGAAGTATTCAGCACTGGAAATTGGCTCCATAAAATTCTTGACATAATATGAAATTAACTTGTTACAATATTTAGAAAAGACAAAACTGCAAGTTGCTTTACTGGTAGCCTTGGAACCCCTTGGCTTTAAATCTTAGGAGCAGCTGCCTGCCATCTGGGAAAGGGCCCCTCCCAATCCTCGGGCTGCGAGGGGTTCCGCGGGGTTCCACGGGGTTCCACAGGGTTCCACGGGGACGGGGCACTGGAATGGGAGATGAGGCGGAAGACCTTCAACCGAGGATCCAGCACTCTCTGCGTCCCTGATGCCACGCAGTTCCACAAATCAGTGCTCTTCTCTTAAGAACCTGCGTTCTTTCTCAACCCAAAAATTTACTTTTGAACTCAGAATATGAAGCCATAGAGGCATTTTCTGGAAGAATCTCTCCATACATAACCTCCATCTGGTGTGCTGGACCACCAGCACATTAGGGCGCGCTTACACTTGCCCTTGGTGTTGCACACGATGTTCTGGCGGTTTCGGCCGTTCTCGCAATAGTGCACTTGCGCTCGGTTTTTCTCGCGATAGGCCACATTCGCAGCAGTTGCTCTCGCGCTAGTGTCTGTGGTGACGAGTCATTCGCTGGCCCTCGGCTGCCATCGGTCGCCCTCGTGGTTGGGCACGCCGGTGGTGAGTTACAGTCCTCCCCCCCCCCCAAGAACGTCATTCACCTCCTCACCGGGAATCGTCCGTGCAGAGACTAGGTGACTAAGTGACCGCCAGGGGGCGTAATGCAGAGCCGCAAGGCACCCTCTGATAAATCCCGGGTCCCAGCAGGTTTTCTTCCGTGTGGACAGACCGGTGCAGGAGAACCTTCTCTTCCCAACACTCGAGGCCCAAGTCTGTGAGCTACTTTTGTCCCTGCAAAGGTTTCCCGGCCGCGGTGTTTCCGTGGTGGTTTTGGTGCTGGCGTTTTTTGAGCCGGTGCCGCTGTCTTTGGCACCTTCCCGGTTGTGCTGTCTGATGTGCCCCTCTCCGGCCGGGCTGGTATTTCCAGGTCGTGTTTTTCCTTCACTGAGTATTGGTGTCTGTGTACAAATCAGTGTCTGAAGCAAACCTTTTCCTGTCCCCCGGTTTCGAAAGGCCGCCTTTGTGGGGGTTCTGTGTCCCATGTGTCTCTGGCATGTGAGCTCTGTTGACTGCTGAGGTTCCAGTCAGAAGACATGCCTCTTCATGTTGGAAGGCCCCATGTACGGCCAAACAGAGTGGATTTTTTTTTTTTTTTTAAGATTTTACAGAAGGGAAGGGAGGGAGAAAGAGGGAGAGAAACATCAGTGTGTGGTTGCCTCTCACATGCCCCCCACTGGGGACCTGGCCCGCAATAGGTATGTGCCCTGACTGGGAATTGAACCCAAGACCCTTTGCTTTGCAGGCTGGTTCTCAATCCACTGAGCCACACCAGTCAGGGTCCAAATGGAGTAGATGTTTAAAAAGACATACCTTGGACTTCTGGCCAAGATGGAGGCGTAGGTAGATACACTTTGCCTCCTCCCGCAACAAAAAGAAGGATGAGTATAAAAACAAAAAATAACCAGAACCGCCAGAAAATTGATATATGGAAGTCCTACCACCAAGGAGATAAAGAAGCAGCATTCATCCAGACTGGTAGGAGGGGCAGAGACAAGCAGCTGGGGTGGAGAGGATGTGCTGCAAGGTGGTGGCTGGAGGACCAGGTGGTCCCATATTCATGTACAGATAAACTAGGAGGAACAATTGGGAAGCGAGACAGACCACACAACCCAGGCCTCCAGTGCAGGGAAATAAAGCCTCAAAACCTCTGGCTGTAAAAACCTGTGGGGATTGAGGTGGTGGGAGGAATGCCCAGCCTGATTGGAGAGTTCATTGGAGAGACCCACAGAGTCCTAAAACATACACAAACCCACCCCCCTGGGAATCAGCACCAGAAGGGCCCAATTTGCTTGTGGGTAGTGGGAAAGTGACTGAAAGCCGATGGAGAGCAGAGCAAGGGGCGTTGTTCTCTCTGAAACCCCTCCCCCACAGACAGCACCACAGTGGAGTGAGTGGGTTGCCCTGCCCTGGCAAATACCTAAGACTTCACCTCTTACTACAGTGTAAAAGGTGCACTGAGACAAAAAATACGGCCTGGATAAAGGAACAGGTCAAAGCTCCAAAAGTAGAACTAAGTGAAGAAGAGATAGCGAACCTATCAGGTACAGAGTTCAAAACACTGGTGATCAGGAAGCTCACAGAAATGATTGAGTATGGTCACAAAATAGAGGAAGAAGTGAAGGCTATAAAAAGCGAAGTAAAGGAAAATGTACAGGGAACCAACAGTAAAGGGAAGAAAACCAGAACTCGCATCAATAGTTTGGAGCAGAAGGAAGAGATAAACATTCAAGCAGAACAGAATGAAGAAACAAGAATTCAAAAACTGAGGAGAGGCTTAGGAACCTCCGGGACAACTTTAAATGCTCCAACATCTGAATCATAGGGGTGCCAGAAGGAGAAGAGGAAGAGCAAGAAATTGAAAACATAATGAAAGAGAACTTCCCCAATCTGGCAAAGGAATAGACTTCCAGGAAGTCCAGGAAGCTTAGAGTCTCCCAAAGAAGGTGGACTCAAGGAAGCATATGCCAAGGCACATCATAATTACATTACCCAAGATGAAAGATAAAGAGAGAAAGCTCTGCTTATCTGCTTTCTTTTAAGAAAGCAGCAAGAGAAAAGGAGACAGTTACCTACAAAGGAGTTCCCATAAGACTATAAACTGATTTCTCAAAAGAGATCTTGCAGGCAAGAAGGGGCTGGAAAGAAGTATTCAAAGTGATAAAAAGGAAGGACCTACAACCTAGGTTACTCTCTCCAGCAAAGCTATCATTTAGAATGGAAGGACAGATAAAGTGCTTCCGGGATAAGGTCAAGTTAAAGGAATTCATCATCACCAAACTCTTATCATATGAAATATTAAAGGGACTTATCGAAAAAGAAAAAGAAGATAAAAAGTATAAAGAGTAAGATGACCACAAACTCACAACTGTCAACAACTGAACCTAAAAAACAAAACTGAAAAAAAAAAAAACTAAGCAAACAACTAGAACAGGAACAGAAGCACAGAAATGGAGATCACATGGAGGGTTATCAGTGGGGAGAGGGAAGAGGGAGAATGGGGGAAAAGGTACAGGGAATAAGAAGCATAAATGGTAGGTAGAAAATAGATAGATATTAAGAGTAGTACAGGATATGGAGAAGCCAAAGAACTTAATATGTATGACCCATAGACATGAACTAAGGTGGGGGAATGCTGGTGGGAATGGGGGTACAGGGTGGAAGGGAATAAAAAGAGGTAGGAACAACTGCAATAGCATAATCAATAAAATATATTAAAAATAAATAGCCTTGACACATCACTACAGAATTTCAGGGGACCAAGGAAAAATAATATTCTGGAAACCTCTAGAGAGGGATAAATATAGGTATCTACAAGGAAATGAGAATTAGTAGCACTAAAGTTTGGAGGAATAATTTTAAGTCTAGAATGATGTTTCCACCCAAACCATCAATTAAATTTGAACATAGGTAAAGAGGTCTGGGGACACTCAAAGACCCAGAGAGTCAACTTCATGCATAGCCCTGGTTAGGAAGTTATTAGGGATATGCGCTAGCAAAATGAGAAAGAGAACCAAGAACTATGAAAGCACAGGATTCAAGAAACAGTGGGTTCAAGGGTCCAACCCGTAACAACAGTGAAGGAAGTCTTTGGAAGACGATTATGGAGGAGCCCTGGGTTAACCCCTTCAGAGGGGAGGGGGGCAGGGTACTCCAGCAGGGAATCTCCAGAAGAAAACGGAAACCGCTGGTGTCAGTGCTGTGACCGGGAGCTCAGGAAACCTGGATGTGTGCATTCATTTTCTAGGGCTGCTGTGACAGTTGACCATAAGCTGGTGCCTTAAAGCAACAGAAATTCGTTCTTGCAGTTCCAGAAGCCAGAAATCCAAAGTCAAGGTGTCGTCTGGGCTGTGCTCCCTCTGGGGCTCCTGGGGGGAGTATCTGATCTTTGCCTCTTCCAACTTCTGGCCCTGGTTCCCAGCCACCTCTCTCCAGTCTCTGCTCCATCTTCTGTGTATCTGTGTTTTCTGCTTCTGTCCAGTGTAAGGACACTTGTCCTTTGATTTAGGGCCCACCTGGGTCATGCAGGGTGATCTCATCCCAAGACCCTTACCTTAATTAAATCTGCAAGGAGCCTCTTTTCAAATAAGGTAATATTCACAGATTTCAGGGAGTAGATCATGGGCATATATTATTTTTGGGAGGGGCACCATTCAACCCACTACATAATGGTATTTGTTAGACTAAAAAAAGTATCTTTTATTTTGACCTAGAAACATTTTCCATTGAACAGCACAGTGAACTCGCTGAGAAAGAAATATCCTAGGGTGCTGTTTGGCTTCTAATGAATAAAGTCTGTATGGTTAATAGTGTAAATTATGTGTCACAACATACATATCAACTTTTAGGATGACCCTATAGACCAGCGGTCCCCAACCCCCAGGCCTCGGACTCGTACCAGTCTGGGCCTGTTAGAAACCAGGCTGCACGGCGGGAGGTGAGCTGGAATGTGATGCACTTGAATCATCCCAAACTCATCCCCCTGACCCAGTCCATGAAAAAGTTGTCTTCAAAGAAACTGGTCCCTGGTGCCACAGAGGTTGGGAACTGCTGCTACAGACAAGTAACACACGATGACTATTGTTACTGGACCAAGTGTGAATGTCCTCAGAGTTGGTGGGGCAGTGGGTGACAGTGTGGGGAGGAGTGACGGATGGGAACGGAATGGAAGAGTAATGTGGATGAGCTTCTCCCTCAAACTGAGCAGCAAGGCAGCCTGGCTGGCAGGTAAAACAGTAAGTGGGGTTTTTGGTTTGTCGCCTGAAGTTTCACAGGAGTTCAGTGGAAATGGCGGCCACAGTGAGTGAGGAGGAGGGGGTGGGCGATGGGTGAGTTGGTTAAATCCCCATAGCAGGAAGCTGAGGACAACGTATAAAGTTGCCAAACTAAAAACCAGTAAGGGGCTGCTGAAACCAGTTAAATAAAGCACACTGCATTTTTTTCTGGAGCACTTTTTAATATACTAGTTTAGGAGTTTGGCTAGATCTCAAGGGTCTTTTTAATGACACATTTTCCGTGATTAGCAGCAGTCTGGTCTGATAATCACACATCTGTCTTCCATGAGTGGTTCAAAATTTTAAAATAGGTATATTGTCATTTGCTGAAAACTAAGTTCTACAGCGATATTTTTATTACATTTTCTTTTCCAGTAAGTGAGATCAAAGGAGTGATCCTGAAAAGTATGCTTCTGGTGGACTTAAGTAAAAAGGATTTATGCAATCAAATTTACAGATTGTTTTTTATTGATCGCAACTTTTATGCTAGGGATCAATTTTAATCTACTTGGCATCTTTAATTGCTTATCCACTTAAAAAATTAACTCTGGTAGATGGAAGAATACCTTCTGATGTGAATTGTTTTGCTGTTAGTGAAAATATGGTATTATGTTATATATGCTACAGTCAGGGGAAAAAGAGAATTACTGGACAGGCCATTATCCCTTGTAAAAAGGAAGAGCAAAGGGAAGAAAAGGCCTCCCCTGGAGCAGAGTTGTATTCAGCACATCCTCTAACATTCCAGTGACACCACCATTCGTTCATTCCATGGACTGAGGGCCACCCGTGCGCCAAGTGCTAAACTCTTGGGAGATGCAAGTGTGAATATTCTTCTAAGAAATTCAGGCCTGGCAGCGATGTTGTATCTCGTCGTTGACATGCTCCGCCCTGATACCTGGTGTTACTCAGTTCCCTCTGAACCTGCTGAAGCAGACCTCCACCAGCTGATGCAGTAAATTTAATATCCTTTCCTCAGTTCTCAAAACATGGGAAAACCAGAAAAGGACTCATCACTGAGCTTCCTTCTGCCACGGGAATTATTTAACCCTCAAAGCAGACTTCCCGTACCAGCTCCTCGTGGATTCTACAGGCGGCTCCGTCGCCCAGCCTGCGCACAGCCGTCTGCGTTCTCCGGCCTCTCTCGCGTCTCCTGAGTGACGGACCGTCCCTTCTGCCCGTCACCTGCCTCCCGCTGGTCTAGCTCGTCCCGTCTACTGTTCGCTCTCCTTTTCTCCACACATTCAACTGTTCTTTTCCTGCTCTTCTTCATTCCTTTTGCCTATAAACATGCCCAGACCATGCTTATACTTACTAAGCCAACATTGGGCCCTGTATCACTTCCATTACCTCCCCTTTTTTCACTTAAATATTTGTTCTGTAGTCACTTTCTAAGCTTTTACAGGGAGGCAGTAGAGCACAGTGGCATACAGTTCCACTGCTGTGAACTGGGGCAAGCTTCCTCATCTGTGAAATGGGAGCAACGAGGTGACGTATTTCATGCGCAGTGTTGTGAAAAGTTCTCAGTACATGGCATGATGTGCAACTTGATGTAGCTGTTCTAGAAATTGCCACACAGTAGACCTTTGCAGTTTGCCTTGTGTGAGTTCGCGGGGAAGGACGGCTCGGTTCCAGGTGTTTTGAGTGGAAAGGGATTGAATGCGGCAAGGTGGTTGGGTACCTCAGAGGTCAGTGAGGCACTACTCTAGGTAAGCTCCAAGACAGGCCTAGAAAACAGCCTCTGAAGTAGCCCGCTGCTGGGGAAGGGGAGGAGGCGCGTGTTCTGCTGGAACTAGGGCCACACCTTGAAGCTGAGACCAGGGGCCAGGCTCCCACCGCCACTGCACCTGCTCACAACGCGTAGGAAACTTGGGATACTCGATCGGGCCTTGGGATACTCGATCGGGCTGCTCCCACCAGGCTGGGGACTAGAGACACTCCACAGCCAAAGCAGCAGGAGGGTGTCTCTGCCTCTCTCCTTCCAAATCTCCTGTGAGTGTATCTCATTGGGGAACCTGTGTCCGTTGCCTCCAAAGCCTTACATGTAGGGTGTTTGGGAATGCCATTTTTAATTTTTCATCTCTACAGGGAACGAAGGCACCCCAGGAGGAAGTTGGAAGGACTTGGGTGTCAGTCCTCCTTAACTGCCCCTGGGGGTCTGCAGAGTCTTTGTAGAGGAGGAGGGCTTTGGCTTGGTCTTCAGATCAGTGGGGCATGTTCTGAGTTGGCTGTGTTTAGTCCGTCCCACTTGCCTGCTTGTCATTGAGTGATCAAGGCCTTCTTCCCCTTCTAGCTTCTCATCTTGGCCCCGAAGTTCATCTTCAGAAAAAGCCCTCCCTGTGGGCCTCTTACCTCTGGAACCTTTACTTTTCCTCCCCGGCTCCTCTGCTGAGGCCGTTTCTCTGCAGAGTGCCGCAGAGGCCTTCCCTCAGGCTCTGGACCACATCCAAGCTTCTCTTTCCTGTTTAAAGAGCCTTCACTTAGGCACCGGAGATCGATCACTTCCTGTGTTCTTCTCCCGCAAACGTGGCCCAGCGCCTCCTTTCATCTCCCGCCCACGGAGGACTCTTTCATGTGCCTGTGGCCCTCGCGGCCTCATCGGAACAGGGCCCTCACACGCCCGGAATGCGTCTTCCTCCCGAGGCCCTCTCCGAGCACCCACGTTCCCTTTGTATCACAGCTAGTAAGCATTAGAGTCGCTGATGTGTGTGTGTTCTTTGGCCACATTTTATGAATATTTTCATGCCAACTTACAAATAAACTCTGTGGGATTGACTTGTCACTGGAAACGTTAAAATTGGTGTTAGGCACATACCATTAGTGTATGCACGCTTGGAAAAAACAACCCACTAGCAACATAATAGAATGGAAAAGGGAGGACTTAGGAACAAAAGCAGACACCAAGTGTTAGACACTGACAAGTGAAAAGCTCTCTGTCACGCGGCCAGCCCCTCGGACTGGGACTGTCACTCTTGGAGCTCTCAGCACAGGAGAAAAGTAAAGAATGGGCCAGCGGTGGAGGTGGGGATTAAACGGTTCATTCGTTGGAAAAAATATTTAAATCGGTGGTAATATAAGGTGATTATATATATTATAAATATTGTCTTAAAAGAACTGAAATTCATCTAGGCTTGACAAGAGTCATTTCATGAGGTGTGCAGTGTAATGCAAAATCATGTTTTTTTGATCAGTTTTCCATCATCACTCATGTTAAAATCATACTCCACAGAATGGAAGTTGAGGGGAGTCTTACATTTTTCCTATTCCTTTGATACTATGTTGTATTCAAACTCCTTGTACCAGGTGAAAAACATTCCCTCCCCTCCTGGCTATGTCCAGCCCTCAGTGTTTTGGAGAGGATGCCCTCAGTTTACCATCCCTGCCCTTGTCCTCACTGCCCTCCGAGGTAGGGTTTGCAGAACACCAGATTTCTCCTTCTGCCTGCATTGTTCAAAGCCGTGTTTCATCAGCAGGCATCTATTACCCTGGAAATAGTTCTGATTCCCGGGTTGCCACTTGCTCCCTGGTGGCCACATCACTGGAGCTGTGCTCTGGCGTCGCAGACGTTACGTGTGCGGTCTGCGCGTGCCCGGACCACCGCTCTGTGCTGTCGGTCACGCTGGCTGTCTCCTAGAACGATGGAGTCCTGGGGCTGGAGGCACCTGGGGGCGCCAGGAGATCCCAGCAGCACTGGCGGAGCCAGACCACCTCCTGCATTTCAACTGAATTGAAAACCCTGGTTGATTTGGGGAACAAGTGAAGCACATGTTTTTAAAACCATTTAGAGCAGTATATAGGCAGATGTGCACGTGCGTGCACACATCAGAGCCAAACCAGGTTTAGAAAATTGGTTGACGCAAGTTTATAACTGTTTTTATTCAAATCTAAAGGTATTTGAAATCTAGGCAGCATAATTTTAAGAGTTTATAATGGCCAATTAATGGGTTTTTGGTGGGCTTTTTTTGGGGGGGGGGTATCTTAAAACAACAGAAATGTACTTCCTCAGTTGTGAGACCAGGCGTGTGAAACTGGTGTTGGCTCAGCCACGTGTCCCCTGAAGGCTCTAGGGAAGAACCGCCCTTGCCTCTTGTAGCTTCTGGTGTTACTCCCAGTCCTGGGCGTTCCTTTGCTTGTAGGGGCATCACTCCAGTCACGTGACCTTCCTCCCCCTCTTCCTCCCATCGTCTTCCCTGTGTGTGTCTGACTCTGTGTCCAAATGTCTCCTTTTTAGAAGGACACCAGTGGTCTTGGGTTCAATCCCTTCCACTAGCCTCATTTTAACTTATCTCTGTGTGGTCCCTACTTCCAAGTAAGGTCGAATTTCTGAGGTGCTGGGGTGAAGGACTCTAACAGTTTTTTTTTGAGGGGGGGCGCACCATCCTACGCATGCCCACCCTGGAGAATCAGTCCCCACAAGCCCAGACTGTGACTGGGGGCTCCTACCTCCTGGTACCAAGCTCCTTCTGCAGCATGTGGAACGTCTCCGCTCTGACGTCAGATGGGTTCTGATGGTCTCTGACAGCGGGGCTTTGGAAGTCCTGTCGTGTAGCTTGTCCTACACACCACCGTGCGTGCACACCATGCCTCGCTAAACTCTGCTGCAGCCAAGGAGGCCAGTCGAAGCTCAGTCTCCCTCCCCGGAAGCCCTCCCCGGGCTGCGGATTGTGCGGTGCAGTGCTATCGGCCTGCACCACAACACCAGCATTGAAATGGAAGCACCTGCTTTTATTAGCTGTACGTTACTCATTCTCTCTAAATCTAAGCTGTGGTCATCTTACCTGGAAAATAAAGGTATTACCATACCTTTACTTCACCTTACTCAAAATTAGGCTTAAAGGTAATAACGCATACAAAATGCTCACCCAGCCCAGCCGGGGCCTAATTACTCAATAAATTTTGGCAGTAATGATGATTGACGGTGATATTACTTACTAAATTAATATTGTTGGGAAGCATCCATTTTGGAGACTTTCTGGGACTCGTAATTTCAGAAGCATTGAGCTAGACCAGTCCTTAGAGATCCTGGTTGATTAAATTTGTAATGTTTCATATTTATTGCACAAACTATATTGTAATGAAAATATATAAAAGAAAAAAATTCCATTATCACACTAAGTCAATATATCAGTTATTTTAATTTTTCCAAAAGCTGTTCCAGGCCAACACTAGAAGCAAGAACCATTTCATGGAGTTATAATTTTAGTGTGCACAGAATTTTGTGTTTCTTATTTTTCACCAAATTTTATACGAGGAATGTGTTCCAGTGTTGGCATGCTGCCTTCTAGCTAAAAATTACAGCAGAGGTGTGTTGGACTCGTCCGTGCCCGCCTTTCCTCCGGGCTGTTGCTGCAGTGGCCGGACGCGCACAGTTGGATGCCCTGGCAGGATGTCACGCTCATGTGGGATTACTCGCATTTTGCTGACAAACCATCTTCTCTCTCCTCTGCACCTGCCCGTGCCTGGGACCCCCTGCCACCTCCTACCTGGTAAGGAGCAGTCGTTACAGATGCTGTTCACCTATCCATAACTTCCACGTGAGCATGAGACACTGATCTGTTAGCTTCCTTCGAGGACTCGGAAGACTCACGGAATGCTCTCACGCACTGTGGACCTCCAGCGTGTGTGTATGAGAACTAGGCCCTGGCAAGACTGCCAGCTGTCGCCTCCTTCCCAGCTGCAGGTGCACAGGGTGCATGTGTGCTCACTGCTTTCTCTGCCTCTGCAGGGCCAGGGAGCAGCTCGTGTGCGTGCGTGGCTGTGCTGCAGGGCAGGCCGGGGCGGCCGCGAGTGCGCCCAGCACAAAACTGTAAGCTAGCTTAAAACCTTTTTTTGCTTATCAGCTTTGGTTAGTGTGTGCGTATTTAATGTGTGGTCCAAGACAGCTCTTCTTCCAGTGTGGCCCAGAGATGCCAAAGGTTGGACACCCCTGGCCCATCCATCAGTTCTGTAAATGTTTACCTAGTCATCTCTCTGTCTGGCATTGCACATCGTTATCCAGAGAAACAGGAAACCTAGTTTGGGCTGGATTAGATTTAATTTGATGACTATTTCACCAGCTCTAAAACACATTTTAGCACTTCTGAAACTGGCAAGTGTACCGCGTCAGCGGGGTCTTAGATGAGATGAAAGAGCTGTTATTGGCCATTGTTGGATATGGCAAAGCTTAAAAAAGAAATCGCAGCGAAGCCCAGGATCGCAGGTCAAGAGAGCCTGTGGTTGTGCCCTGACCTCTGGAGCACAAGTAAGCCCAGTGAGATATATTAACTTCCCTGGCTGTTTTCACTTCTTTTAACTGTACTCTGAATTAAATGTTAGTTTTATTGGTAGCTTATCTTTAGTTATCTTCATTTTTAATCATTACACTGCTGTGACTAAACGTAAATAGTCAGATCTTGTTCTGTTCTTGCTCTTCCATTTTCCGAGCACTTTCTGGTGTGGATGCGTGGCCTGCATAACTGTGCTTTCGAAGGACACAGGAGGGATATTCACGGTACAGGTTTTCTAGGTACAGTGTCTGCACCCACATTTGTGTTTGCGCGTCCCAGCAAGTGGCGACGATGGACTCAGCAGGGCACGTGCATCTGTGTGTGGTAGCTGCCGCTGGTGCTGAGCCCATCCTCGCAAAGAAGCGCTGCCACCGCCATCGCATCGAAACAGTGTAAAGGTGAATTATTCCCAAATCACAGTGTTATTTCTAAAGACCCCGTTGGTCAGATGGGTATGCTTTGTGAAGTGTGCTTCACCCATCTGATGAGGATCGGCCCTTCATCACCACACCGCTCACAGGAAAGGCCCTGACGGAGCGGCTCGGAGTGTTGTCGCGATGCGCCAACGTTGTGTTGGCTCCATCCCCAGGTCAGCACAGGCAGGAATTAGCCAACGAGTGCAGAAATAAGTGGAACAGCAAACATGTTTCTCTCTCTCCTTCCCCTCTCTCTAAAATCAATAAATACAAATTTAAAAAGGTTACATCAGCAGTCACTTCAATTACTTGTATAGGGCCTGCCAGGCGCATGTGGGAAGGTGAGACAGCGGGCTTCAGCTCTTGGCTCCGTCAGGGAGGCTGCCTGCTGTTCTTGTGCTTTTACCGGGGGGACCCTCCACCCTCTGTCAGTTTCTCCTCTTCCTCCCCTGCTCCCTCCATCTCACTCCACCCCTCTCCTCCCCCTGTATCTCCCCTCGCATCCCTTCCCTTCATTTTGGCCGCAGTTCTCATTCCAAGGAATACATTTTCAGTCTTCTCTTTTCTTCTTATAGCCCAGACTTTCTATCTTAAAACTAATGTCAGTTTTAGGATAATCACTGACTCTTGTACTAAAAGCTTAGCAGCAAGCATCCCGGCTGATGTGGCTCAGTGGACTGAGAGCCACCTTGAGATCGGAAAGGTTGCAAGTTCAATTCCCAGTCAGGGCATAAGCCTGGGTTGTGGGCCGAGTCCCCAGCTGGGGGCGTGTGAGAGGCAACCCATGTTTCTCTCACACATTGATCTTTCTCTCTCCCCTTCTCCTTCACTTTCCCCTCTCTCTGAAAATAAAAAACTTAAAAAAAATCCAACAATTTAGCAGCATATCTGTAATCTATTCAGAAGAAATATTAAGGTTTTTTTTTTCTGTAAACAAATGCTTAAATACCATATAGGACATTCCTGAGGTACCCAGGAGGTAACTGGGAACACCTGGGCAGGGGAAGCACTGACACCCCCTTTTAAACTGTAACACTGAGATCACTGTCACAGCAAAGTACAGAACATGAAACTCTGGGGAGCAGGGTTCTGCAGAGTGGCAAAGGCCAAACCTCCCAATTGTTATTTTCTGATGCATATGAGGCAAGGGCAGTGCCGAGGATGCCAGTTAACCGAATGAATGAATGAGTGAATGAATGAATGTCTTAGCAATTTAAGTCAACTCACTTTTATGTCTTCTCAGCAGTGGTTCGACAAAACCACTGAAACACGGTTCTCTCTGTTCTTCCTAATCCTCATGGGCTCCTACTGGGCACAAAAGGCAGGCAGATGGAAGGAGCGTGCAAATTACAGCTAATCTGCTGAAGGAACAATTCTGTTGGACACAGCATCCAGCCGCCCTTCACATGCCCACCTTCCCAAGGTGAAGTAGGAGCCGAGGGAAATGAAACTGCCATCACCCAGGTGGGCTGTATCTCTTTTCATGGTCCTCTGTGCTGTGCAGTGAGTGTTGGGTTTGTTTGACCCTTTCTCACGCGGGGGTCCTGCCTCCCTGAGTGATCGTGGGTTTATCCTTTGACACACTTGATAGAGCACCCTCATGTCCAGGGCACCAGGGCTGGCCCCAGTCCGGTCACCATGTCCCTCCCAGTCTTCACTCACTGTGCTACACTTCCTGAGTCATATCTGTCCTACCCCTCCTCCCTCCCTCACTGGGTGGCGCCACAGGGTTGCTTCTGGTTCCTGGGCCTTTGGTGGCCTCTCTCTAAAAAACAAAGGTTGCGCAGACCCAGAAGTAGCAGTCTTGGAGTGCGAAGTAAGGCGTGATGGATGGCAGGTACATGTGAGAGGGTGGGATTACGTGTGACTTTTAAGAGTTCTGCTGCTTGGACTTCCATCCAAGATGGAGGCTCACACTGTGCCTCCTCTCACGACCAAAATTAAGGACAACAAAAATTTAGAAACAAAATACCAACCAGAACAGATAGAAAATTGAATTGTACCGAAGTCCGACAACGATTCACCCAGACCAGTAAGAGGCGCGGATTCGGTGGGATCATGGCAGGAAAAAGCAATGGCTCGTGGTCCCAGATGCACAGGCAGCAGTTGGCACACCCCACGTGCACAGGCAGCAGTTAGCAGACCCAGCAAGGCACGCAAGGCGGCTGACCGGGGTCATACATTCGCACATAGATAAACCAGGTGAAAACAGGCAGCGAGACAGACTGTGCAACGCAGGGCCCCAGCGCTGGGAAATAAAGCCTAAAAGCACCAATTGCAAATACTTGTGGGGGCTGAGGAGCCAGGAGAGACTCCCAGCCTCACAGAGGGGACTGAAATCTGAGAGAGAGCGGAGCAAGGGCATTGTTCCCTCTCTGACCCCGCCCCCACATACAGCTTCACAACTCTGCAACTGGGCTGCCCCACCCTGGTGGACACCTAAAGCTCTGCCCCTCATACATAACAGATGTGACCAGACCAAAAAAAATAAAGGGCTCAAACGAAAGAACAAATAAAACCACGAGAGCCAATACTTTTAAGCGACCAAGAAATAGCCAACCTATCAGATGCACAGTTCAAAGCTCTGGTGATCAGGATGCTCACAGAATTGGTTGATTCTGGCTGCAAATTAGATGAAAAAATGAAGGCTATGCTAAGTGAAACGAAGGAAAATGCACAGGGAACCAATAGTGATGGGAGGAAAACTGGGACTCAAATCAACGGTGTGGACCAGAAGGAAGAAAGAAACAACCAAACAGAAAAGAATGAAGAAACAGGAATTCAAAAAAATGAGGAGAGGCTTAGGAACCTCCAGGACATCTTTAAACATCCCAACATCCGAATTATAGGGGTACCAGAAGGGGAAGAGGAAGAGCAACAAGTGGAAAACTTATTTGAACAAATAATAAAGGAGAACTTCCCCAATCTGGCAAAGGAAATAGACTTCCAGGAAGTCCAGGAAGCTCAGAGAGTCCC